>QEPC01001916.1:223806-268073 GCA_003113815.1 Sphenodon punctatus | reverse complement strand
CCCCCATGATGAAGGGGACCGTAACGTCTGTCCCCAGACCATGGCCCGGAATCCGTGGTGGGATTCCGGGCCATGGTCAATGCTGGGAGGGGGCGGCTGGGCGTTGCGGCCACAATTGGCCGCAGCCCTCCCCCATCTCCCCAGAGGGCGGGCTATGGGGAAGCTGGGGGGGGCAGGGCTGTGCGGCTGCATGTTGCACCGCGCAGCCCCATCCCCTCCCCAGATTCCCCACCGGGATCGGCCACCACGTCTGTTAGCCTGTGACGTGGTGACCCCAGCAGGGAATCAAAGGGTTGTTTCTGTGCCGGGGCCAATTGGCCCCGTCACGTCTGAAAATACCCCTTGACAATCTTTATTGAAATTACAAGATAAGCATGTAAGGTCAGTATAAACACATTTTGTGTAATATCTGCATTTAGAATAGGACTTTTTGCTTCCCTGTTGATATTTTCCATGCTGAATGGAGAAATGGCATTAAAACTGGATTTGGAATAGGCATTGGCTTGTGGCAGATTTTTATTACAGACTGTGCTTCTTTGCTGCTGGATTTTTCTGCTGTGGCATATTTGAGTATGGTGAATAGATAACCTGCACTGAATAGATAACCTCTGAGGTCCCCTCCAGCTCTGTGGGTGTTTTTAAATGAGCAACGGGGGTCAGCAGCTGCTGAATGGCACAGTTGCAGAGCAGCCACTCAGGCAGAGAGAGTGGGGAGGGATTCTAACGGGCAGCAGTGCACTCACTCAGTGGAGTACGTGGGGAGGGATTCTAATGGGTGGCCTCCAGTGTGGCTACCGTGGTAACGACCACGCACACCCGTGCCATGGACCATAGTGGAAGGAGAGGCATGTTGGGTTGGCCTTTGAAAGTGACATGTCCCAGTCGTGAGCACTGTGGAACTAGGCTCCCCAGCACTTGTGGCCAGTTCCTGTGACTTGCAAAGGCTGTGTCCTCCACCCACAGTGACTATGAGCTGGGGACCTGTCTGCTGGTATGGGTAGTTGCTCCAGTACATAAGGGATAGGGATGTGTGGGTACCTGTTGCCCTGCACGGTGTACTCCGGATTTCTCAGCAGTGCACTGTGAGTGACCATGAGTGGGTTCTGAATGGCTCATGGGAGAGTTCATCCCCCAGGCTGCACCACCTTCAGACGGGTGGTCGGATGAATGGCTCCTGGGTAGCCATATGTAGTAGCATCTCATTTAAAGCCACCCTCTGACTCTAAAGCAATAAAATTAAAGCATAGACTTGCATATTATAGAGCACACTATACTAAGGAAAGGTTGGTATTAGTTCCAAAACTCTGGTATTCAAATCACTGGTAGCTCATAATGTAGGTGTCAGACCCCTAAGCTGCTCTAAGAGCAGGTCCCACCTCAACAGAGAATCTGTCAGTTCATCTCACCTAACACTGAAAGAGCAGACTAGTCAATTTTCTAACAGCGAATGTTGTTGTTCATTCAAAGCACAGGAGATAACAGTAGAACTTCTAAATAATGAGCCATTCCTTACACATGATGTAAGGCCATTGCAAATGGGCTACATAACTTGTCATGACCAGAGCAAAGTCCAGCATGGAATCCATCGCTACAGGAATGGGGGCAGGGGATAATCATAGCTGAGGACCAAAGCTGCCTACCCTCTGCAGGTGTGGCCATCTGGCAATGAGCATGTGCTGGGCTGCAGCAATCTCCAGTGTATGCACAGCAGATCGAGTGTTGATGGTGGTTTGTTGGTTAAAGATGTTTGAGAATGACGATTCTCAGTTCTCTTTCAGTAGAGACCTCTTTGAAGTAATAGACATCTCAGGGGGATCATAAAGTCCATTACCTGACTGGTTCTTCAATTCTAAATACAATTAAACTTAAATGCATAAAACATGGACAGAAGTCATAAAGGTTTGGAGTATTGCCCCTTAAAAGACCTCTGGCCCAGTCTGAAATTCCATTAGTTCATGGCATATGAATGACCTTACATATGGGGCTTTACAATAGAACCATAGGGTTGGAAGGGACTTCAAGAATCAACCCCTTCCTCCCAGGCAAGATGCCCTATCCCTAAAGCAGCACAGACAGATGATTATATTGCCAGTTCAACATCCAAGAAAAAAGATACCCTACCTCCCGATGCTGCCTGTTCCATTCCCCAACTGCTCTTACAGTAAAGACAACTTTCCTCATATTTTACCAAAATCTATCCTGCAGCGATTTAAGAGGACTGTGCTTTGGACAGCGCCATCTGGGACTCCCCTTGGTACCTCCTTATAGCTAGATACGGACTCATTAAGTATTACTATGCAAATGTAGCTTTTTAGTCACTTGCACATCGACTTAAGGATTGTTCTTCCCAGGCCACATTTCTCTGTCTTTTTTATGAGACTGTGGGTGTTTTCAGACGTTACGAGATCACGGTGAACCACACTGAACCACGCTCAACCCCCCCGCGGGGCCAAAGGGCCCGGAACGTCTGAACGGCGTGCGCCAGATGTTCATCACGCTCAATACCCACATGGGGTCAGTTTGAACCACGCTTCCCGGGCTAGCCGGGGGAAGGTCTCGGGAAGCGTGGTCAAACCAACCCCCACAGGGAACCAAGCAAAAGTAACGTCTGGACGCCAATCCCCCAGCGGAACCAAAAAAATGGAGCCCCGGCCGGGGACGAGGCACGCAGCGTCGCTGCCAGGCAACCAGCACCAACACAAACACCGGAGGGAGATTTAAAGCGAGAGCAGCAGCAAGCAAGCGTGGCGGGATGGAGCGAGGAGGGAAGCGGAAGAGACCGGAGGCACGAACAGCGACAGCGGCGGCACAGGAGGCGGAGGACGTGCAGCCAGGCCCAGCGATGCAGGCGGAGGGGGCACAGGTGCAGGAAGGGGGCACACGGGAGCACCCGACCAGGGAGGCGCCCCGGGAACACCAACCACAGCTGCAGCCGGGTCGCGCCGCCCCGGGGACAGCGGCCGGAACAGGCCCACAGGAGGCACCCAGGAAACGGGTAAGGGCACCCACTGGGAGGGGAACAGGGGGCACAGGGGAACCCCCTGTGGAGGGGGCCGGGGGGACCCCGGGCGGAAGGCAGGGGGGCAGGGGGACCCCGGGCGGAGGGCAGGGGGGCAGGGGGCCCCCGAGAGGGCCCACACCCTCACCCAGCAACCAACCACCCCCCTTTCCCCCCCCAGACACGAAAGTCGGCCCGGGCGGACGAGCCCCAGGACGAGGCCGGCCCCGCGCGCCCGGAGGCGCACCCCCAGGAGGAGGTGGAGGAGGAGCAGGTGCAGGTGCAGCAAGAGCTGGACCAGGAGGAGGAACAGCAGGGGCCCAGCCGGAGGAAGGCCTATCACAGAGGGGGACAGTGGGGCCTCCAGGAGACCCGGGACTTCATACGGATCTGGGGGACCCTCGAGTACCAGGTGGAGCTCGCAATAAACCAGCGAAACGAGCATGTCTACCGGGACATCGTGCGCGACATGGAGGCGGCGGGGCACGAGCGCACTGTCAACCAGTGTCGCTCGAAGGCCAAGGAGCTCAAGAGGGGGTACAAGGCCCTCAAGGACAATAACAGCCGCTCCGGCCACGGGGCCCGCACCGCCCCCTACTACGATGCCCTGGACCGCATCCTTCACATGAAGGGCTCCATAGTTGCCCCACGCCTGGTGGGCAGCGCTGTGGTCCAGGGCAGGGAGCGGGCCGAGGTACCCCCTCCCCTCGCCGCCCGCCCGGTAGACACGAGCTCAGGGGACCCCCACCCCCAGGAGGACCACCCGGGACCCGCAGAAGCCCCAAGGCCCCCCCCCAGCAGCAGCCCGGAGACATCCCAACGCCGGGCCGGCCAGGCGGAGTCGGAGGTCGGCACCTTCACCACCCTCAGCCAGTGGTCCCAGGGGGAGCACTCCCAGGGTGAGGCGCCGGGCTCCGAAGGCTCGGAGATGGACATAGAGGGTAAGCGGGCCCCCAGGGCAGGGGGGGGCACGACCAGGGGGCCGGTGGCAGGGGCGGGGGTGGGGGCCCTGCTGCAGGGGCCACAACCAGCCCCCTTCACCCGCTCCCCCCTCTCCCGCCCGCAGGACATGGGGAGCCCCAGGACCGGGCCAGCGAGACGGTGCAGGCCCCCGCGGAGGGCACAGGAGAGCAGGTGCCGGACCCAGGTAAGGCGGGAGGGCTGGGATTGCGGGAGGGCCCCCCGGGCGCCAGCCCAGGGGGGCCTCTGGCCTCAGTGGGGGAGGGGGGGCAGGGGGCCCCGGGACCCGACCCCGCTAGGGGACAGGGCCCTGCACTGACCCACCCACCCATTTCCACAGGGCAGCCCCCGTGCACGGCGCCTCCGCCGGCCGCGGCCCCAGCCCAGCGGATGCGGGAGTACCGGGCGCGGGTCCGCAGGCGCAGGGAGGAGCAAGCGGAGGACATCGTCCGCAGGGCGGAGGAACAGGGGGAGCGCATGATCGCCTCCGTGGACCGCATGGAGGCGGCCATAGAGCGGTCCATGGAGAAGGCCCTGGAGACAGACCGCCGGCTGGAGGCGGAGGTGCGCCTGGAGCGGAGGCGGGAGCGCCGGGAGCACCAGCGGCAGCAGGGGCTGCTCAGGGGCCTCCGGCAGGACATACAGGGCATGGTGCGGGAGCACAGTGCCAAGATGGACAGGTCCCACGACATTGGGACCTCCCTGCTCCTGCATGCGGGCACCATGTGTGCCTACGTGATGGCCGGCGCACCTCCGGGCGCCCTGCCCGCCCAGGTCCCCATGCCGGGCCCCTCGGCGCCCCCGGGCCCAGCCCTGCCGCCCCTGGCGCCCCCCCGGCCCCAGGGCCCTCGCATGCGCCTCCCAGTGCCCCCGGGCCTCCGGAGGGTCCAGCCCCCCCGGGGCGCGACCGGGGCACCGGGCACAGCTGCCCATCCGCCGCCCGGCCCCCTGCCGGGGCCGGGACCGGCCCAGGACACGGCAGGGGACACGGACAGTGGGGGGGAGGGGAGCTCCCAGAGCTCGGTGGGCCCAAGCGGCCGCACGAGGGGTCGGCCCAGGAAACGCGGGGGGATGGTGGGAAGGGGGGGGAGGGGGAGGGCCACATGAGGGCGGGTGGTGGACGGGGACACGGGCACGGGGGTGGGGAGGGGGCACAGGGTGATTGTGTGAACTGTGTGGGCAATAAAGTGGTGTAAAGAGACAGTTGTCCCCGGCCCGTTTGTGGGGGGGACAGGGCTGTGGGACCGCGTGTACAGGGGCATGGGCACGGAACGGGGGGTGGGGCCCCCAGGGGCGGGAAGGCCCTCACAGCGGGCCCCCCCGGGCGATGTGGGTTGCAAGGGCGTTCCGGATCCTTTTGGCATACCGGTACTCCCGGGGGTTCCCTGCGTTCACGTACAGGGGAACAGGACCGGGGGGCCGGTGGGGCTCGGGGTACTCCAGGGCCGCCCCCTCGGTCTCGCACACATTGTGCAGAACGCAGCAGGCACCGATCACCAGGGCGGAGGTGGGGACGGTGAAGTCCAGGCGGCCAGCTATACTCCTCCAGCGCTGCTTCAGGGCCCCGAAGGCACGCTCCACCACGGTCCGGCTCGCACACAGGCGGGTATTGTATACCTGCTCCGCAGGGGTGCTCGGGACAGGGTAGACCTTCATCAGCCAGCGGGTCAGGGGGTAGGCGGGGTCCCCCAGGATGCAGGGGGGCATGGGAACACCCTCGATCCACCTCATGCCCATGTCCGCGAAGTCCCCCCGGTACATGCGGGCATAGAAGGGGGAGATGGTCATGATCCTGGCGTCGTGACTCCGGCCGGAGTTGCCCGTGTAGATGTCTATGAAGCGGGCCCGGTGGTCCACCACCCCCTGCAGGTGCAGGGAGTAGTATCCGTGCCGGTTCACATACTCCAGGGCCTCCCCCGCGGCCGGGCGCAGGATCTCGATGTGTGTGCCGTCCACGGCTCCGATGCAGTTCGGGAAGCCCCCGGCCGCGAAGCCAGCCATCACAGCGCCCTGGTCCAGGAGCTGGATGGTCCTGTCGAGGAGCACGCCCTCCACAGCCTCGCACACATCCCGCACGATGCAGGCGACCGTGCTGAGCCCCACCCCGAAGTGCTGGGACACGGAGCGGCAGGAGTCGGGCGTTGCGAGGGCCCAGACCCCTATGGCCACCCGCTGGACCATGGGGATGGGCTCCCGCATGGAGGTGTGCTGCCGCTCCAGCCAGGGCGCGAGGAGCTCCGCTAGGCGCAGCAGGGTGGCCTTGCCCATCCGGAAGTGGGACCCCCACTCGGCCTCCCCCCAGTGGGCCTGGGCCCGCTCCCACCAGGCCTGGGGCCGCTCCGTGACCCATAGGCTCCGCGCTATGGGCATAGCCAGCAGCGCTGCCCGGCGGAGGGTCTGCGTTGCCCAGCGGAACCGCCTCGCGGCCCCTCGGAGCGCAGCGGGCCGGGTGAGGCTCCGGCAGGCGGCCAGCCACGCCCCCCAGGCCCGGCGCCGAGCCCTGAGCCGGCCACGGACTCTCCTGCGGGCCTGCTGGCCCCGGAGGCGCACGCCAGCCCGCAGGGCCAGGACATAGCGCAGGCGGACGGCCAGGTGCACCCTCTCGGTCAGGAGGCACAGCTGCTCAGTGTGGTCACGGTGCCACTCAGCCGCGAGCGCGAGGAACATCCAGTTCCCACCTGCCCTATCGCGCTCCATGGTGCTGGGGCCCCGGTGGGGGCTGGGAGCGCTTATGGCGGCCCGGTGCTGGTGGCTCCGCCCGGGGGTCGGCCTCGCGGGCCTGCGCGCGCCCTGTGCCGGTGCGTTCCGGCTGCTCCCGCCCCCAGCACCCCGGGCCCCCTCCCCTCGCTGTTTGTAGCGGGATGGCCTTGAAGGTGCGATTAGGCAGACAGAGAGCTCGCTGTTGTTCTCTGCAGCTGTGCCGGGCCCGCACCCCACGCCTCGCTCTGTTGTGCTACAATGTTGCGGTGCGGGCCCGTGTTCCCTGTCCCGGGGGCCGGGCCGAGCCTCTCCCGGCCCTGGGCAGTCTGTGTGCCCTCCGGGCTCCGTGTCCCATTCCCTGTTGTGCTGGACCATGGCTGGCTGCCCATCCATGGGGCTCCCGCTGTCCGGCCCCCAAGGGGCCCCCCATATCTGGGCCTTCCGCGAGACCATGTCTCTGTGCGACCTGTGGCACACCCCTGCCGTGCAGCTGCTCCTGGCCGGGCCGGGGAGCCGTGCAGGTGCCTACGAGAGCCTGAGCTCCGGGCTCCGTTACTTTGGCCATGTGGTGAGCGCCCGTGATTGCCGGCTGCATGCGGAGGCCCTGGGGCTGGCTCGTTTCCCCGAGGGGCGCATCCCGGAGGTGCTGTGCGCCCATGTGCCCTGGAGCGCCTCTGAGACCGTGTCAGCGCTGGTGGTGTGTGGTCTGGGCGCCTACTCGGAGTGCCTGGCCGAGGGTGGCCCTGCCTTGGCCGTGAGCTACTTCTCCTGTGTTCACGGGGCCCGTGGGTACCAGCGCACCCGTGGGGCGGCGTTCCAGCGGCTTCTGGAGCTGGGGCATCTTCCGTGGCCCCCTTCTGCTGCCTGCTGTGTGCCGGAGCCCTCCGCGGTGGAGATGTCATCCCTGTTGGCGGTGTGGGCGCGTGTGGATGTGCAGCTGGCCCTCACCATGCCCGATCCCTTCGAGGCCTACTACCTGATCGCCCACTACATGTCCTTGCAGGGGTACCGCCGGGGCATGCTGCACTGGCCCCACCTGGTCCACCGGGCGGGCCACCCGGGCCCTCGGGCCAGCGGGGCCCCCGGCAGCGGCCCGTGAGCCCCGCGTCGCTGGCCTGCCCCCCCCGGCGTGGTGCCCCCGTGTGGGCTCCCGCCCCGGCCCGGGGGGGGGGCCTGGTCCCCGCTGGCCGCTCCCGACCTGCGGACCCCACCTCGGTGAGCTCCCGCCCGCCTCGCTGCTTGCTGCTGCCCCTGGCCGTGGTCCTGGGCCCCCTCCATCCCCGTGACTCCGTGGGTGCTGCCTGAGCGTCGCTGGTGCTGCGGAGGAGCACCGCTGGACCCGGCTGCCCTGCCTGTGCCAGCCTTTGACTGTGGGGCCCCCTTCCTCCTCCTCCTGGCGCCCCTCCGCCGGCCTCGCTGTGCTTTGGGGGCCCCCAACGTGCCTTGCTCCGGGGGTCCCCCCCCCCCTCCGAGACTGCCTCTGTTCCTGTGGGGGCACCTCCTTGGACTGGACTGGACTGGGGTGGTGTGGGGGTTGCTGCTGTCCGTGCCTTGCCCCGTGGTGGTGCCCCCCCCCTCCCTGCCGGTGTTCCGGGTGGGGCGTTCCGGGCGCCCCTTCCCCCCTTCCCGGCCTTTCCCTGGTGTGTGTGTGTGTGCCCGGGCGTGTGGCCGTGCATTGTGCCCTGCTGCGGGACCGCTGTGTGAGCCGGCTGTCAGCCTGTTCTCGCTCTTCCCCCCTCCCTTCCCGTTTCCCTTGTGTGGGCGTTCCCTTGAGTGCCTTGTGGCTTCGTTTGCCCTCAGTCGGCCATGTCTGTGTCCCGCCCCTGCCCGGTGCCTTGTGGGGGTTTAGCGCCCGCCGGGGGTTCGGCTGCACGTCTGTTGTGCTGCCACGGCCCGCGATGATGCGGCCCGGTTCCGGGCCGTGGTCCCGTTCCCGGCACGTCTGTTTGGGTCGTTTTCCAACCCCCGGGCGTGGTTGCGCTGTTCGCCCCCCCTGGTGGTTCGCTGTGGTGAACCGGCCGCCCGTAACGTCTGAAAGTACCCTGTCATGTGGGATCATGTCAAAAGCTTTAATGAAACTGAAATATATTCACGCATGTGGGATTTGTTCATGACATGCACACTTTGCATTCCTATCGCACGGTTTGTGGGTTGCGTTCTCTGCACAGAAGTTTTGCGTAGATTTCATGTGCACCTTTTTGCACAGTTTAGGGCTGGTCTGCCCATCTACTGCATTCCCTTGTGTGGTTTTGACCTTTAGAGCCCTGAATGGTCTGGGTCCCACATATCTGAAAGACTGTTTGTCCTTCCATGCCCCTGGCAATTGGATGAGAGTGCCTCCCTTTGGGTACTGCCTGTAGGTTTTCCAGACAGAGCTCATGGGTGGGGGGATTTTTGGTTGCTGCCCCAGTACTTTGGAATTCCCTTTTCCTGGAGGTTCATTTGAGCCTGAGCAACTTCTGGGGGCAGTATAAGACCTTTGTATTTGAAAAGGCATTCGGTGGGGGGGGATTAGGGGATGGGGGTGAGGGGGTGGGTGGTTTGGGGGTCGGTGTCTGAGAGGGGTGGAGAGGTGGTATTGGGTGGGTTTTGTGAAGGTTTGGGTTTTTTTTCTATTAGTTTTACATGTTTTTATGTATTGTGAGTTGCCCTGAGTCTCTGGGAAGGGCAGCATAAAAAAATCAAGTAAATAAATAAACAGTTTAGCCCATATGCTGTTTATTACAACTGAAGGTGTGTGAGAAAGCAAGAACTCATCTTGATGTTCGAATCCCAGAATGAGTTTGTGGACTTGGGCTTTAGAAAGAAAAACTCCATTACTTGTAAACAGGAAATCATTAGGAGTACTCACATTCAGAGAACTAACTACGGCTCTTTTCACACGAGACGCCCCCACCCAACTCCATGCAGTTTCACTGCGTGGAGCTGGGTGGAGGCGCCCATGTGAAACTCATGGAGGGTGGGGGTGCATGCATGCTCCTGCGCTACACCCACCTCCACCCAGGTAAGTGTCTTAACCAGAAGGGCATCCTTCATCATTACTTGTAACACTATGGAAAACTGTAGAGAATATGTTCCATATTGTCATAAAAATAGATTTCCAAAATGAGATTAAATATACATTAAATATACACCTTTTAAAAATGGGTTCAGCTACCAATCATGTTTTGAAAACTAAGAGTGAGGTTGAAGAGCCTGCTCTCAGTTTAATTTGAATCACTACATGTGGAGCATTAATAGGAAAATAGAAACAATGCCTTCTTATTATCATGTTTAACCTTTCAATTAACTACTATCAGTGTTTAAGAAGGTGGCAGAAACATCCCCCCCCCCCCCGCCTTTTCATAGGGTCAGTCTCTGCCAAGGAAAACATCATTTGACATTTCACCAGCATAATGGTTTGCTCAAGAAGTAACCGAGGGGGAAAATGACAAAAATTAAGACAAGGTTGGGTTCATGCAGAGGCTACTCTGACAAGCTAAAGAGAAGAGAAAAATATTCAACAAGGAGAACTTAATAGTGTAGAATAAAAAGTGATTCTGATCCATCTGGTGGTGTCTGGACATACCAATTATTAATATTAAATATTTCTAATGATATCAGAACAAATGATCAATTATATATACTTTGTTGATACTTTGTAGAATCATAATGTCTATGGAGGAATACAATGAGGAAGTTGCAACTGTCCTTTAAAGAATAGGAATTTAAAATGATGAACAAAAGGCCAAATTAATGGTAACCTCAAAATCAAGAAACAAGCTAAACAAATCATTAGTGGTATATTTATTTACTTATTTATTTTGATTTCTTGGCCATCCGCTCCTGCTACAGAGCTCGGGGCGGCTCACAACATATTAAAACAGGGGTGGGGAACCTTTTCTGTCCTGGAGGCCACGTTGAAAATTAGTACGAGCTCCGAGGACCACATAGAGGTTGAGGGTGTGGTGCTTAATGGGTATATAAAGGAAAAGGAGGGCCCCGGATCATAGGTCTCTGCTGTGGATCTGTCCCCTACCCTTGTGCGCATGCTCACCTCTCTGCTCCATGATTCTCAGCTCAGTTTTTCAGTACTTGGGGGTAGAGACTGGACCCAGGGGCCAGATCGAGGCTGGGTAGGGGCCACATAAAAACTTGTCGAGGGCCACATTTTGCCCCCACTGGCCTGAGGTTCCCCATCCCTGTGTTAAAACATATAAAAATATAACAATATAATATAAACATAAATAGCACATCAATAAAAAACAAATACAAATAATAAAACATAACCCAGGCAGAGCTAAAAAAAAAACCTCCCCTCTCCTAACCCACCACCTATCACCTGTCTCCCTTGCCAAAAGCCTGGTGGAACAGCCAGGTCTTACAATGTCTTCAGAAAGAGGGAAAGTCTGGGGTCAGGTGGACCTTTGTCAGGAGAGAGTTCCACAGCCATGGAGCGGCTGTGGAACACAACTGAGAGCATCTGTTGTGTCCAGTTCACAACAGGTGGCCCTAACTGCCCCAAGGATATCCTCCACATTAGCAGTCAACACCCACTGGAACTGATCGTATAAAAGAGGACAGGGCGGGGCTTCAATTACCTCTGGTTCTTCCACTGCTACAAGCGCAGCATCGAAGTGGTGAATTCGAGCAATTTTATCCACAAAAAAGTCACAGAACAAGTGGACAGCTTTTCCTACTTGGGCAGCTGTGAAGATGATATCAACAAGCAGATAGCTACTGCTAGCAGAATGTTTGCTTTTTGAATAAAAAAGTTGTGGAACCTTTTATTGGTCTCTGTGACAGCTAAAACTGTGATCACATAACTTTACAGTTAAGAAACAGGGGTTCTGACAAGAGAACAAAAGCTGGAATTGTAATGAAATATCAGGGCTTTATCCTAGGTGTGACAAGGCTAGGCAGACTAAGATTTAATGATGGCTATAGACAAGAGAAAATGCAGTGCATAACTACAGTCATCCAAAGTCACAAACTATACAATGGTTTGGCCATGTTGCTAGAATGAGCTTCGTACCGTATTTTAAGCAGATTAAAATAACTCTCTATGAAAGGTGCTTGATGAGAGACTGTGGTTGCCAAGGAACAGATAGTATAATGCAGTATATAAAACCATCCAGTAGGGCTGAATAAGCAGCAAAATATTTTACTTGTGAGAAATTTCTCCATATCAGGAACTGGGATCCATTTCTTGATTATTTCCCAATACGATACGATTTCTTCTGACTTTCTGCTTATCATTTACTGTGTACCATGTACTATTCATTTACTGCTTACCTCATTGCCAAGGATACCATTTTAATTCTGGATTTGCTGTTTCTGCATTTCTGAGCCAATCACTGTGCAAATAGCTGACCTCTTAACCTGCCCCAGTGGACCTTAACCTCGACTACAGTGCCTCCAACCAGAATTGTTGTTCTGTGTGGTTCCCTTTGCTTTGACCAATCTGCAACTGTGTACCAGATTCCTTTATAAATCTGCAATCCAGCTGCAGATTGGTTAAACCAAAGGGAACAACACTGTACAACAATTCTGATTGGAGGCAATGGAGTGGATGTTAAGGGGTACTGAGGGGAGGTTGAGGAGTAGGCTGTTCACAAATGGATTGGCTCAGAATGCAGAAAGAACAAACACAGAAGTAAATCAGTACCCTCTCTGCAATGTGGTAAGTGGTAAATGAAAGGTATGCAGTAATGGTAAGAGGATAGTTGGTAAATGGGATCCTGGTAAAAAAATTACCGGTAAATTGAGAACTGAAATCTCGATTGAGACCTTGTCAAGTACCGAGAAGTTCTTGATTTGACCGAGAAAGTATCAAGAACCAAGATTTCTATGAGATTTCCCATTTTGGCAAAATCTGAATCTCATTTTAGCTCTACCTTCCAGGCATTCCACCCAACAGGTTTGAATCATGGCTCAGAACAAATGTGGATAGAATTGGCTCATGACTTTGGCTCTGTCCAACTATGGTGTTGAAAAAAGGGGTAATAATAATGATTATCATTAATTATCTAGGGTCCCTATAAGAAACTGTGCGATGTTCAAGGGCACCCACTGTTGACCATTTCAAGGTTAACTAGATGAACAAAGACTGCTGTGTTATTTTAGTGATCACAGAATAAACAGAGTAGAACTGTAGAAAACTCACCTCTTTCGCTCTGCTCTGTCTCACTCTTTATCCTGCTGAGCCACTATTCCTATACCTACGATCGGTTTACCCTTATCCTTGCAACATGGACCTGCCTGCTGTCATTCTCATCGTAACCAAGCCAAGTACGTGCACTTGAGACCTCGCATCTTCATGAATGTTAGACCCCTTGTCTCTCCCTCTGTTCCCCTTCCTAAGTCTCTCCCCCAGCTCCTGTCTCTCAGATTGTAAGCCCTAGGGGCAGGGACCGTGTCTATTTTATTACTTTGTAAAGTGCCAGGTACACTGCTGGTGCTATATAAATGTTTGTTAATAATAATAATAATAATAATAATAATAATAAATTCACTTAAATTAAATAGTAGTCTACATAACTACATTGTCTCAGAGTAGCATGCGCTCTCTGATAAAATGTCAGTAGTAGTCAAAATAATAATCATTAATACTTAGTACTTGATAACCTCCATTGGAAAATGTTATCTGCCATCTGTACAGATGTTAAGACTAAAATCTTAGCCAGTTTGAAATCGGTGCCAAAGCTCCTATTAGCTTGCAATGGGATTAGGAGCTAGTCATAACTGCTTCAGGGCCAAATTATGAGTGGACTTCCACTGATATATTAAAATGGGTGATCTGGTGATTCCAGCATAGGAATCAGCAGATACTATGGCAATTGGGCAGGCAATAGGCAACTGGGTAGGCAACCGGTGGGATAAACACTGACACTTGCTGTGGTAACCAATAACTATTTAGAATAATAATGGGGGGGGGAGAGGGGGTGCACTTTAGACTTATATAGCATTTTAAATAAAAATTGCAGATATTAAGGGTAATATTTTTATGAGTTGCAAATCCAGATAAATACTGAGAATACATTTCAGCTGGTGCATGGCGTACCTGTCTTGGTTTGCTTTGCACCCAATCCACAGAATATATGAGACTGGGCTCTGACCCAGTATTACAGCTCTATAGTCTGAGGTGTAAAGATTACATTTATAGCAGTGACCTACATTATGTTATATGTGTGTTATATTATAGTCCTGGCACACATCATTATTTATTATTAATTATATTATTATTATATAATTATTAATTATAATTATTATATTATTATTTCAATGTATACCTTGCCCAATCCCATAAATCATGTTCTTATTCCTCTATATAAGAATAACGCTTGAGTTTCATTCAGCCTTTTATCTTATCTTTATTAAGTAACGGTCAAACATATGTACAGAGACTAACTAACACACACAGGCAGCTGCTGTTTACCCCTGGTAGCAGGTTCTCACACTAACTGACCCCAACTTCCAAATCCTAACTGTTACTGAGACATTGGAACGTTCACATCAGCTATACTCTTAATGGTGCATACACAACCTCCCCACCCCCTTTTCAATATTTCTTCTTTTATACTACAGCCCATACCTTTTATATTCAAGCACGATATTTACATTCAAATCACGCAGTACCTAGATTTTAACAACTTTCAGTCAATCATTGAGATCTTCTGTGCCTGGTTGATCTTAAAGAGATTTGACCCGTATTAGTCTCAGTCCTACTATATTGCCATGTTACAGTCTGTTCAGGATTTCCCTGACCAGAACCTTGCACATCTGACTCTCCTACCCTGACTTCCTTTTTCTATTGCTGTTCTGTCTTTGCCAGTACTTGCTCCTACTCTTCTTTATTCTTTTTGTGGTGAGATCAATTGTAAGTGTCTAATGGTCTTCAGTTTTGTCGCTAATATGGTAGCCAGGTGGTGCTGTGTCATATGCACATAAGTCACATACTATTCCTGCAGTCATCAACCAGTTTCATTGAAGTTTAATGAGTTTAGTGTTGCTTGTGTTTGTTTTATTAATAACCAAAGCAAGTGCAATGATTTGGTAGTGAAGCATTAGAAACATAAGTGGTTACCTCCTGTGTTGGTTTAAACTTTACGTGTAATTGGAAGTATTTTCTCTCTCTCTTTTAATTATTTTTTTTTTGTTCAACACAAAATGGACAACAACAACATGGATACAGATAAAGTTATACCTATAAATTTTCAGCAGAAGAATCCAAAACCTTATGAACTGATAGTGCCCCTAAAATCAGATTGACTGAAGATTTATTGAATGTCTCTGATGTCAAAGTTTATGTTCTCTGTGAGTATAGTCCAGCAGGGGTTCCACGTGATATAAAAGTCCTCCAGCGAATCATGTATGCCCACCAAGATTCTCTCCATAGAGAGAACATTCCAAAGTCTTTGGATCCAATCTGTGAATGAGGGGCCCACCATGACTTCCACGCTGAGGCAATGGTCTGTATAGCCATAAGTATCATCATTTTACAAGCAGCACTTGTCAGCGCACCCCAAATGAGACAGGACACGATTACATGGATTTAACACGGCTGCACCCTTTATTAATCCAGATTACAGTTAAACCAAAGTGACATCACCTATTGCGATCAGGGTCCAGCATCCAAAAACAACTCATTAACCTTTAACTCAGGGGTGGTTTCGAGATACCCTCGATAACCTTCCCCAACAACAAGTCCGGCGCCGTGGGCGCAACCAAACGGGACATAGTCCATCCGGACTTGAGTAAGGCATAAGGTGCCCCTTGGTGGGGGGGCCATATGGTGCCCTGCTACCTTCCCAGGTCACCTTTTCTCAGGGAAACCACGCTTCGATTGCCATACCCTGCAATTATGATAGGCATGGCTTCCCCATCTCTTAAGGAGATGACTCCTATGTTTGCTTATCCTACCTTAAACTGATATTGGACCCCCACCAAGGGTGCAACAATTATATACAACCACCAATTAACAACAATTCAAGCAAGCACCACTATACTAATGGCCAGCCAGATTACCTCATACTGTAAGGAAGGCAAAAAAATAAGAAGGCCCTCTGACCCAAATTTTCTTGCCAAAAATTCCTTCCTGGTTCATTCTAATGCAACCAGCCGTAACCACGATATGCAGGGAGGGGGGTGGGTGCTGCTCCATTCCCCACTCCTCCTGGAGTGAGCAGGAAATGCAAGCTGATTGCTGCTCCACTCACGTGATTGTGGAGAACCAATCAGGACATGACTTTTTTTGCTCCAGCCGGTGAGGGCCGCCCGGCGCAACCCTTGCTGGCAAAGTATGCAGCCACCATGCTGCGCGTGCTGCAGATTTGCATCCGCACGGCTCATCATGCCCTGCCTCATCCCCACAGTGTGTGGGGGGCTCGACAATGGCCCCGCCGCCGGGATGGGGCGGAGGGCCATTCTTGTATTCTTTTCAATTTCTTTGGGCCATATGTCCAGCAACATGAGATTAGGTTCAAAAGGTACTGACATTTTGGTACTAGCTTCCATTTTAGACCATACCAATTTCCAAAAATTCGGCACCTTAAGGCACTCCCACCAACAATGGAGGTATGTGCCCGTCATACCACATCCCCTCCAGCAATCTGGCTTGTAAGTTTTATTACTGTGTGCTAGTTTCTCTGGAGTCAAATAAAACCTCAACGTTCATTTAATTTGAGGCTCGCGCACCATCAGAGAGCTGGCACACTTTGTAACGTGCTGCCAAATTTGTTGCATATTTTCCTTTGTAATTATTAACATAAGGTCGTCCCCCTCCCCCCCATTTTGACAAGTATCCTGCATCATGGAAGTGCAAAAATTCTCTGAGAAGACCTATAAAGCCTAGAGATTATTTTTGAATTAGGAGCATTATTAAATGAGATGAGTTCTAACTCATTTGGTTTTCTACTAAAATGCTCTCTGTTGTGAGGGTGGTTAAAATAGCTGTGAATATTCAAGTATAGCCAATTATTGAACTTTTCCTACACTGCTGTCTGCAGTGTGTCCACTGTCTTAATTTTTGAATCAACAAAAAGATGGAGAGCTTGTGTTATACCCTTACTCTTTCACTTCCCCAACATATCCTTCTCCTTTTTATTCAATGAATTTTTTTTACATATTAAGGGGGTGAAAAGCCTATGTCGACAACTTTTCCAGCTTTCATAGCTATACTGACAAATGGGTGGTTTAAAATTTCTTGCGATTTTATTGGAGTTGGGCATTCCTCTTCAAACAGCTCCTTAAAATTATGTATCTGTAGTATACCTTTCTCTAGTTTAACCCAACTAGGTTCTCTTGCCAACTCGTAACATAGATTTAAAACCCATAATACCAAAGTCCAGTGATACAATTTAAAATTAGGCAAGCTAAGGCCCCCTTTCTCCACTGATGTTAATAATATTGATATCCTGATTCTGAGTTTCTTTTTTTTTCCAGATGAAACCAGAACTTATTTTATTCAGCATACTGCAAAAATCATTTGGTACTTGAATAGGTAATGCCATAATTGTATACAGTAGCTTAGGCAAGAACATAATCCTTACTAAATTTATTTTTCCCATCCAGGAACAACTTCATGAGAACCATACATCCCTTTGCCACTGGAGCTTGAAGTATTATCTCTGAATTACATGAAATAGCATAGTCATTATGAAAAAAAAAATCAAGTATGATATTTGACACCTGTACTGTCCACCATCATGGGTGTCCCCCACATGCGGTTCCTGGTGAGGGGTGGAGATGTCATCTAGTCAGGATGGTGCCAGACTACAGTTAGTGCCAGGCGCCGAGACACCCTCCACTAGCATGGATGTCACCAGATTACAGCTAGTGCGGATGGACACTGCACTTTGTGCTACAGCCATGGCCAATAAGGAGCCATCATGGGACCAAAGGGAGAGGAGCAGGAAGCTCCTAGGATTTTGTCTGTCCTTATAGTAATGGAAGACAACCATTCCATCATTGGCTTGCCAACTATATGGATCCCTTGCTCTGGCTTGCCTCTACTCCTACATCCTGCTCCAACTCCTGAGTTCCCACTTCAGCCTCTGCTTCTGCATCTTGCTCCAGCTCCTGTCCTGAATCCCTGCTTCAGCCTCTGCTCCCATGTCTTGCTTCAGCTCCTGGATGCCTGCACCGTACCCCTGGTTCTTCCACCCACTCCAGCCCTTGACTCACAGGATCCTACCACCAATGGCTCTGGGGCATCTGCCTGTTCTCTGGGACTGTCTAGTGGAATTCGACTTGGACTTACTAATTGACCATGAACTCGAACTTCCTTCTCTGCTCTGGTGAGTGCCTGCCCTGAACCAGGGATGCATCTGGCCATATAGTACAAAGCATGATTCCACAAAGTTGAGATACATTTGGGAATAAGGTTCATTTGCTTGCTAGGGCACTGACTGCTTGAAATAACATAGATGCCATGTGCTTGATGCTTCTTTAATTCCAGTTTTTACACCAGTCAATACAGTTATCTTGGATTTACATTACTGTAAGTTACAGGAGAATTGAATCATCTGTGGAAAGCCTTCCTAAGAAAAAAAACAACTTGATTTACTCCTTAGGGACCCCTCTAGTTGAATTAAGAACAGCAGTAAGAAGCCTTACGGGACCTACATTCATCTGTATGGGAGTAGGTCTAAGTAGGATAAGGAAGGGTTAAAGAACTTTCCTCAACACTCAAGTGTGGTAGGTCCAATTGGTTCTCTTTTGATCTCAGGTCTATTCTGTATAAACCCAGATGTCACCATGGAGACAGCAGCCAATGGTCCATATAGACCATCATATGAAGGGCCGGGATGGCAGGATTCATTAGTGATCTGCTGTTTATGTTACAGAATCCTAATTTCTTGTTATAGTGAAAAAAGAACTATGCTCATTTTTAGACGAGACCAACCCCTGCAGATCCACCCATCCCACATGCATCCACATGCACATCTGAAGGCAGTGTGGGGTGGGACATGCACTCCCATGGCCCTCGCACCGCCCACTCACACCCACTCACAAAGCATTGGGGACAAATCCAGGACGCTCTGCACAGAGGAAGGCCCAAACATGTGTGGTTAGAGGCGCATACTCATCCCTGGCTCATCTGAATCTCCCCACTAATTTGATGGGCATGGTCGGTCTGTGGCCATCCTGCATAGCGCACATGGACCCGCCCCCCCCAGCTGTGCCAGTTTTAAAATGACCTAAGTTACAGTTCTCATATGTACACAGCTCCATATGTTCTAAGCAGGACTCTGTCCATTGGGAAAATGAGTCTTTTAGGTGCTGACATTTGTACAATCTCTGAAAGGCATTTTATATATAATTTTTGCTGTATTGCAACGAGCTAAAATGCAAAATATTAGATCTGACCACCTCTTTAAAGTTTTCTAACTTAAAGTCAATTGAAGTCACTAAAATATTTGCCAAAGTGAAAAATGAATGGTGTTGAAACCCAACTCATGTTTTTGTGCATTAAAACTACTTGTCTTTGGAACAAGCAAATGTCTTGTCTTAGGAAATAAAAACCAAATAAGACCAGAGTTCATAGCTGCTTTGAGTTTGAAACATCTCCTTAGACATGTTTATTATCATTCTGTACTGACAACTTCAGGTTTTAGAGCAAAGTATAAAAGCTGTCCCTTTTAAAGGAAGATGTAACTCATTTCATGATCAGAATTCCATCCAGCTACAAACAGCTGCTTCCATATGGTGCTACTATCAGCACAAATTCTTTGTTCAATGACATCCTTAAAACTAAGCTCTGTGCTGAAAATAAACACAACAAAAGAGTGAGATGATTGAAAAGTGCAGCAATCCCCTGCAGCAGAAGATACATTTCATTTTACATGCTGTTGAAGCTACGCGACCCAGACGCAGTGTCCTAATGTTGGCTAACATTGTATTGCATACTATTTTGATTATATTTATTATAAAAATTAAAGTCACTTTGACTCTACCTATGATGCTTGTAAATCTGAATGGTCAAGTTTGATTTAGGTCAGAGCATTTTTAAAAAAAATACACTTTTAATATAGTTTTGACTCAAGTTCTTGTTGCTGGAGCTCAGTTCTTTTGCATTTTGCTATGCTCCCTTTGCGGTTTCCAGGAGTTTTTCCCTTGACTGTAATGGGAGTCAAGCACTCTAAACTGCCAAACACACAGATCTGATCCAGCAAATACCAAATCCAGCCTTGCCTAAATCAGTAAAAAAAAACAATAATACAACCCACCATTTGAAATTTAATACTTGCCTTCCTAGATGTGGTGTATATGGAAGAAAAAGAAGGGGTCACCAAGTGTACCCATTCATGTACTTAGCCTACTTGCCTAAGTGAATACCTGTGTAAGTCAACTTGGAGTTTGGTGGGGGTTTGAAATCTGACTAACAGATCCTAACAATTGCTATCTTTGCATAAGAAAATAAACTAACATGCTATATTTTGACATAATCAGCATAGGTGGCTTAAGCATGTATTTATTTCTTTAAAACTTGCATCCCGCCCCTCCTGCCCAAAGGCAGCTCGGAGCAGCGAACAACACAAAACATTTTAACAATAAAACATTTGAAAACAAATCAACACATTTTAAAACAAATCACAAAACTCACCCTCCCTTACCCAAACCCTACCCCCCTAACCCCTCTCGCCAAAAGTCTGGCAGAACAGCCAGGTCTTACACAAATGTCAAAATGACAAGAGGGTGGGGGCCAACCGAGCCTCCTCCGGGAGTGAATTCCACAGCACGGGGGCAGCCACAGAAAAAGATCTCACATCAGTGGTCACCCATCTTGCCCGGGGAACCTCCAAAAAGGCCCCCACGGATGATCTCAGGGGTCACATGGGCACATGGGGAGTGAGGTGATCCCGCAGATAGGTAGGGCCCAGACCGCGAAGGGCTTTAAAGGTCAAAACCAGCACCTTGAACCTAGCCCGGTGCTTTATAGGGAGCCAGTGCAGAGCCCGGAGCACAGGTGTCATGTGCTCCTTGCGGCCGCCCCAGTAAGGACACGGGCCGCGGCATTCTGCACCAGCTGCAGCCTCTGGACCAGCTTCTCGGGCAGCCCCACGTAGAGCGCATTGCAGTAATCCAGCCTCGAGGTGATGAAGGCATGGATGACAGTGGCGAGGTCAGAATCTGAGAGATACGGCCGAAGCCGCTGTACAAGATGTAACTGCCAAAACGCACTCCCCACCACGGCCACAATCTGAAATTCCAGACTGAGCTGTGAATCGAGGAGCACACTCGGGCCACTTTTAGACGAGACAAATTTGCACATGATTGGTGAAAAATGCGCGTGTTTGAATGCTTGTTTAAACACCTAAACTGTTTTAAATGCGCATTTGCCATGATCGTGTAAAAGCCCAAACAGTTTTGAATGTGTTTTTAAAATAATGCACATTTTTTAAAACTGGTTTTGGCATCCCCCGATCATCAAAGGGGTTCAAAACTGGTTTTTAAAAATGCGCATTACGTAAAAACCACTTTCAAAACGGTTTTGGCCTTTACATGATCATGGCAAATGTGCATATAAAACGGTTTAGGTGTTTAAACGAGCATTAAAACACGCACATTTTCCACCAATCATGCACAAATTTGTCTCGTCTAAAAACGGCCCCAGACTCCGTACCTGTGAGACCATGGGAGGACGAAATCCTCTCCCCCCCCGCAAGAGGAGATTCAACCACTCTCAGGCCCCTCAGACCTTCACCCACCAACATCACCTCCATCTTGTCAGGATTCAGCTGCAGATGGCTCAACCTCATCCAAGCCCCACAGTCGATAGGCACTGGGAAAATAAAGAGACTGCATGGCCTGGGTTGATGGAAAAAGAGAGGTAGAGCTGAGTGTCATCAGCATACTGATGACACTGCATACCCTGAAACCCTCTCACGAACTCCCCTAACAGCTGCATATAGATGTTAAACAAGAGGGGTAGCATCTCAGCTCCTGAAATCATATCATGAAATCAGGATTTGATCTATCATTTTTATTTTTATTTTTTTTCCATTTCTTTTGACCACATGGATCCAAACTGTGAAAATTTGACACAAATATAACTGATGTTTGCTTGAGTCTACAACAATAAGCACCAAGAAGCATGAATTGCTCTATCCATCATCCTTCTGAAAGTTGCCTCCTCCCAAGGAGAGAGAGCCAGAACATGGGGCAGGGCCATGGGGACATCATTATCAGGGTGTGTTTAAGGCACAAAGTTCCATCCGTTTGGCTTCAAGGGCATTGGGACAGGCAGTGCAAGTGCAGTGGTGAGTCTAAGCTTGAGGGGCCCATGTGCAGCTGTGTCTCCTGCCACTAAGAGGAGGACTATGGGCTCATTCCATCTTCTGTACCCTAGCCCATTCCAACCTAGCTACACTTCTGCTGGGTTCCAACTATAGTATTCTACTATGGCTAAAATTATTTAAAGAAACATATTTATTCAGTGGATATCAGCAGTTCATAATTTTTGTTTAATCAGATACTTTTCTAATTGCACCATGTTTACTAGCCTGACCATCAAATAATTTTTTGCAAGCAAATAGTTTGCACTTAGGCTACACGATTTCACTCTTTGGAGTTTCATTTATAAAGCAAAGTGGGGAGCGAGAAGCAAGGTATAAATAACTGCTGTCATGGATGTGTCCACTAGCTTTCACATAAAGGATCTCTATGTTTTTGACTGGCTAGGCTAGTAAGGCTACATGCCCGAGAAAGGGCCCTGTGTGGCCCAAAAGCTTGCTTAGTTCCATCAACAACAGTTGGTCGTAGTCCAATAAAAGATATAATTTGAACCACTTTTCTTCCCTCTCTGTCAGTTGGAACCCAACACACAATTTCTCTTTCTCTCTAAATGTATATTGTGTTGGGTGGGATAAAACAGAGATGAGACATTTAAAAATCAGCTTTTGAGGATGTTAGTGAAAGGCCTTACATGTATGCTATGAATCCCTTGCCAAAGCTACTAGAAGTAAACAAACCCTGAAAGTAGACTAGACCATCCGCACTTAAAACTTCTTGCACATCCCCTCCCTCCTTCTCTCCACCTCCCAAGCTTCACTTTAGCCTACAGCACTAAAATCTGCAGAGGGGTTTTCCTTAAACATGTTGTAGATGAGGGTATGTGACTTCTCTCTGTGCCTCATTTACAGTGAGACTTAGCAGCTGCTTCACAACCATGTGATACTTTGAGCTTTGTATAATAGTTCACTTGAAGGTCTTTGCACAGTTCAGGCATGTCATCTGAGTAACTTCAAGCAGTGCAGGGACTTGTAATTAGACTGGCCTGAGGCTGCCATCCTTTCTGAAGAAGCTTTGTTTCCTCCTGATTATCCAATTGGCGTCCTGTTTGCAGAGAATCTCTATCAGAATGCTCTAATATGGGGTGGGGGGAACCAAAGGTATGTGAGGAACTGAAAACAGGTACGAGTATTCAAGCCTAGACAAGAGGCCTTGTTAGTCATTTTAACACAGAACGTGCAGCACCTTGCCTCTTTGTTAGAGAGAGCAAGCAACAGGTAAATAATCACGCTGGCTTGGTGTGCTTTACCTCAGAGTGGTTAGGCACTAGCCTGTTTCCAAAGCAATTAATTCGGCAGGTCTGCCATTCATGATTTTCCTCACAACAATAAAGTACTTAATGCAAAGTCCTGGGACAGGGTGTCTATATACAGCCTCCTTCCCACTTTGCTGAATTTCAGATCACCTAAAAAGGGGGGGGGGGGCAGGGGAGGATATTCTGGGTAGAGCAACAGAAATGCTTTCCCACAAAGTAATAATTACTTGTCAAGCTGTTTTTCCCCACAGCTGAGCCCTGGGAAATGTTTCCAATAGCACTGTGCACTCTGAAATGTAAAAGACCAGGAAAAGGCCCATATTGGCCATTTCAGGGTTGGAAATGAAAATAGAAAAAATATCTGGATAGTCTATTTGACTTTCATTAATGACTTTTCTGCACCACCTCTGCCCTGGTCATCATACAGATTGAGGGCCTTTTTGCACGGCGCCTCCATCGCACACGTCTGAAGGTGGGGGGTGGGGGGAGGCATCTTTGGGAATGCCGTGGCTCATGAGTGGGGGTGAGTGCCCCCACCTCTACTCATCGCCCACACACGGAGCAACGGGTGCCAGTGGTGGATGCTCTGTGTGTGGAGGTGGGTGGGAGTCTGTGGGAATGCACCTCTACGCACTGTCCACCTGCCGCTCCTCCCAGCGCCCCCCCCCCACGCACAGCGGTCCATATGAAAAGGGCCTAAATATTAAGAACTCCTGTCTTCTGTTCATCTGTAGAGAGGCAGGGTGCTCCAGTGGTTGGGTTTCTAGGTGAGAATAGGGTTCTGTTCCCTGTTCTGACAAGTTCTGGAGCAGGGAGCATGGCTTCTGGGGCAGTGTTGGGCACTGGCGGCAATTCATTTTTTTTTACAAATTAAGCACTGAAGTTGTCCCTCTATCTTTAGCTTTCATTTTAGTGTATGATCTCAGTGACAAATATAAATCAGTGGACAGGAGATTATAGGAAGCTTGTTTATCCATTGTTGCAGCATTTAGTAAAAATATTTTTAGCCCTCCGGCTCTAATAACCAGATCAGAAAATAGTGTAATATTATACTGAGATATATAGAGTATAATCTACATTATACAGCAGTCCGTAACGGGGACCTGCCATTTGTGGAGTCCCTGTTACAGATCTATGTTTCCCCCCACCCCCATCCCCCAGGGGCCTGGAGTGTTGCTTACTGGACCTGGAGGACTTAATTGAAGCTCTGCCGGTCCAATGCTGCTGTGGGGTGCCTCCCTGCATGTTCCCTTGCTGCGGCATGCTGCCGAGCTCTGTGCTCTAGAGTGCAAAATGGCTGCTGGGGCGGTTTCACACAGTTATTTATTTATTAATTTATTTATTAATAAATTTATATCCCATTCTATCCTACCCAAAGCAGTTCAGAGCGCCTAACAAACTATATAATTAAAACATATAAAATACAAAAATATATTCAAATAAATTACAACATAACAAAAAATACATAAAATACAGCAAAATGGTGAGGCGTAAAACCCAAAGACCCTTCCCTCCCTTACCCTCAGCTCTCCCCCCCCCCCCCCTCCCCCCCCCCCCCCCACCCCCCCCCCCCATTACTCATCTCCCTTGTCAAAAGCGTGGTGGAACAGCCAGGTCTTACATTGACGTTGAAAAGAGGAGCACATGAGCAGCCCTTTTCCAAAATGGCGGTGGCAGTGTTGCTGTCATTGAGGCAAAGGGCAACCAGCCTGTGCATATGCAAGTGGATGCTGCGCATGCACAGAATGGTTGTCCTTTCCTAAAATGACAGCAACACTGCCTCCTCCATTTTAGAAAAGGGCTGTGCATGTGCACAAAATGACCCCGGTGGACATTTTGCGCATGTATGATCTGGAGCTTGGCAGGGTGCTGCAGTGACGTAGCCTGCCAGGAGGCCCCCACAGCAGCAGCGGTCCAACGGAGTTTCAATCAACCCCTCTGAGGCCTTTAAATACCATTCCAGGGGGATGGGGGCTGTTGGACTCCACATCCAATCCGCCACATCCTCCAAACATTGGGAAAGCAACGAGACAGCGGGGCCTGGGTCAGTTGAAAATGAGAGGTACAGCTGAGTATCATCAGCATATTGGTGACATCGCACCCCGAACCCTCTCACAATCTCCCCCAGGGGCTGCATATACACATTAAACAAAAGCGGAGACAGAATCGAACCCTGCGGAATGCCGCAGGTCAAGACCTGGGAGCTCAATGTTTCAGCTCCCAGCACCACCCGCTGGCTTCTACCTGAGAGGAATGAGCGGAACCACCCAAGGACAGTCCCATCCAGACCCCACAGGTCTCGCAGCCATCTCAGCAGCAGCCTGGAGCTGTAGAGCCACTGCCCGTTCAATAACCTTCCCTAAAAGGGAAGATTAGAGACAGGACGGTAACTGGTGAGTGTGTCCACATCCAATGAAGGCTTCCTCAGCAGGGGGCGCACCACAGCCTCCTTGAGACTGGGTGACAACTTCCCCTGCCAAAGGGATGCGTTAACCACCCTTGCCAGAACCGACCCCAATGTCTCCCTGGAGACTTTCACCAACCAGGATGGGCATGGATCTAATTCACAACTTGTGGCTCGAATAGACCCCAGGACATCCACCGCGTCGGCCGGCATCACTTCCTGAAACTCCTCCCAGAAAGATCGACCAGACGGTGCCTCCATAACCTCATGCTCCTCACCTACTGCATCCAACCCGGTGTTGAAGTTACTCTGGATCTGAGCGAGGGGGCACCAGGAAATTTGAAGGGAGCCTGGTCCTGTAAGCCTCCCCACTGTGGCTACTGGCCTGTCCACATTTCAGTCTTCTCAGAGGTAACAATTCTATTTCCTGCCCCGAGGGGCTTACAGTCTAGGATGGGCAAGGGAGAGGGATACATAAAACGAGAGAAAGGGAGACATTCCTGGAGTTGAGAAGGTACAGATGCACATGCTTAGCTTAGTTACAGGAGAGAAGGGGGACCCTGAAAAATAGGATAGTAGAGTAGTCTCTGGGAGTGTGCAGCTAGCGAAAGCCCCATGCAGTGTGTGAGTGCGGGGGCCATATCTTCCTCAAAAGTACCAGTGCATATTCCCTCTCCCTACCCCCTAATTGGGCACTGGGAAAACATCCACTTCAGCTTCCCTCCCCATAATTGTCCTTCTGACTCACTATCCACAAACCCTGCAGCGCCTTCCTTTTCATCACCAGTTAGCTCCTTGTCTTCAAACCCACACCCTGCCCCTCACCATCAGCCCTACTCATTGTTCTGTGCCTGAAAAGCAGCAGCTCTGCTGCTGATGCTGGATCAAATCCTCCTGACCTGCTCGCTGAGAAGGGGGGAGGTAGCAGTTTGTCAGTGTGCAGGGAAAGAGGGAAGGAGGGATGCAGTTGGAAGCTTCCCCTTTCTTCTCCTCACAGTAGATGAGGAGGGTTTGAGCCCATACAATTGCCTGGGATGGTGTGGGGTTCCCAGTGCCTTGAGGTTGCATACAATAGTATGTGCTTCCTGGCTCTAACACCATCCCTGACTGTCATTCAGGACTTTAGACTGTCCCACGTTTGAGGATAAGAATGTTCTAAGGATAGCAAACATCTCGTAGAGAGAGAGAGGCCGCTTGCCCACGTTACACAATCTCATGCTGATTTCTATCTATTGTGAGATTATGTAAAGTGGGAATGTGATCTCTCTCAATCGTAACTGAAATTAATGTTATTTTCATCATGGATGAAAGGGCTGAAAATCCAGCCCTGAGTGAGTGGTGACTGTGGGTAGGCTGGGGAGCTATCGTGGCCTGGGGGCTGCAGGGACTGAATTTGGACACAGATCCATTGTATCTCACAACGGAACCATCCCGCTTTGAACACACCATGCAAAATCAACGTGGGCATGCAGTCCATGTTGATCTCATTTTCTCATGGGATTGAGACCACTTTTAAATGAGTGGCTGTACTTACTGGCTTGAAGGAAGCGCTTCCTGAAAAGCCACACGGGGTGTGTTTAGAGACCCGCAGTCTCTTTGAAACCCTATTTGGAAAGCCCCAGGCTTTAACTGCTCGTCTAAAAGCAGTCTGAAACTCACAAGAAAATACATAACTTGTGCAAGCAGCCAGAGTCTCTTTCTCCCTTCCCTCATTGTCCTACCATGTAGCCAAATTTGCTGTCGGGTGCAATATTTGATGAAATTCCACCTTTGCTTTACTTGATTGCTTTATATGCATCTTGAAATGAATGGGGTAGCACAAGACTGGGGAAAATAAACCCATAACACCCCAAATACTGTGATTAGTAATCTGGCATCAGAATCAGATGTTTTAAAACTGAGAACAGCATGAGCTTGTCCGATTGAGAACAAAAGCCAAGCACTCTTTGACTTCAGTGGATGCAGGATGGGAATCTTAACACTTTTCATAGGCTCTCTGAAGGGGCTTCACTAAACAACGTAATTTAAAATTTTATGTAGCCTGAGTCTATAACCACATTTCAATACTTTCAGTTTACATGAACGCTTTTTGCCTTCCATCAACAAAGAATTACACTGAATTTCAGCTTTGTTACTAACAGGGAGTTGTGTGTTTGAGGTAAATTTTTCATGAGGGAAGTTGGCCAATGGATGAGGTATTAATATGAGCATCTATAAACAAAACTTGCTTTTCTAAACTGCAATAGAGTGATGGGCTTAATTTGTTTCTATACAGTGCCATCTTGAAAACTAAACTGAAGCATCCAAATTAAACAGGAGATGTAAATATTAGCCAGATGTTCTTTAGTGTCTGAACCTATTCTGTTGCTTTCATTCTATTAAATGGGTACATTTTGCATGTGACATAATGCAAACTCTCTTTTGCTTTTCAGCATTCTAGCTAATAGCTTTCTGGCATATGATTATGATATCATCCAATCATGAAAACATCATAAGATGCTTTTCAGCTTAGCTGGAGCACATGAGCGTCAAACTGCCTAGGTGAGGGGGGTCATTTGTCCAACTGTCTTAATGTGGGCAGCGAACATGCTGTTTCTACAGGAAATGCCTGCTGGGGCTGAAACGTTACAAGCCAAACAAAACAGAGTTTTGACCACAGACTGAAACTTTATAAAGATCCGCAATGGTTCTGTCAAAGAGAAACAGAACACATTTTCAGCAAGGGCTGCACCAGGTTTCTGGTGCAAGTGGCAAACTAGCAGAGCAATTGCCCTGATGAAGAAGGTCAGCACTTATTTTAGATTCGATGTGAAGGTCTGAACCAAGAAAATTGGCCACGCTGGATGGTAGGAAAAAGTTTCAGTCCCACCCTTGAGATTTAGTTCCACCAAACTGATGACACCAGTCACTAGTAATTTAGGATTTAACAACAACAAAGGAAAGATTTTTAATAAGATTCAAATGATAACTCCTTTTTATAAAGGTTTGTGCAAATTGGAAGAACAGGGTGACACTGCTTTCTCCCACCCATATGGATTTTTGGGTGTTCTGTTCCACTCTTCTTCAGTATGAATTATTTTCTTTTAGGGACTCCAATCAAAGATCAGATCAAAGGCAAACAAAATCCCAACAATGAAAGTAACAATTTATTTCACACGCACACACACACACACACACACACCCCGAAAACATGTTTACTGTTTTCCTAAGAAGTTTAGTAATCTCCAAGCCCACAGGGCTGTCTGATTCCAACAACTGTAGTTCCTCCAAAAAAAGGGGTGCAAAGAGGCCTGAGGTCTTTGCAGATGCAGCGCCGTGGTTCACCAGTGCAAAAATCTGGATTTCTTATTCTTTACAACAAAACCCTGGTGTAAGAACAAATTATACACAGACAGTAACAGGGAGTGAATTTGCCCCTCAAGATTTAGATCCACCTCCATCTTTGGATTATAATTACAACAAAAATAAAGAAGTTTAGGAATACAGTTAATAAAGTTCATATTACCACACACCTGGTATAGGATACATGGAGTCTGGAATTAGGAATACTGTCAGCAGCATCCAGCTCTCATTTGGTCACCTCAGCTTGTCAGTCAAAGTGGTTTTTGAAGCCCTGCAAACCTTTTGCCTCTTTCTTCTGCCCATAATGACGCCCCCTTAGTGGCTTCAACTAGCAAGGACTGAGCAAACTTGGCACCACTTGGTTTGCCTGGTTCTTGGAAAATTCCATGAGTATAACTGCTCATGCACAAAAGTTGCCCCCCACCTTCAATAAACGGTGCACACAGCTTGAATCTCCTTAAAGTAACAGGTCTAATTAAGCCATCTGAATTGGGAAGAGTGAATTGGTTTCAGATGCTTGTAGATGTCCTAACTTCAATTATTCTTGATTAAAATCTCTTTCATGATGGATTTAGCATGTGGTAGAAGCGTTCATGTAACAAACCCTTGGTGAATTGCCACATGATGTTTTCTGAAGCTTTCTACAATGCTACAGCATGAAAATGATGGTACTTTCCTTGAAATTGTGATGTGTGAAAAACCTTAAATCAATGGAGGGTTGATGTGGTCAGCACCTCTTAGGATTGAGCACTGCATTGCGGAAAAATGTGTGTATAGCTGGAATGGCTGGAGACTGTACAATCATGACATCTGATTGAGAGCTTTAACTAAAACATTACTAGAATTTGTCATCGTACTACTTCTTATTGACCGTTATATCTGCAAAAGCCACCACCTGTCTAAATCAGCTCAAGTTCTTGCTTGAAGTGATCTTCAGCCTTTGCCTGAATTCAGTTCTGCAGAGATTCTTATCACTGGTGCCATTTAAAAAACCTGGATTAAAGTTTCATGTGAAACTAACTTGATCTTCCCACAACGGGCAACACACTGCACTGAAAATCGATTAGAAACAGTAGAATAAGGTCATTGTTACCAAGCATTCAAAAGGTTGATTCCATAGAGACTATTGGGTTAGAAAGATCATCTTAAGTGTGCTTATTTTACTGGATACAAAAGTGAATTAAATATGAACATACGTGCCATACTAGATCAGACCAATGGTCCATCACGCTCAGCATTCTGTCTCCAACAGCGGCCATTCTCAGTCACTTGGAAGAAGTACCCAGCAGGTCATAATAGAGTGATGATTCATTCCCTGCTGTTCACTTCCAGCTCCTGACAGTCAGAGGTTACATCCTCCAACTTATTTGGATAATAGCTATTAATGCACTTATCCTCCAAGAACTTATCCAATCCTTTTTAAAACCCAACTATGCTACTGACCCCGTCCTCTGGCAATAAGTTGTACAAGTTAACGGTGCTGAGTGAAAAAAGTGCTCTTATTTGTTTTAACTCTATTACCAGTTAGTTTTATGGAGCGTTCCCTAGTTCTAGTACTATTTGAAAGGATAAATAACAAATCCCTATTTAATTGTTCCAATTCTATAATGATTTTATAAACTTCTATCATGAAGTGATATGCTTTAAATGTTCTCTTCTTTCCAAATTTCCCATATTGGGGTAGGGATCTATCTATAATTGATTATTGTAAAGCATCAGGTACATTTCTGGGACTATATACTTTTCTTTTTTTTCAGTGAAAGAAGGCAAGACTTCTCTCAAATTACATTTCCTCCATACATTTGTGCTTCCTAAAGGCCTGGTTCTTTATGGATAAAGTTAGTCAAAGTGAAGGACATTCAATTAGGGCTGAAACTTGGTATTCAGTTTTACTCCATTTCACCCAAGCATTGCAGTATTCTACTCAGTTTTACCAAGTACCAAGAACCTGAGAAATTGACATAGTATTTGGTATTCACTAACATCTCAATCGAGTAATGCTTACCTGATGTTTATGTCCTACAACAACACACAAAGAGAAGGAAAATGGAGGCTCTATGGGTGATTTCAGACGAGACGGGGCGGCATTCGCCCCGTCCCAGAATCACCCAAATGATTCACTCCGGCATGTCCAACAGACGTGCTGACTGATCCCAGTGGGAAATCGGGGAGGGGGCGGGGCCGTGCGGCACAACGTGCAGCCGCACGGCTCTGCCCCCCCAAGCTCCCCCGCCCTCTGGGGAGATGGGTGGACGCTGCGGCCAATGTGGCCGCAGGGCCCGCCTGATTTGACCACAGCCCGGAATCCCTCCGGGGATTCTGGGCTGTGGGTGCCGGCCAGACATTACTTTTTGTTGGTTCCCATCGGGGATCTCTTTGACCACTTGCGGTGATTGTCCGGTGGGGAGCCCCGGAAGCATGGTTGAAATTGACCCCATGTGGGAATCGACCGTGGTGAACATCTGGTGGCTGCCTAACAGACGTTCAGGATGCTTTGGCCCCATGTGGGTATTGACCATGTTTCACTGTGATCTCGTCACGTCTGAAAATACCCTATGTTTATACTGTCTGGGGGAGAGGGTAGAAGAAAGGGTGGATGTGCTGTCTTGGACTGTGATCGGCTCAGATGTGGTAAACAATCAACATACAATACAACGTTAGCATCGGCATACTGTGTATCGAATACTGAGCACTGAATACCAAGTATTCATCACATTACCAAGGAGCTCTCAAAAACTCAAGCCCAGTCTCTGACTACTCAGAAATGCTCAAGAATAAGTACTGTTCTACTCGTTTCTGCCCTACATTCAATACCTAAACGGAAGGTCTCAGCACATAGCAAGATCAAGCCTTTAATATGTTTCTTTAACCTTCACCTTTCTTTTTCACAAGCATGCAATTTGGCATGTACATGCCTGTTATGCACTGAAATAAATGCAGCAGAACGCTTGTATGGAAATTCAGAAGGGAATCCTCAAGGTGTTTAATTTGAATACAAAACCCAATCATTTTTGTAATCTGAGCAGCACTTTGGGACAGAAGTTAAAATGAGATGAGCAGCCCCCAAACACGTTGACATTTGTTGGTCTATTAACTCAGGAAAAGGATGCTTGGTTCATTTGCTACTACAAGAAATAAAAATGGAAAGAAATGGATTCCAGTTGACACAAACTAACCCTGTACACGTCACCTTTGGTTACACTTGATCTGAGGTTTTCAATGAGCGGATGATGGAATGTTGTGTGTGATGTGTGTCTCATACACTGTAAACAGATTCTTTCACATATACATGGTATATCTACTATGCATATTTATGTTATTTATGTTTTCTCCAGCTATCACATAATGTAGTATACATTTGCAATTTACTGGTTTTATTGTATTGTACAAATGTTTGTCTTTATATTTGAAGGACTGCTGTATATTTCTGTAGATTTTTACCTAAGTACTCATACATCACCTTAACCATAGCTATTCATCCTGTGTGGTTTACAAATATCTATGCATATATGACCTCATCAACTGAAGTCAACAGGAGTTTTTCTTCTGGCTCCAATGGACTTTGGTTATGTTTACATTGTGATATATCTGCTTATGTGCATAGCTCATGTAGGCCCTTTTCACATGAGATGCCCCCACCAATCTCCATCCAGTTTCTCTGTGTGGAGATGGGTGGAGGCACCCGTGTGAATGCCGCAGGGGATGGGTGTGTGTGTGTGCGTGCGCTCACTCTCGCACTATACCCACCTCCACCCATCACCCATCCACGAAGCAATGGGATCCAATGCCCGATGCTCCATGGGTGGAGGAAGGTGCAGATGGGTGTGCGCCCGTTCCCATGGGCACACACACACCACGGCTGCACACCCATCTCCCACCTACCGAAGTCCATTTTAAAAGGGTTTTAATTCTTGTGCCTTTGCTGATGGCCTTGTATGTTATTTATCCCTTGTCTCTCCCTATGTCCCCTCTCCTTGTCTTTCCCCTCCGTGTCTAATAGTTTGTAAGCCATAGGCAGGGACTGCATCTATCTTATTGTTCTTTAAAGTGCCAGGTACATAGCTGGCACTATACAAAGGCTAATAATAATAATAATAATATCATACAATATTTTAGCTATTGGCAAAATTACCAACCCAAGCACAATGTATGAAGAATACAACACAAGGAACACAAAAAAGAAATAAAATGTTACCCATCTCTATAACCATGTGTGAAATGCTGTTAACCTACTTGTACACATTCAAGGCCTAGAAGAAATGTGACTCAGAAGAAGCGAGGATAGTTCTGTTGCTATAAGACATTTTCCCATGAGGGTCTGTGCAGCTCATAAATCTTCACTGCAGTAATAATTTTAGAGATATTTGGATCATGCAAAGATCTTTTTCTAAAAGGCCTTATGCTAAAAAGAATCTGAGATGCAGCAAACAAAGTAGGAGTGATCTCTGTTAAATGGACTGGTCATGAGAAGATTAATTCACTCATTTTTGATGTGATGTTGACAATGAAACATCTACCCTACCAGGTCCAAACTCCTTGGCTCATCTTTAATGGAAAGAGTACACTGTTTCCTACCCCCTCACGGTCTCTTCCAGCGACTGCATAAATACGTTGAACAGGATGGGGGACAGAATAGAACCCTGTGGCACACCACACAAGAAGCCCCGGGGAAGATGATGAACAGCCCCCCAGCACCACCCGCTGGGATCTCCCAGCTAAGAAAGAATGGAACCATTGAAGAACAATCCTGCTCACCCCAGCCAGATCTCGCAGGCGGGGCACCAATACCTCATGGTCAACAGTATCAAATGCCACAGAAAGATCTAATAGAATCATCAGGGTTGAATTTCCCTTGTCCAATTCTAGGCGCAGATCGTCGACCAAAGCACAAGTTGTCAGTGCTATAACCCAGATGAAAGCCAGACTGTGAGTGGTCTAGAAAACTGATACCATCCAGATGCTCCCAAAGCTGCTGAGCCACTGCCCACTCAATGACCTTCCCTAAAAAGGGAAGGTTAGAGACAGGTCAGGGGAATCAACATCAAGTGAAGTTTTCTTGAGCAAGGACCGAACCAGAGACTTCTTGAGGCAATCTGGTAACATGTCCTTCCACAGAGAGGTGTTGATTACCCTGACCAGCAATGACTCCAATGGCTCCCAGCTTGTTTTCACCAGCCAGGACAGGCATAGATCTAATTCACAAGTAGTGGCTCTAAAAGCCCCATGCACATCCCCCGCATCAGCGGGGATATCAGTTGAAACTGAATCCCGATCCCATAAAACCAGACAAGACGGGACTTCTAAGACCTCTGGCTCTGCCACTGTCTCTAACCCAAGGACAGAGGAAGACTTGAGTGGAAAAGGTGACAAAGCTAGTAGCCAGTAGACAAAACCCAGGAGAAACAACATATACAAAGACATGGTATCCAGACAAAGAAGAAGTAAGGACTTACAAGGAAGAACTGTGGGTGTTTTCAAATGTGATGGTGGCATGGTTTAACCCACTTGAGCATGGGTTAAACCAGGTGCTGCCATTGTGATGAAATGTGGCTGCCAGATGTTAGCATGGTCTGACTCCTGACTGTGGTGAGGGTTAGCCCAGATTTTGACTCGAGGAAATCCCCAAGTCACAGCCCGGGCTAAGCACCACCATGGTTGGGAGCCCACCACCAGACCCGGAGTAAAGTGGGCTATGAAGTTTGATAGTCTGCTATACTTATTGTGGTCCAGTGTGGCAGGGGGAACTGGGTGCCATGGCCACCATGGCAACCTGTCAGCTGGGGTGGGGTAGGCATCTGCTCCCTGCAGTGTGCGGCCAAGTGGACACATGACTGCATGTCTCCCCATTCCCTCCCCAGCCTGACCACCGTCATGTTTGTTTGGTGGCCGAGCTAAGTTTCAGCCTGAGTGACAGCTCCCGCCACTGTCTGGAGAAGTCCATAGTGGCAGTGGAAGCTGTCATGTCTGAAAACACCCTGTGAAGTACAAGCACACCAACCAGACAGCAAGTATAACAAGATCAGCGGACAGGAGCTAAGAAGATCACAAAGATGCAGGGGCTTCTGGAGAGGAAGGACAACATACATACAGAAAGCAGGTGATACTAAGAGGGAGGAAGGGCTAAGGTAACTATAAAGGACAGGAAAGCTCTGTAAGGGGATACAATACAAGCAAACCACTGAACAAAAGTAAGAAAAGACAACAAGGAACTACCAGAACAATGGGAAGCTGTGAAGGAAGGGGAACAAGACACTGAGGGAGGAACTTTGAAAAGCCTAGGGAAACTAAGGAGAACAAAGCACTGAAAAGGAACTAAGCAAAGACCAAGGAACTATGAAAGGGAACAAGATACTAAAGCAAGGTACTATGAGCATACAGGGAAGCAGAAGAGGGAAATAGGGTACACAACAAGGAACTAACTGGAGAAGATCTACAGCTACACCAAAGGGGAACAGGTGTGCGTAAGGGGGGGGCAGGGTGGAGCAGGAGACAGCACAGACAGCAAGACACCAACTACAAGAGAAGCAAGAGCTGTAACAAACTACAAGGTTGACAAACATGCAGAGCAATAAACAAGGAAGACATGGAACAAGAGAGAGGCAAATACACTCAACACAGAGGGAAAAGGAATGCAGATAAGCAAACTAATAATAATGAGAGACTCAACCTGAGTAGAAAAGGATCCAAGGGTGTGCCCCAGAATAACAAAAACAGATACTTCACCAGCTTCCCGCAGCTCCCAGCATAAGGCTAGGAGCCAACAGGCATGGCAACAGACTACAAATGAGAAAGAAAGAAGGTAGGAAATCCAAGGGAAGAACCAAACCCCAACCAGACAAGGTGGTGGTACAGGTGCAGAAGGGAAAGCAGCCACTACCACCACCTGGGCTAAGCATGTCTTCCTTCAGATGCACCATGTCAGCTCTCCACACTTCCTTGTTTGCTCTGCTGTTTTCTTTCCTCCTCATGTCGTGGAAATGTTGTTGGAGTTTTGAAAGTCCATGTTGAACTATGGGTGCCTTTCTCCACTCCCATAAAGAGGAAATAACAGAAGGGAGTGGGTGTGTTTGCACAGTGCTAGTGAATGGTAGGAGGTTAATTGGAGAAACCCCTTGCTGTTGTTATTTTGGTCATGACCATCTCACAGCAGTGTTTCAAGTGAACCAGGTCCCAGGTTCACTTGGCAGTCCTACTGCTCAAGCATGGATTCCCTTGCATGTTGACTGTATTGTGAACACAGAGTGGTGTACTACACACCCCTTTGAAAAATGTATCCTATGGAGCTGGAATTCTAAACACCACATGAAATAGCCTCCAACCAAAATGCTAAAAGCGTGCACGCGGTAGGAAGAATCTTTTTCCTGTTGCATTAGGGATAGCTGATTTGTTCTGGCTATTTTGTATTTTTCATTCTATTTAATGACATTTGCTAAATATGTTAGTATTTCATCCATGCTGAATTGCTTCAAGACACTCTTTTATTTCCCTAAAGCATGGTAAGAATTTCCTGTTAATCGCACGTCTGTAAAATTATTGTTTGCATAATGATATCTTCTAGAATTATAGCTCTTCTACTATCACAGGGCTTTTAATCATAACAGTTCTATAACACTATTCCGTTTAAGTGCTATTAGTACAGAATTGCCACTATAATCAAAACAATGTGATAACAGAGGCCCTGTTACTATAACACTACTGTCATGCGAAGGCTTTCCAACTTGAGTATTAAATCAACAGGAGGAAAATGAGAGAAAATGTATATTAAAACACTTGAGAACTGAAGGGGCCTATGGAAAAGAATGGTGCAGTAGCAAAAAAGAAAATATGTTTCCCATTAGTACTGGTTCTAGTAGCATTTCTCTAATTCACACACTGAAATGTTTAGTGTTGAGAAATAGATGTTCAATTTAGAATGAGCTTCCAGAGACCATAACTGCTTACCTGCCTCTCAGAGGTGCAGTTAGAGAAAAGTTGTTGATGTTCATACAGGACTTTGAAGGTGTAAAGTTGAATGGCTGAAATCCACACCGTGCAAACTCTTACTAGCAACAAGGGTCTCTGTAACCACCACATAAGCCCTGCCGTGGGACTGCACAGGAAGTAAGGAAAGGGTGCACAGGCAGTAGTGAGAGCATACAGAGGAAGTAAGGAGAGTAAATGTAAATGGGGTGTTTCCTGCAGTGTTATAATGTGAAATTTCTGTGCCAATGGCAGGACTTTCCACTTCATAATGCCAAAGGTCTCTTCCCTGACCCAGGATTTGGGGGATGGGGGATCTTCTGGATTGGGGCTAGCCTTAGACTAGTGGCATAGGGAAGCAGGGCTGCTGTGGTGGCCAACCTGAAGGTCCTTACCATCTGGCATGGGAGGTGCCACAGCGAATCAACTTGGAAGTTGGATGTTTCCTTGGTAAGCCATGTAAGTGCAGCCCCAAACGTCCTGGGCTCCCCACCCACATGCCCTTGGGCTTCTGGCCATCAGTGGAGCACAGATGGTGGTGAGAGGTGCAGTTTAGACCAGCCACAAGGGATGGTGGAGCTGCTGTGGCAACCAAGCCTGGAAGTTGGTTCTCATTGTAACCAAGCCAAGTACGTGCACTTGAGACCTCGCGTCTTCATGAATGTTATACCCCTTGTCTCTCCCTCTGTTCCCCTTCCTAAGTCTCTCCCCCAGCTCCTGTCTCTCAGATTGTAAGCCCTAGGGGCAGGGACCGTGTCTATTTTATTACTTTGTAAAGTGCCAGGTACACTGCTGGCGCTATATAAATGTTTGTTAATAATAAAAGTTCTCTCTTCCCCATGACAGGTGCCATGATAGCTCTGCTGTCGTTCACAGCTGGCAGCTCCCTGCACCAAGTCCTCTTTTGGGGCACTGGCTCACTGCATCCTTTTAGCACAGTGTTTGTAGGTAGATATTTTTAGGCAGGTGTTGGGGGAAATGATGAGGCAGACCAGACCAAGGTCAAAGTGATCTTAGTTAACATAGGTCTGTTAGCTTCAATACTCTGAACAAATTGTGTTGTATGAAGGAAAAGTATTGCTACAAAACCATGTTGCATCACTGTTTGCACGGGGTCTGCACTGAAGACTTAATGGCCTAGCCTCCTCCTGGATGGATTTTACTTTTCCATCACCTATTTCTGCCCTCATGAGGTTCTATACCATGGGTGACAAAGTTTCCAACTTCAAGAACTGTGTACAAAAATCTCCATCTGGCTGAGAGCTGCAGGATATACATGCGCACACACTGCACATATATCCATAGATTAAAAAAGTGGAGGAGATAAGACTCTTACAAATTGCCTCCACCCCCTCCCCCCCAGGGTGGGGGGCGTGCGGCCCCTTGCTGCGCCCGCCTAGGCAGGAGGGAGGACGGAGGGGGTTAAAGTTTTTCACTGCTGCTGGGGCCGAAGTCGGGCCCCAGAGCGGGAGAAAAAACGGCATGCGGCGAGCCGGGGCGCAGCCTGAGTTGCTAGGTGGCTCAGGCTGCACTCCCATTGGGCAGGTTAGGCACGTGGGCCCCGCCCAAGGGGTGGGGTCCATGAGCAGAGATGCTGCTATTCTGGCCTCAGTCGAGGCCAGGAGCGGCACAAGAACGGCAGCACAGACCCCTCCGGCAGTTTCTTTGGGGGCTTTTGGTCCGCGCGGCCTGTTAGGTAATGTACTGCCTTTCCCTGATGGGGAAGAGCAAAAAAAGTGCCGCTGCTGCGGTGAAGAAGAGGAGGCTCGAGGCTGCGGGGGAAGATCCATCCCCGGGCACGGGGCCATGTGCGTGGGCCAAAGCGCAGGGGGTGAGCTCTGCAGTTTTGGCCCCTGCCCCCGCTCCACATGGAGGCAATATTTCTGGAGGGGAAACCCCCCTCTCAATAAGAATGGCTGGGCGCGAGGCCCTGCTTTGCCAACTCACTGGAGTTGGGGGAGGTGAGCCCCCAATGGGGTTGTCCCCCCTACCACCTGGCCCCTCAACATCTTCAGTGGAGGGGGTGTCCACACACGAGGGCTCGGGGAATCCGGCCCCTCTGCGAAGAGGTGGGCATCACATCAGCCCCCCTGCTCGCTACATCTTGGAGGCTGGTGAGGACGGGGGGGCTCAGGGGCGTTAGGCAACTGCAGGGGCCACTGACTGGGCTGCCATTCACACTTTATCCCCCCAATGCCCACGGCAGTTGCTGGGGTAATGGCCATAGTGGAGACGGTGGGCGGAAGGAGAGGGCAGGAATTGGGGCACATGGTGCCTTTTGGAACCGATCCCCAAGGGACTATCCCATACCCTGGGTTCTATGACCCCACTCAGGCTACGGTCCTGCAAGGGCAGGCCGCAGTCCCCGGGCCTGCACTGGGGTGGGCTGGGGAGCCCCTACCTCCTTTCTTGCAGCCTAGGCCTGGACCAGGGGGTGAGGCCCCCCATGATCAGGGCGATGAAGACCTGAGACGGAGGATGGAGTGCATGGAGAGGGCTCTGCAAGCGCTGGTAAACCAACGCACCCAGACGGCAGGAATCCAGCAGGATGTGGCCTCTGTAGCCCAGACGATCCCTTACCCAGGTGCAGTGCCCACCCACAGCAGGGGCGTGTGTGTGTGAAAAGGAGAGTGGCACCAGCCCTGGACAGGTCTCTTCAGTGGGAGGTGCCAGCTGGTCTGGTGTGTTGAACCTGGGTCCCGGTGGTTCCCCCACAAACCCCTCCTGCAATGAATGACAAATTGCACGCATGCATGTGCATACAACTTGAGCACAGGAATCTGCAGGCCACAAGATGGCAGCCAACGTTTCCCCCCACTCAGAACATACTGTGTTTGTACTGCAACAGTGTAGCAAATCTAGATCGCATTTAAGACACCTGCACCTTCTCTCTTGCACCCAAGCTCTTAAACATATTAATATCAGTGCTGCCTCAACACATCTTTGTGGGGGAGTACTGCTAAAATATTATAAAACCAAAGCACATGCTCAATTTTACAGCCTAGGGATATCACCAAGGCAGGAAACAGCAATTAGTCATGCAATCCCTAATGTTTCTAATCCCAGTATTTAACTGAGTCTGACCCTGGTAGTTATAAACTGGTGCAAACTGCCAGTAGCCCCTGCTGTCCACATTCTTCCCATTCTCCCAAATCAGTGCTTCAGGGTTTCCCCCAACATGACTGAACTTAAGATTTTTGTAGACGTATGCACTTCTGAGGGTGTTTTTAGACAAGCATGGCAGGAGGGGAGGGACTGTGTCCACTGAGTGTAATGCACATGGATAGGGTTGAAACGGCAAGTCACTGCGGTAACTTTTTCCAATGGAAAAAGCTCTTCTGCAATGAACGACATGGTGCAATAGAGACATTCATTCAGCTACTTTCACTCCGCTACTTCCACCGGCTGTGAAAATAGCAGAACAATGTTTGTTTGGACAGTTTTTATCTTCCGCAATTCTGACAATTTCCGATATTGTTCTGGCAGTTTCCAAAATGCTGGCGGAATTAGCAGAATGCTGGAGGAAAAGCTGCAGAAAGTTGTGGACAATTCAAAATGGCAGAATGAAACAGCAGAAAAGAAAAAGGAGTTGCTGCTTCATACCTACCCATGGAGCGCCCACAGACATGGAGTGAGTGGGGAGGGATTCTAATGGGAGGCCCCCTGGGTGGCTGTCATATCCATGCACTCCTGCCACCACTGACTGGCTGTGAAAAAAATTCATGCGGGTGGTAATTTCCTCTCCATTCACCCAGAAACACCCCCACCTCAAGTCCTGCCCAAGTGCTCACCCTATTCCATGACACACAACTGCAGACACCATAGACACAGGAAGCTGCAGAAGCCAGTAACCCCTTCCTGCCCAGGACCCGGTGCAGTCAGTTCAGGTGCTGGCAGTCCTGGGCTACAATGGAGGCACATACTGGGGGGGACATGCAGGAAGCTTCTGTCTGAGCAACTGTTCTACATGGTGTTGGCTCATCTCCCCTGCATTGCGAGGGTGGGTTATTTTGCCTTGAGCCAACACAATGTTGTATTTCATGTGTGTGTCCTTTAAGAGCTCCTCAGAGATCTCCCAGAAGAACTGTCATGTGGATCCTTACGTCTCCAAGTCTGCTGTAAAATGGTGGCACCAGGCACAAGTTTAGAAGCCCCCAGAAGGAAAGAAAAAACCCCAAGATTATTGGCCAGCACCAGCAGCCAGTTAAAATGCACAATACCCTAGAGATTCCTCCAGGATTGGTTGACTTCATTTCAAACAATCCAAGGCAGGGGGTAAACAAGGCTCAAAATGTATCCATTTCACACCTCTGGGCGGGGGCAGGGAGCGACTCAGTACTTAAACAAAAACAACCCTGCTTACATAACAAAAGCCTGCCCTTCCCCCAGCAACTGCCACCTTCTTGCAACATAAAAAGATCCGGTAACCAGTACCATTAAAAAATCCGGTACGGGTTACCAGATTACCGGATTACAGGATTTAGATCCAGTATGCTATTACCGGATTTACTGGTTACCAGTAAAACCGGTATTCCCAACCCTAGTCATTAGGTTCAGAGATGCAGTCAGCTGTGGGTCTGTCCACTGGCATGTTGGGTTCAAATGTGCTAGGTATGCATGGGCACCTGTCTGACTCCCCACACACTGTTTTGCATCTTGTCTAAAAACAGCTTGATGCTGCTGCCTCCCACCAGCCACACACCCCCAAGCCATTCCCTTCAGGCGATGCCCCTCCCCAAGTCATACCAGGCTCCCCCCCACCAGGGTGGGGGGAATAAAAATAAAATAAAATAAATAGAAAAACATAAAATAATAATAAAAAAATTTCTACTCACCCAAAATGTGGGGCATCCTCAGCTGCTGCTGATAAATCCAGCCTAGCACCCCTGGCACCACCCTGGGCCCTTGTCTGGCTGGGGTGGAGGCTGGGCTGGTGGGTGAGCAAGCAGGCTGGGCGGGCAATCTGATCATTGAGTGGGCTGGGGGAATGGACAGGCTTTGCGCAGGCTGTGGAGTGTAAAAGTAGGCCAGGGAGTGGGTGGGCTGGGTGGCCTGCAGCGTGGCAACCAGCTTTCCTATGTGCACCTCAGGCATTCATGCTGGCCACTGCCATATTTGTTCTCTGTGCATGTGCAGAAAGCAAATGTGTCAGGGGTTGGTGTATACATGCCTGAGGTGTGCACAGGGAAGCTTGCTGCTGCAGCCACCTGCACAGCTGAGCCAATCCTGACTCAGCTGTGCAGGCAGCTGCGGCAGTGGGTGGCAGCAGTGGCTTGGGGGGAGGGTTCTGCCCCTCCAAATCTGTCACCCAAGGCAACTCCCTAGGCTGCCTGCCCCTAAGTCTGACCCTGGCCTGCAACCATCAGCGGAAGAGGATTGCAGCTGAAAGACCAAGGCAAAGTGTGGGTGCATGGACCCTAAGTTGTAAGTGAGAATAATATGTGAGACTGTGCCTGCTTAATATGGCATGCAAGTTAAGGCAGGAGCTTTAACTTACAATTTCCATACTTTTGGGGGCTTAAGTGAATTAGTAAGAACCTTAATTGTTCTCTTAAGTTTTTTTTTAAATCTAAGACTTTCACTTTTTTTTTTTTAAGGGGGGAATGTACTAAATTCCCCATCTGCCACAGTACCAATCTGAAGTTGATTAGCAACCAAGCAGCCAGCCCACACGTTTCCCTTTCAGCCCAAACTTTGTATATATATTGTATGTATATTTTTTATACCTGGGAGCACTTTTGTCAATTTCACCAGCAGGGGTAGGAGGGACTGGAGGGGTATTGCTTTGCATTGAAGATTGCTTTTCACTGTAGAGTTTCCCTTGCAGCTCAGAGCTTTCTCATTTATGTGTCAGAAGAAATTCTATCCAACTTGTATACAATTCCTCAATGCACATAACCGCATACAGTCTCTCTCCTGATTCCATTCCTTCTTCCAATGAGTTTCCCTTTCAACCCCATCTTTGACAATTTTGATGAGGGGAGATTGTTTTAAAGACCCCTCTTTTTGGAATGTTTCCCTTGCAGCCCCAAGTTTTCACCAGAGGACTTTCCCCCCCTTTTTTTCTTTTTCTTCTTGGAAACTGGGAGCAGTAACCTTGTCCAAATATTTACAGGTACTTGCATAATCATTTAATGCATTACTGGATTTAGTTTCTCATCTACTTTTTTTACTTTGCAACAGTGGTGGTACAGCCCCTCAGAGAATCAGGGGCAATGCCCCTCCTGGCCCCAGGACTCCCCCTGGGCTGCGATGCTGGTAGCAACCCTGGGGGGGGGGGAAATAAAAATTGCGCACGTGCACACAACTGGCAACAATGTTCGAAGCCATCTCAAAGAAACTTGTTTTAGAGGCACTGACCTTCTTGATGAGAAGGTCAGTGCCTCTAAAGCAAGGTTCTTCGAGATGGCTCAGAACATTGTCACTGGTTGTGTGCGCACGCGTGCGCACAAACTGGTGAGAATCACCCCCCCCAAGGCTTCCTTAGGACACGTGACCGAAGGAAGCCTTGGAGGACAAAAGTGCTGCGTTCTACCCTTTATGCGGAATGGGTGGCTAGAAGTGCTGTCCATACCGTGTAAAGGGAACCAGCAATGAAATAGTGCCACAAGGGGCACTATTTTATTGCAGGGGGTAGCGCAGGGCTAAAAGTCCTATCTGGGTGCCACACACTAGGTGCCTGGGTCAGACTACTGTGGCTGTGCAGGGTGGGGGGCTGGGAGCTGCCGCGCAGCTCACTCTCCCTCCCTCCCTCCTTCCTCCCTCCCAGTTGAATCAAACTTTGAATTGACTCTGGGAGGGAGGGGGGGAGCCTAAGCTGTGCAGCAGCTGCCAGGCCCCCAAGTCCAAAGAACTGAACAGTGCGCTGATCCTGCAGTGCTGTCTGAGGAGCCGGCGGTCACCGGTGAGTAAATTGTGGGACATGGGGGGTGAGGGTGGAGAGACTGGGGATGGAATAGGGCTGGAGAGGGAGGGGTACTTTGGACTGGGGAATGGGGGGAGGGGTGGATGGGGAGAGACTGGTGTAGGGCACATGGGGACATGGTGGGGTGACTGGGGGCACACAGGGACATGGGATGGGGGCACATGGGAACATGGTGGGGGGCACACAGGGACATGGTGGGGGAGTGGGGACACATTCAGACATGGGGAGTGACTGGTGTAGGGCACATGGGGACATGGTGGGGTGACTGGGGGCACACAGGGACATGGGGTGGGGGCACATGGGAACATGGTGGGGGGCACACAGGGACATGGTGGGGGAGTGGGGACACATTCAGATATGGGGAGTGGGGGCACACTGGGACATGGTGGGGGCACATGGGGACATGGTGGGGTGAGTGGGGGCACATCGGGACATGGGGAGAGTGGGGGGC
>QEPC01001916.1:177330-209651 GCA_003113815.1 Sphenodon punctatus | reverse complement strand
ATGCTGCAGGAGGGGCGGGGTTCGGGGTGTATTTTAGGACCAGGTGGTGTGCCCAAGCATGGCCGCCAGAGTGGCACGAGGCAGGTGTCATGAAGGACTTAACTTTCCTCGAACTGTTCCCCATAGTGGTAGCGGTGTTGCTCTGGTCGGGCCAATTCGCCAATCACACAGTATTATTTTGGTGTGACAACCTGGCAGTGGTCCACATAGTAAACACCCTGTCCTCCCATTCCCCCCGGGTTATGTCACTGGTTCGGGCATTAGTTGGAGCATGCCTGCGGAATAATATACTGTTCACCGCTCGGCACGTCCCAGGCATCGACAATGGCATAGCCGATGCCCTCTCTTGCTTTCAGACCAAGCGATTCTGGGAACTAGCGCTGGAGGCCAGAGAATTCCCCGACCCCATGCCAGTGGGGTCTTGGAACCTTGGGAATTAGAGCTCCAAAATACCATTAGGGGATCCCTCGCCCCAAGAATGCGGGCAGCTTATGGTAGGGCCTTCCGTGATTTTCAAAGGTACAGGGCTAGCAAGGGATGGGGGATAGGCTTTTCCATATTGGAATACAAAGTTCTCCAGTTTGCCAAGTCACTTAGAAATAGGGGACTCGCACCAGGTACTATCGGAGGAAAAGTAGCGGCCCTCATATTCGTTAGCAGGATGAACGGATTCCCCTCCCTGGATAGAGGTTTTTATATGAGGCACATGCTGGAGAGCTGGAATAGATCGACCCTGCTCCCGGACAACACCTGGGCCCCTATAACTACTCCCATTTTGGTGCGCATCATCGCACCCTGCCCGAGGTGTGTTATGATAACTTCGAATCCCAATTGTTGACCACAGCTTACACAATAACATACTTTGGGGGATTTAGGATTAGCGAAGTAGTTCCTGCATCCCGTAAGGATCAAAGCAACAGGGCCTTCTTGACTGAGGTTCTGAAATGTACACCCGTAACAATTCAATTAAGGTTGAGACGGTCAAAGACTGACCAGAGAAATAAGGGAACAAGCGTTAAATTGTTCAGGTGTGGGGACCTGCGAATATGCCCAGTAGAGCAAATGAGGAGATACATCAGCATACGCCCCCCAGTAGCAGGAACATTATTCAGGCATAAAAATGGCTTGCCCTTGACAGCTTACCAGTTCAATGCAATATTGAGAAGTTCATTGACTAGATTAGGCCTCTCCCCCAGGAATTATGGGTCCCATTAATTTAGAATAGGGGCTGCAACAACAGCAGCAGCAGCTGGTTTACCAACTGAAGCTATTAAAACAATTGGCCGGTGGCGTTCTGGGGCTTACGAGAAATACATCAGGCCATACCCACAATAATCAATTATTTCTCCCGTACTTAGGGCCTAGGTGCTTCATGGCTCAACGTCGAGTGACCTGGATCATGGGTCATAGTCTGGTGCGCTGGGTCAGTAAGGTCACTGCCGAGAGCCAGTGGGCGCACCAACCAGGCCTGGGAGACAAGGCAATTATTAACTGGTATGGAACGGGAGGGATGCGATGGCACCAGCTGATCCCGAAGCTCAGATCCCTACGTGAAGGTAGCACGGCGCTCCTCCGCATAATCATAATCCACCTGGGGGAGAATGACATCCTGGCAAAGAAAGGGGTTAATCTAATAATTAAAATGAAGCGAGATTTAGCACATGTTAAAAGTTTGTTTAAAGAAGTTCAGTTAGTTTGGACCAGTTTAGTACCTAGGCTTAAATGGGGAAATGCCATTAATCCAGCCAAAGTCAACAAAACCAGATGCAACATTAATAGGGAAATATCTAAATGGATGATGAGCATAGGAGGAATGACCCTCAGACATGTAGATATTGTGTTCGGGCGGACTGAGCTGTTCCGTGAATATGGAGTCCATTTGTCCGCGGCAGGGAATGAGCTCTACTTGGCAGTTTTGGCCCAACAGTTGAGAGCATTGTTGAGTGTATAGGCGGTGGGTGCCGGGGGAGCCCTGGTAGGACTCCCCCTTTGTGGCGGGGTTCCAGTATGGTATAGTAGGTTAAATAGGATAGAAATTAATGAAACGAGTCATCTCCTTAAGAGATGGGGAAGTGACACCCAGTGCCAGGGGCAGGTAGCACGCACCGGGGTTATGCCCCTGGGAGGGGTACTGCAGTTTGGTCAGTAAGTACCTGCACGGTCTGCTGACTCAGCGGGTACTCACCTCCTTACTCAAGCCCACAGTTGGGACACTCCCCCTTCGGCCAGAGCCAGGGTGCTGTCAAAGGGGAGCCTTGTTTGGTTGGAACTGGCACGGGAAGGTACATCCCGGCCAGTACCAAGTTTATAAGAATCAATTAGCTAAGCATACTGGCCCATATTGCTTGTGCAATCACCCACCGTCTTTGATTTGATTGAATAAAGAGTGCGGCCTGATTTAATCCAGCACCTGGTCTCTGTGTCTTATTGGGGGGTGCTGCGACAAATGTTTCCCTCACTGTGGGCTGGGTACCGCAGGTCGGGATATATCAACTACAGTTAGGGTTACAGTTCATTTGAAAGGCTGTGCTGCCCCCTCAGATCATGGGATTATATTAAGACTGAAACGAGTATCAAAAAAATAAAATACTTGTGAGCATTCCTGAGTCTTTGAATACCAGGCCTGAGGTTTTGGTCTGAACCTCAGAGACCGGGTGAATACTTGATACTTGGAAGGGGCCAGAGGTGGGGGAGTGGGGGGAGAGGGCAGCAGTGGCCAGGGAAGATGGCAGGGGCAGGTAAGGGGAGGTGGAAAGGGTAAGAGGCAGTGAAGGGAGGTCAGTAAACTCACCGGAAAGTGGCTCTGGCACGCCTCTGCTGTGCGGGACTACCTTGCCCGGGAAGTGGCTCTGACACGCCTCTGCTGTGCGGGACTACCTTGCCCTGGAAGTGGCTCTGACGCGCCTCTGCTGTGAGGGACTACCTTGCCCGGGAAGTGGCTCTGACGCGCCTCTGCTGTGCGGAACTACCTTGCCCGGGAAGTGGCTCTGGCGTGCCTCTGTGCTTGTTGTCTGGGACTTAAAGTTGGAAACATGCTTTTGGGGGGGGGGGGGGACTGATCTACCTGGGAAGTGGCTACAGAGCATCTGGCACACTCCCAGACAGCTCTCTGCCTCCCCTTTCGAGTACCGAGGATTTTGCTGAGTTTTTCGAGTAACAGGGCAATTCCTCAGTTACTCAAAACTCAGGAAACCCGAGCTGAGGACAGGGATACTGGGGGAAAACCCAAGTAATCTGAGCATCAGGTTGCAGCCCTAGATTATATTTGTCTCAGCCACCCAGAGTCTTAGGGGAAGGGCAGGGTAGAAACTTAAATAAATAAAATTAGATAACACAGACGAAAGGCTTGTGAATAACCTGAAGCCCTGTGCCTCATAGACCATTTTTAAAGAAGATGTGCCCACGGAGGTCCACCCATCACCCACCCACCCAAGTGCCCGTCTGAAGGCAGCATGGGTGGGCGCATGCTTCCGTAACCCATCCAGCACTCACTCATGCCCATACGTGATGCTGCTGCTGCCGCCGCTGCCTGTTGCTACTTATAATGTCCCTCCATGCACCATCCAGTCATTTCCTGAATCTGGCACACTGGGAAATGTAGTTCCAGCACAGCAGATTCAGGAAATGGCTGAGGGACATTTGCAAACAGTAACATTGGCAGCAACAGCAGAAGTGTGTACATATTAGTTTGTTTGTGTGTGTGTGTGTGTGTGTGTGTGTGTGTGTGTGTGAATATTCCATGTGTGTGTTTGGGTGTTTGACTATTATCTGAGTGTGTGTGTTTGGGTGCGTGTGTGCTCATTGTTTTTAATTGATTTAAATTGATTTTTAGTTGATTTTGATATGCGGCCCCCCGCACATTCAGGAACTGACAATGCAGCCCCGGGCTTCAAAAAGGTTCCCCACTCCTGGTCTAGAGGCTGGACTAGTCTTGAGTTTTTAAGTCGTGAATTTGTGATACTTCAGTATCTGATGTTATACCTGACACTTCTCTTATTGTCTCAAATCCTTTTTATCTGGTCATCTACCTACTACAATCCAGAGATCTTCATGGGGTGTTTTTAGATGGATATGGGTCTGACTGAACCCATAGCTGCTCCAGAGGTGTACCCCACACGTCTGCTCACTTCGATTCCCACCTGGGCTGTGATCAGATGAACTCGGAGAACCGCGTGATACCCCACCACCACCATAAAGTTGCGGGCTAGAGCATCCACCACACTATGGTGTTGCTTGGGGCAAGCAGAGCAGTAGCGTAGGTCCATGAATCAGAAAGACAGCTGCTCCACTTTGGGTTGCTGCCCTGGGTTGGGCCAGGCTGCTCTGCTGGCGGCACTCTGGAGCAGGTGCAGCCTGCTCTGCACCTGTTCTGCCTACACATCTGGTGCCTTTAGATGGACGGGCCACCTGGGGGTGAAGCAGGCTGGCACAGCCAGCACCAGGGCAGCCCATCCATGTAAAAGAACCCATGGTGTTTCAAATGCTGTCCATTGTGGGAGACTCATTTTCTGTTAAGTTATTTACAGAAGCGAATTATTGTAGACCATGATATTTTGTCAAATTTACAAGGCAACTGAGACGTCTACTCATTGGTCGCTTCCAATTATCAGGGTTTCCTTGAAGGAATGCTTACTGGCAAAATAATACTTGTGTTGCCAAGACACATTGACTTGTTTATGGCTGGTGCTGAAAGAAACTAGAGAGGAGGAGCTAGGGGAGAAGGTTAAAGCAGTGTAGCAAGGCCTAATTGTTTGCTGAGAGAATTACTAGTATTTAATTTACACAACATTCAGCTACAGCTAATGAAAACGGAGACCGCTTTATATTTCACATTGACTCCCACACAAAGCAATAATGGCTTGATTGCATCTAGTCTTATGAGGGTGTGCATAGAGTAGTGAGGGAGGCAAGACTTACATCCCTCCCCAGGAGTCTGGAGAAGTCACAGTCTGAGTGATAGGATTGCTCCAGGTCATTTTGTACATAGCCACACAATGAACACTAAGCATAGGCTAGTAGACCTAGTCTTTCACAGAAGGAACTCTGCATGTTGTTTGAGTGACACTGGAGCCTAAACTTCCTTCCCTCTGAGAGTTCCTGCTGAGAAAACCTGCCTTCACGCTAGTGTCGATCATGGGCTATTCCTTAAGGGCAAAATTTCATCCTAATTGTTTACTACATGCTTCTTATCTGAACAGAGAAATACTAGTCACTAGTGCTGCTTTCCTTTTTCTAGCTCTCATTGATACTTGGTGTACTAGAAGTACAGAAGGGTAAAATGGAGAATTGGAATGTACGGGGTTGAGTTTATTGTATATGTGATCTGCTCATTACCCCTCCTGGGGCTTGGGTCAGTTCATGTGGTTCCACAAGGTGAACCACAAAGGAGCTTACCATCAGTAAGGCCAGCATTTATCTGAATTAAAAATCAACTTTTTCATATTTTATGGGTTGTACAACAGGGATTACTAAATCAGTAGACTAGAAGACTAGTCAGAAGACTAGCTATAGGTGGAACCGTCAACATGGATTTAGCAAAAGTAAGTCATGCCTCACTAATCTGTTGGAATTCGTTGAGGGTGTAAATAAGCATGTGGACAAAGAAGACCCAGTAGATACAGTGAACCTGGATTTCCAGAAAGCAATTGATAAGGTCCCACATAAAAGACTCTTGAGAAAATTAAAAAGTCATGGGATAGGAGGTAGTGTCTTACTATGAACTGGTAACTGGAAGCAAAAAGTAGGACTAAATGGTCAGTTTTCACAATGGAGAGATGTAAAAAGTGGTGTGCCCCAGGGGTCTGTATTCAGACCATTGCTGTTTAATGTATTTATTAATGATCTGGAAAAGGGTGTTAAGAGTGAGGTGATCAAATTTACAGATGACACCAAGTTATTCAAGGTACTTGAAACATGAGCAGACTGTGAAGAACTGCAACAAGATCTTACGAAACTGGGTGCCTGGGCTTCTAAATGGCAGATGAGATTTAACGTAGACAAGTGCAAAATGAAGCACATAGGGGGAAATATTCCAAACTATGAGTACTGGGTACTAAGCTGGGTACTAAGCTAGGAGTTACCACTCAGGAAAAGGATCTGGGAGTGATTGTGGACAATACATTGAAATCCTCAGCCCAGTGTGCGACTGCAGTCAAAAAAGCAAATAGAATATTAGGAGTTATTCGCAAAGGGATAGAGAATTAAACTGAGGATGTCATAGTGCCTCTCTACAAATTAATGGTGTGACAACACCTGGAATATTGTGTGCAGTTCTGGTCACTCCATCTCAAAAAAGACATAGATGAACTAGAAAAGGTACAGAGAAAGGCAACAAGAATGATAAAGAATATGGAATGGCTCCTGTACAAAGAGAGGCTTGACAAGCTGGATCTCTTCAGCCTTGAGAGGGGACATGATAGAGGTTTATAAAATCTTGAATGGTGTGTAACGTGTAGATAGGGAATGGTTATTTGCCCTCTCAAATAGTACTAGAACTAGGGGACACTCCATGAAACTAGCTGCTGGCACATTTAAAACAAATAAAAGGAAGTACTTTTTCACTCAATGCATAATTAACTTATGGAATTTGTTGCCAGAGGACATTGTCAAGGCCAGTAGTATAGCTGGGTTTAAAAAAGGACTGGATAAGTTCCTGGAGAGTAGGTCCATTAATGGCTATTAACCAAGTAGCTTATGGGATGAACTTCTTTATGTCGGGAGCTGAGAGTGAACAACGAGGAATGGATTGCCCATTGTGGCTGTTGGTTCTTCTCCCATGCAATCGAGATTTGCCATTGTTGGAGGACAGGATGCTGGGCTTGATGGACCATTAGTCTGACTCAGTATGGCACTACTTATGTTCTTATTTCTGCTTGTAATGTACAGAATTGTCTAAAAAATTAGATCTACTTGATTCATTGTAGGGTGGATGGTTAGGAGACTATGAGCAGCTCAAGGTGGTTGTCCTCTAATTTATTCCTGAAAGGTATTATGTTTTTGCTAGGGATATGTGCAGTAACTCTTTTGTTTTATTTATTAATTTCATTTTTGCTATTAAAATCTCATTCATTTTTGTTATATTTCGTTAGTCTTTGTTTTGCTTTGTTTTAGTTTTTACTTTCATTTTTAAATTTCCATTGGTTTCAAGGAAAACACATTTTTGGTTGTTACTCTTTTATTTTCCATCTGACTTTTATGATGCTTGGTGGGATTATACCCCCAATGGAGAGTATGATGTGTGCCAAATTTCAGAATGAATGATTAAAGGAATTCAATTTTATAAGCAGTTGAAATGTGTTATGTTACAATATTCTATGTACACATTCATGGCTGTAATGTCTTTGAATCCAATCCAAATTAGATGAAACCTAGCAAGATTATACTGCTCCCAAAGGGTACTACCCCTCACCAAAAGGCAGAAGGATTGCATACAGGGTCCCGATGTTATAAGCAATTTCCTTTAGGAGCACCTCTGCTAAATATGATGATGATGATGATGATGATGATGATTGATTGATTGATGATTACAAGAATTTGTATAGCACCAGCAGTGTACCTGGTGCTTTACATAGCAATGAGAAAGACGCGGCCCCTACCTATGGCTTACAATCTAATAGACTAGGAGGGGGGAGACAGGGATGGGGGACATATGGAAAGACAAGGGATAAAAACATTCAAGTGGATGCAGAGTCTCAGGTGCACGTGCTTGGCTTGGTTGCAGTTAGGTGGACAGTGAATGTTGAGAGGGGAGTGCTAGCAGGCGTTGGGGAAGGCAGCAAGGAAGAGGTGGGTTTTAAGGAGGGATTTGAAGGAACGGAAGGAGGGGGCAAGGCAGATGTGGGCAGGGAGGGAGTTCCAGGCATGGGGGCATCTAGGGAGAAGGGACGAAGGCGGTTAGGAGAGCAGGGGAGATGAGGGAGAGCGAGGGAGGTGACAGAGGAGGAATGGAGAGTGCATGCAGGAGTGTGTAAGGAAATGAGTGTTGAAAGGGGGGGGTAGGTTGTGGAGTGTTTTGTAGGTAAGTACCAGGAGTTTGTGAAGGATGCATTGGGGGAGGGGGAGCCAGTGAAGCGAGGAGAGGAGAGGCTGAATGTGGTCGAAGTGACGGGCCGAGTGGATGACCCTAGCAGCGGAGTTTTGGATGGAAATAAGGGGGGGACAGATGAGAGCAGGGGAGGCCAGTAAGGAGGAGGTTGCAGTAGTCAAGGCGGGAGATGACCATGGTGTGAACAAACAAGGGTTTTGGCTGAGGAGACAGAGAGAAAGGGACGAATCCGAGCAATGTTATGGAGGCCAAAGTGACAGGACTTGGCGACGGCGTCGATGTAAGGTTTAAAGGAAAGGTGAGTATTGAAGACGAAGCCCAGGCTACAGGCTTGGGGAACAGGACAGATGGTGACTCTATCAATGAGGATGGACAGAGAAGAGGGGGAGGAGAGGAAGGGAGGAAAGATAAAGAGTTCAGTCTTAGCCAGGCGGAGATATCAGAGAGACAGTTGATGAGGCAAGCTTGGGCAGAAGAGGAAAGAGAGGGGGTGGAGAGATAGAGTTGAGTGTAGAGGTGGTATTGGAAGCTATGGGAGGCAATGAGTTTGCCAAGGGACAGGCGGTAGATAGAGAAGAGGAGAGGGCCCAGGACCGAGCCCAGGACCGAGCCCTACCGAGCCCTACCGAGAGGTGGAGGGAGGATCAAATATCAAAAGGATATGATAAAGGGTCCCAAAGTTATAAGCCTACACACCATCTACCTTGCTCCCTGAAGTCCTAGTTATGCCCCTTCTTTTCCCACCTCAGAGCCACCCAGGACTGTTTCTGGAAAGCTGGAAGCATGTGGTAAGAGAGGCAATCACATCTCTGTCCCAATCAGGGTGTCTTTGAAATGTCAAGTCATAGGTCAGAGGATATATCTGTCATCTCTGCTGTTTGGCACAGGCTTCAGTCTGGGTGGGCACCGCAGGTGCCTGGGGGTTGTCCGTCAACTTGCAGAGAACACCCCAGGAGGGGGCAGAAGGATTTGGGCAGCACCCCAGGTGCATGGGGATTGGATTTATGTAGCTAGCTGAACTCTTACAGTGAGCTCTAGCACATGAGCACACACACAGTCTGCCAGAAAATTCTGAGAAAACGCTCTGACCAAAGCCAGAACTAACCACACACAAAAAGCAGGCCCAAAGAACAGCAGCTTATATGTACCCTCTATGCCCACCTTGCAGCCACCGCTGCTTGGTCCTTCTGTGAAGGTGGAAGCATGCAGTAATTGGCCAGTGAATGTGTCTGTTAGTCTGTTGGGATGCTCCCCCTCCCTTCTACAGCTTCCTCCCGCCTGCCATGCATGTCTGAATGGCACTGCACGTGCCATTTACCTGAATAACAAAAGTCAAGGGGAAAACGTCAATTGCCCATAGAATGTAGACCCTTTCTTTGGTAGAGATGAGCCTGAATGTCTGAGATAGAATCTTGCTAAATTTCATGTAAAATGGATGGAATAAAAAGACGTTACAGCCAGAAATGCATTTACAAGTGAATTGCTTATAACATAAGAACCCTTTATCCAATTCTTCTTTAATTTTTTAGCAGAGATGGTAAAATTGGGGAGAGGTATAATATTTCCAGGATACAGTCAAATCAGATGGGAGACAAAGATGATACATCCAGGAATGTGTACACAGATTTTTGTAAAATAAATATCAACTGCTTAAAAAACGGATCTCTTAATCTTTCTGCAATTTGGCACGCATAATGCCCTTCATTGGGGGTACAATCCTGCCATGTTCCATCAAGATCAGATGAAAAGTCAAGAAATTACAGCAGAACATGTGTTTTTCAGATTTTTCCTATTAATAACAAAACAATTTTCCCCAGGTTTTTTTTTGTTCTTTAATTTTTGTTATTTAATAACAAAAACAAAAAATCTCTATTTCATTTTCATCATCATCATCATCATCATCATCATCATCATCATAAATTAACAATTAACAATTAACAATTAATATTAATTATTATTATTATTATTATTAATATTATTAAAATATTATTATTAATACTTACTATTAATTCATATTAATACTTAATATTAATTAATAAAAAGAAGTGCACACTTAGTTTTTGCTTAATGTATTGTTTTGGGGCACAGTCCTCACCCCTTAAAGTGGGTTTAGGTCAAGATTTCTGTCTTGGTGTATGACCAGCTATTTCTCTTCAGTGTCATACAATAATTGCCATCCTTAATATTAGCTGTGTGTTGGTCTGCCTTATCTGTCTATCTACACAAAATCTCCCAAAGTACTTACTCTCTATCATATCATGCAGAGTAAGCATCTCTTTGTTGCCTTGATTTCAATCTGCACAGCACTATAAACCTAACTAAGAAGTGTAGATTAAATATCTACACCATGCAATGCATGGTAATCCTACATACCATTAAATGCACATCGAAAACCCATTGTTGTTTTCTGTTTTTACTCCATTCCTGAATGCCATAAGCCATTTAAGCACATACCTAACAGTGTTCAAAGACAGGCACACACTTAAGTGTCTTGCTGTAGTAGGTCCTAAAGAATAGAGGTTTTCAACAAGCAGTGAATTAGTTATGACCTATGTCATATACGGAGATAAATGGTGTCAGCAATTGTCATTAGTTGCAAACCTAATTTATCCCTCAGTAGTTTATTCTGTCAAAAGATTGTACAAAATGCGGATGTTCCCCCAGACCTTCTGCCCTAGTAAATCTTTGAGTTTGGTCTCCCCAAGACTTGCTTGGAGTGTTGATGTTGAAATGAGTCCTAGAACTCAAAACAAAATTCCGTCAACTCTGCAGCTTTTACAAGTTTTTCACCAGCACTGAGGTTAGGGGGTGCAGGATACGGACCATTGTCAGCCTTGCTAACTCCTGATAACAAACTCAAAAATCCTTTGCATTGCTTCTACTCTTCATATAGGGTATTTCCAGACGTTATGACACCACGGTGAACCACGTTGAATCCCCCTGTGGTGATCGTGGTGGCATAATGTCTGTTGGGCCGAAAAGTGATTCCCGCCAGATGTTCACCCCCAGTGGGAATCGTTTTGACCACGCTTTCGGAGGTCCGGGCGCCCGGAGCTCCGGAAGCGTAGTCAAAGTGATTTCCGCCAGGGCTCAACACCCGGCGGGAATCACTTTTCGGCCCAACAGATGTGATGTTACCACGGTCAACCACGGCTGGATTCCCTGTGGTTCACCATAGTAATGTCACATCTGCTACCGGACCATGGCCAGGAATCGGCAACCGAGCCCACCCCTGATTCCAGGCCGTGGCCAATACCCCAGGAGGCGGGCGAGCGGTGCGGCTGCATTGGCTGCTGCACCCGCCCATCTCTCAGAGGGCTGGTGGCCTCGGGAGCATGGGGGGGCGGGCTGTGGGGCTGAACGTTGTGCCGCACAGCCCCTCCCCCGATCCGCCTCCGGAATCAGCCGGCACATCTGTTGACGGGCCGATCTGATTCCGGAGGGGAATCAAAAGGTGATTCCATGCCGTGGCCACAGGACGGCTCGGCACGTCTGAAATCACCCATAGTCATCAAATTATATTTCCAGTATATGAGTTTAGATACCTGTAAATTACTGACCTTCTTTAGAAAGTGAGAAGCTGGTGAACTAAGTGATTTTTTTTTTAAATTGTACTTTATTATATTGTCTTCACATAAAAATGAAAAGTACAAATTCTGCTTTTCATAACTCCAATGAGCATTTGAAGCAGCTTTGGTGAAGTTTCTCTGAAATTACACAGTACAATATAGCACAGTATTTGGCTACAATCTTTATAAGTAGAACTTTGTCCTGCAGAGGAAACAATTTGCTTTGTACAAACAGATTACAAAACTGTATATACACAGAAAGATTCTCGGCTTTTAAGCTGTCTTGTTTAGGAAAAGGCATTAAGTCATCATAGCTAGGTATGTGTAGCCTCTTTGAATTTTTTTGAATATAAACCTCTCTATTGGTGCATTAGCTTTAGTTTTCAGTAATAGATCCAGCTCTCACTTTAATAATGTATTTCATCTCAGGGATTTCTTTTAAAAACTGTGTGCTGTATCCATCATTAGATCCAGTAAAGAAAGAGTGAAAGCAGCACTAAATATAGTCAACACAGACTGGTTCTGTATTCTGGTAGCTACCCTACAGGCAATGGAAGAGGAGGCCAGAAAACAATTTGTTTATTATAAGCAGGTCAGTCCTCTAGGGGACTCATGGAATCATGCAGGGAGGGAGGACAATCACAGCACTGAAATGGTGGGTAATTTTATTTGTTCCACTTGATGGTCACAGTGGCATCATGCTGGCCAATTACTCTTGAGTCAGCAGGTTTCAGAGGTTAACTTAAGACCCCCATGTGGATTGCAGCACTGCAGGCAAAGTATTCAGGCCAGATTGAAACTCTTTCAAGCTCTGAGACGCCAGCTCTCTTCTCCCTTGGAGACCTCCTTTTTCATCTGTATGCAAGGCATAAATGAGAGAGAATAGGGATGTCTGTAGTATCTAGACAGCTTAATTGTTGAGAGGGGGGGAAATGCCAGCAGTAGATAAATAAAAAGAGAAAATAAGCTGGAGATGTAATAGCGAAGGCATGAAATGTACTAATATTGAAAACTTGGCGATTAGTTTCAAAGTAAGCTCAGTGCTGGAAACGTCCTTGTGCCAGCAGCCTACTAATGTTTAGAAACTGCTGAACCTATAACAAATTTATCACATTTTTGTCAAGTGGAAATGTTTTAAGCTACTTCTTTGGTGAGCTGCAATTCTCAGAGCAAAAAACAGCAGAAAAGCAATTGCTTTCACACTAGGGCTGTCCCAAAGTGATTGAGCAGAGCCGGATATGAAATCCAAGCTAAGAGCAAGAACAAGTGAAGGAAGGGGAACGCTGGGCATTATTCCTTCAGGTTTAACCACTGATGAAATCCACAAAAAGACTCACATTTCATTGGGCAAGGGACACAGGCAGGAAAGGAAATGGTATTTTACCCCTTTAATGATGTGGTGTTGGGAGATTGGAAACGGAGGAAGTTGCCCTCACCCCACCCCACCAAGTCTATGGAACTTAGCTGTGCATGTGACATTTCAAGCTTTTTAAAGACATCAATCGTGTACACATCCTGTCAGAAATATTAAACTGTGAGGGGTATTTGAATCAACTGGACAGCTAAGCCCTATTCCGTAGTATTTCTACCCTATGTTGTGCCGGTTTGTGGTTTTTGGGTAATAACTACAGATCCTTAGAACCAGGATGTAGAAACAGGATTATGCTAATAAATCAAGATGGTTCAGTAGGTGCCCATGAATAATCAGAAGTGCTATGTACTCTCTTTACATTTGGCATTTTAACAGAGGGGATCACATGGCCTAGGAGTAAAACGTATGTGTATACACTGTATTGCCACACCATGATGATTTGGGATAATTTTAATACTATTAAAAATTCTTATTTGTTTCCATAACATGCCCGAATGGAAATAATCTAATCCTTACTAATAAATATATGATATGCTAACTATCACTTCTTCCTTGAAATTCCTTCATGCAGCTTCCTGCTTATGTTTAACATTAAGCATAGACGGTGCTTGCCTTGCCTGTATTTGTATTTATCATTTGATTCTTGGTTTTCCCATATTGTATTTAAATGCACTATATTGATATGATAATCCAGTGACTTTTTTTCTTAACAGCACCCCATTCCCACAAGATTGTTATATACCTGCCTTGCATTTCCTTCATCTGTAGTTCTGATTTCTTACATGCCTAAGGAAGGGTCTTTGCTATGATCCACACTGGGTGTTTAAAGAACATAGTAGGAGTAAAACCATTCCAGCTCCTATTCCCACAACAGACTTATTCATCATACCCACCCCACCCCACCAAGTCTATGGAACAAATATCAATCAATCAATAAATCAATCAATCAATCAATCAGACTTTATTGTGATAACACTTGGCCAACCCAACACATAAACAGACCTTAACATAACATAAAACTGTAATAAGATATAAAAAATAGAGTATAAAATCATAATAACCCGGCAGGAACAAAAATCTTGTACCATGAAGCGACAGGACACTTATATGTTCCCTGAGCTTTAATCGCTTCTGCACAGAATTTTGCCACTTTGTTGGATATAGCTAAATCTGAATTCCTCAGAAGAAACACAAGGACCTCATGCTGACTACATGTCTTTAAATTAGCAATAATTGGCTCTATAAAGGGGGTACAAGGGCTAGCATAGAGGTGGCAGTGAAAAATAATATGTGCTATTGGCTCCACTGCTTGTTGCCGACAGTGATTACAGTATTTGCATGCAAAGGGTATTTTGGCAAACCTGTCTTCTACCACTGCAGAGGGCATCAGACTGAACTTTGCTAGGGTAAATGCAGTTCTGTGAGTCCAGATGAGCACTGACGATAAATAAGAAACTCCCTTAGGTTGGACTGGAAAAAATTTGAAAACTTCAGGCACCCTTTGAGGGTTTTGCCTGTGTGAACATCTGAGTTTCTTGATCCCTAATACAGAATTTAAACGTAACACTCTCTCATAAGTCATAGGCAGCAGATATTCTTTGGAGAAGCCTAAAGACGATAACATAAGGGCTATATCTTTTTCCCAAGGACCCATAGCTGGTACAAATAATGCAGAGTGAAAGAGACACTCCCACTAGCAGTAATGGAGGTTCAACCAATACTTTAAAATGGCCATCTTAGCCAAAGATGCCATTGAACTGATACCCATCACTGCCCTCATAACTGAGATAATGTTAGGCAGGTGGATGGGGAGGAGGGGAGCCTGGGAAGGGCATGCACCCTCTTCCCCACCACCTAGCCACTGATTTCAGGGGAGGGGTCTGGGAAGAGCATGTGCCCCCTACCCAGGACCCCTGATCAGCTGTTGGGTGGGTAGGAGGAGTACAGCCCTCTTCTCAGGCCCCCCTCCATGAGCAGTTGTTAGGTGGGTGGATTGGGGGGAGGAGGGGTTCCTGGGAAGAGAACACACCATCTTTCCTACCACCTAACCGCTGATCGCAGGGGCCTGGGAAGAGTGCGTGCCTCCTTCCCAGGCCTCTCTCCCAGTCAGCTGTTAGATGGGAGGGGAGAAGACTTACACTCTTTCCATGTTCCAAACCCCATGATCCGCTAGGTGGTGGGAGGGAGGTGCACTCTCCTTCAGGCCCAGCCCACAGACCCCGCCTCCTGGCAAGGCTGCATTGCCCGGTCATATGGGAGGTGGGCCCTTTAACCCACATAGGGTGGGCAGCCTTATCCCACTTTGGGCAACCTTACTACACACTGCATGTTTGGTCTTTTTCTAAGGATGCATTGTATAGTGACTGGTTGGCTGCCTGCCTGGTGAACATCTGATGGCTGCCGGGCATAGGAGCCACTGCATTACTTGGTAGCATTGCCCAAAATGGGATACTGTCTCCTGTGGCTGCACCCTGTTTCTTGCCTCTCACCACCAGGTTCCCTGCCCCCCTTTCTATCCTGTTTTTTTTTCTTCACACAAGGTTTATAGAAATGCATCAGATATGTGAAGTTTATACCCAGGCTGTGCCCCCTTAATTCCTCAGATGGAGACCTTTCGCATCTGGATTTCCCCCCCCCACCCCTTTCCATAAAGAAAGGGTCTCAAGTGTGACCATCATAATTGAAGTCCAGTATTGCAATAGTGCTTTCACCAATGCAACGTACACAGATAAAACTTCCAAGCTTCAATGGAACTATGCTGATTTTTACCAGCAGAGAATTTACCCCACTCAAGCTAACATTGAAATATAAGTTTGTTTCTCCCCCACCATGCACACAAATATGTACATCTGATTAATGGATACTCCAAAATCCCCAACCTGGCTTTTTCCATTCCTGCTGAATTTTGCTGTGGTTGACCTCTGTGGTATGTGAAGCAGGGATGATAGCTTGTTGGGAACAGTGGGCAATAAATGAGACTCTCTGTGGTCTACGAAGGAGTAAAGCTACTCATGTAGGTCCGGAGACAGAGCACTCTCCTGGGAAAACAGGCACTCTTGGCAGCATCCCACCACTGCCACCCACGACTCCCTCGAACTGAATGCAGCCATTGCAAAGTGAGCATGTTTGCATAGAGAGGTGTGCGCTGGGGGTCTGCTCCAGTTAGACATGTATGTGTAGAAAGGATCCCATACTTACTTGAAAAAGACGAGGGAGAAATCCATTGGGAATATTTATAATTTACCTGGAACCAGTGCAGCAAACTGCCTTCTGCACTTTTAATTTGCTTGAGGGTCATAAATAATGCATGAAGCTTTCATAAACAAGACATCAGGTTCTATTTTTAATGAATTAGGTCTTTTTATTACAGCATTGAATACTCTGTCTCTTTTCCACAGGCCTTAGGCTTTGGAATGATAACTAAACAGCTCTCTCTAAATCTAGGATTTTTCTGGGCCCAGTACTTCAGAAGTATTACATTACGACTCAAAAAGAAAACACACACTGAACAACCCAAATCCATCATGTTAGAAACTGGGAAGAGCAGGAGAAATGGCAGGCGTGCAAAGCGGAGAGAATTTGGGGGCCCTGTTACATCCTGTTTTTTCATTTTCAATGCAGTAGGTTCTCAAATGAAAATGAGCTCCTTTGCGATGAAAAGTATTGGGTAAACTCAAGGGAACCTTTGCAAAGCTCTCTGGTTTATTGAATTGTACACTGTATAAATCACTATAGCTGATCTGTTAGGCAGAAAAGATATTTCATCCCTCAGGGCTAGCTATTAATATACAAGAGCACCTTCCAATGAGGAGACTTGAAGAAAATGGGTGTAAACACAGGTACTCCTCAATAGATCTTCATTTCTAGGGATGGACAAGTAAAGTAAGGGGTTCAAACTTACTTGACATGCAGACACCAAGCTATAAAGTTCTTCACTGGGTGTTTTCAAAAGGGTGCTATCCTGCATGGCCACCCACCTGTCTGAAGATGGTGCGGCTGAATACACGTGAGCCTTGGAGCACCCACTCATGGTCCTGTACAGAGCGCTGCTGGGAAATAGGTTCCCCAGCGCTTGCACCGGGGACATGCCACTTGCAAAGGCCAGCCTGGCGTGTTCCCCTCTCCAAGGTTCATGGCAAGGGGAGTGTGTGATGGCTGCCTGTGGTAGCCACACCCATTTGAATCATTCCTCATCCACTACACCTGTGTGGATGTGCCACAGCAGAGCCACGCTATGACCACAGATGCCCCCTCCTTCCCTTTGCACATTTAAAAAACCCCATGATCTCATTTTTCCTTCCCATGCACACCTTCTTGGTGACAATAAACATTGATAAACTGCCTAACTGAGTCAGACCAATGGTCCATCTTAGCCCAGTATTGTCACACCGTGCCACGGCAGCAGGGGTTTCAAATTTGGGTCCAAATCCAGCTCTTCCAGGGTCTCTGGCAGAGGCCATCCTGGCATGCTACCTGAGATCCCTCCACGCCCCCAGCAAAGGCCTCCCCCAGACGTGCTACCAGGAATCCTGATGCAGAGATGCCGGGGATTGAACCTGGGACCTGATACGTGCAACGCACACGCTCTTACCACCTGAGCTATGCCCCCACATATGAGAGAGTATATGCTCTTTGGCCTATAATATTTTAAATATTTTAGAAATTCATTTGAACCTGATTTTTCTTTTATTCATAGGAATTAGAAACCTATCTACAGAAATTAGAGAATTACAGACTGAGAATTACAGATTCTGGATTGTGGAATGGCATCTCAGAGCAAGTGCGTATATTCCAGCATAACTGTACACTTGCTCCAAAAACATTGTTCTGAAGATTTTGCCCTAAGACATTGTCATAACTGTCTCTCAGAGGGTACAACTTGTATTGTATTTATGGTCTATCTGTTTTTATTTTATGTATTTCTTTGATATGGCCAGATGGCTGATTCAATAAACTAGATTTGGATTGCAATAACTGCAGAGTAAAATTAAATATCTATACATGTTTGAAGAGTTGAAGATGGTAACTTTGGAACATGTTAAATGAAAAGAGTTTTGGGTTGGGGAGAGCACAGAGAGAACATTTGTTTTTTCGTTTTTTTTAAGAAATCTGACCCTATCATAACTTCATTTGTTATCCATTGTTGTTTTTTAAACAGACCAGTGTAGTGATGTTTGCTGGCTTGCTGACAATGCATTCCTCTATTTGCAAAATGGAATTTTAAAACAGGATGGATGGATGGATGCCTTTAAAACTGACTAAGAAATCTACAGTCTTTTTTTAGGTACCAGTTTAAAGCCACCTGAAAGGTTTAAAAAATTGGGGTATGTTGAATTTTATAAAAATGATATCCTTTCCAGCCCAGGAGTGGCTAACTGTTTGGCTAGCTATTGCAGATAGTTCTTAGACTTTTAAGAGAAAAAAACCCCAAGGTTCATTCCAAAAGCCAATTTCATTTTAATTCTCCAGTTTCTCCCTTAGATGCTCTGTGAAAACAGCAACACAAAAGGTCCTTTGACAGTCTTAGGTTTTTTTAAAAAAGTGGAATCATTGAGGCTGGTTTGTCAGCTGAGAAAAATCTGTAGCTAATCAGTCCTGGTCCAACCAGTAATGGTCACAGTAAGCATCCTGAATTATTACTGAGGTGAAACAACACATGTAGATTATTCATTTTTGCTAAATTCACTTATGAAGAATATAAAAAAGGAAGTCATATGAAATCTATCTTACTTGTTTTTCCTTTCAGTGAAAAATACTCCTTCCAGTTTGTCTTCAACAATTAACTATGAACCCCTGAAGTCATGCCTCAGTCCACGTTCCTAGCATTTAGCACTCTTTACAACTTAAATGTTATGGATGAGGTTGTATCTTTAGGCAGAGGCCTGTGATAAAGAAAGGGGTGTACACTGACTCATGCAAGAGTAGCCCAGGAGTTACTGACAAGGACATCACTCTTGCATCCCATCTGACTGATATGGAGAAAGAAGAAAATGGTCCTTTATCACTGATCTATATCAGCAGCAAGTTATGACACCTGCCCCATCTGCTCAGTGAGACTGGTAAGTGCGTTTGGGTGGGTGAAGCTAAAACTCCACCTTAATCCCTACTCTTCAGTTCCCTCCTGTGAGGACTTACCCACTGAGGAAGCTACTAGGGGACAAGCTGCTCCTCCACTGCTGACCACCATGCTGATGTCGCGGGGCCCCAACCAGTACACCCCCGACCAGTACAGCCACCAGAGAGTGTCCTGGGCTGGGGAATCCTCACTCCGCCCAGGAGAGGCGGAGCCAACAGAGGGTCCTTTCTTCAAAGGCTGCTCAGGAACACCCAGTAACGGGGAGGGCGGAGCAGGAAACATGGCAGGCAACCCCAGGCAGCCATTATCTCCTTCTCCCAGCTTCCTTGTCAGGAAGATTGCAGAACAGTATTTGGAGAGACTCCCCATGAGGAAAAAGGAAGCCTGTATGTTGGCCCAGGTCTCTTCCTGGAAAACCCCATCCTGGGGCTGGCCTAGGCAGGTTCAGCTTTCTATTTTGGGGCAATTGGTGATGGAAGGGACCTAGGGGTAGCTGGTTGAGGTGACTGGAGTGACCGTTCCCAGGACTTCTCTGCCCAGAGTGGCGTGCGTTCACAAGTCTTCCCGGCTTCGGCCCCCTACGGCTCACACCTTCTTCACTACATAGCTTGATTCAAGGTCTCCATGCAGGGCTACGACTCTGCTATCCTGTCCCCATCACATCTCAGTGGATATATAGTCGTACTGCACATCACTGTCAACAATCATGATCTGTGGAGTTGCAGTCCAAATCCCAGTCTTGACTTAGAATCATTGCATCTTAAAATTGAAAGAAATTGTGAGGCTCATCTAATCCAGCCCTCTGCTTGGATGCAGGATGACTACAGCTACACCTCCAACAGATGTCTGTCCAGGCTTACAAAGGGGAAATACATTTTGAGAAATCAGTCCTAAACATGAACAAAGAACTAACAAAACACTTACACTTAAAGCTAGGAAATGTAAATTCCATTGTAGCTATTCCAGTGTGAGAGGAGATTTAAGTCCATGGAAATATGCCATGGAGATTAGATATGAAGAGGCTCCATTTGGTCTTCATGTCCATCTGCCAATATTGAATTGTTAGCCAAGCTCTTTGAGACAGATACCCCTCTTCTGCTGCAGTAGATAACATGTTACACTTGGACCCGAGAATGCTGAGTTCTGACTGGTTGAGATAAATTTGGGCCCCTTTACATCCAGATAATTGGGAGTCCCCTACCACCCATCAGTTTCTGGAGACCATACTGGTACTTTATTCACACATATGTTACTTGTAATTATTATTTGTTTAATCATATTTTAATATATATTAAGAAAGAAAATTCTTGTAGTTTCCCTCCCTCCCCAAGCCAGGTACCTGGTACAATTGTACCCCTGTTCTCCCTCTTTTGTCATGTCTGCCTAGGTTTGAATCCTGGGGCAAGTCATTTAAAAGTCATTCAGTGCTGTCAACAGGTCTGGCCTGATTGTAAGGTATAATCGACTTGATGCAGGTGGAGTGGCACCCCATTTTTCATATTTACCTTCAGTCCATCATTGGGACTCCTACTCTCTTCTCAAACCTAGAGCTGCAGTGGGTAACATATTTGTTACCTGGCCCCCCATCATCCCCTTTCCAGGATGCCCTGGGAAGCTGATCCTGGCTCCTGCCTGCACCCTCATGCTCCCCAGACTGACTCACCTGCCAAGCCACTGCTCCCACTGCTTCTCCCTGGTTGCTGCTCAGTTGAGCCAGGTTCTTCCTGCTTCGCTCTTCTAAGGGGGGCAGGGCAAGGAGGCCTCTCCTGGCAGTGTGCCACAGTCCCCATAGCAGGGGACCAGGATACAGGTTGTGAGCAGGTTGCATGCATAATGCTCTCAGTCAGACTGAAGGCATTGTGCACTCCCATGATGGGGACTGTTGCTTGCCGCCTAGCCGGAAGCTGGGACTTGGTGCACAGGAAGAGGCCTCCTCAGGCCCCCACATTCAGAAAAACTGAGCAGGAAGAACCCAGCTCAGCAAATCAGTGGCTGGGAGGAGCAGCAGCAGGGTGAGTCAGCTTGGCATACATGCGGGTAGTCTGTCGAGTCATGTTCGGTCAATGATTGGTATCTGAATGCAGGCAGGTTGAGTTGGTCAGCCCAGATTTGACGAGGTGCCCATTTTTTCAGGATCCCAGTTACACCTCTACTCAAACCTACAGAGAGATGGATGAGTGGCTGGAGAGTGCCTCATGCTGTGAGGCCATATTCCATGAGAGACATCCTCATAGGGCTGAAACTGTATAACATCATGGCAAGATTTTCTGACGGAAAGCACTCTTCCACTCAGAGCGGCATGGCACGGTAGAGAACAGCTTTCCCTAGCAGTGCCTGCGGCTTTCCACAGTTGCTGCATGCTCTTTCTGCAGGCAATATTGAATTTTGCTGCTGGAAACTTTTCCGGCAGAAACTCCCCATATGGAGTCGCAACCCCGCCCCCTCCTTTTGAATTGAAATGTTTCCCTTTAAATTGGGGGGGAATCTCAATTTCCTGCCTTTTGATGATCATCCTCCTGTGATCCCCATGCTTACAGCCCTGCAGGCATGCACGCCCATCGTCCACTGCTCCCTGAGCCTAAATGCTTTCTTTCTTAAGTTAAACTTTCCCCCCTTCCTTCCCTTCCTCTGCCTTTCCCTCCCCTGCCTGCGGTGTTGCCTGGCCGCAACTTCAAGTTGCAAGGAGGCAGCCTTTGCTAGTGCTAAGTTTATCTTGCCTGACTCCACTAATTGATTAGAAGGTTGCTACCTTGTAAACAAGGTTCTTTGAGATGGCTTCAACCATTCTGACAACTGGGTTGCACATGCGCACCCTTCACTCGTCAGACATTCCCTAACCATATGAAATTTTTTTTACCATGTGACCTCCCAGCCTATATAAGGCACTTCCCCTCTCAACTGTCAGTTCCTTCTAATCCTGAATTCCATTGTGTGGCTGGATCGGTGGGTGTTGTGTTTAGAGCCATCTTGAAGAACCTTGTTTACAAGGTAGCAACCTTCTGTTCTTCTTCTTCTTCGAGTGGCTCCTCCCATCCTCACAACTGGGAGAGTCCCAAGCTGTTAATAATGGAGGTGGGAGGAATTCCTTAAATCACAATGTAATTCAGATTCTAAGTCAGCTTGAAATAGACAATCTCTCCCCAGCCTATTAACCCAGGGGTTCTAATCTCTCAGCTTATTGTTTGTCTCTCAAGACTTCCCTAATAATTGTTTTATGTATTTGTGTAAGACCCCACTACCACTGCTGCCATTGCCTGGTGTGGAGGGCAAGGGGCCACCAGCCGCAGGCAGCTTGCAGAAGCAGAGAGATACCTGCGGCCGCCGGGCTGCTAGTGGAGGCAGATCCAGAGATAACAGCTCCCTGTAGAGCTGGTGACATGGAGGAACGGCCCCAGCAGATGCCAGCAGGTGGTGGCGGGGTGGGGTTTCCGGCCATGCTGCTCCACCCACCTGCATGCTCGACGGGGTGGGGCCAACCCTATTTAAGCATGGTTGGACACAAGGGGGGTTGCCGGTGATCAGCAGAGCTGTGAGAGACTGGTCCCCGCTCCTGCACGGAAAGTGTGAAGGATGTGGCATTGTGGTCAAATAGTTGGTGTGTGTGAATGTGAGAGGGTGTGTGTGTGTGTGTGTGTGTGTGTGTGTGTGTGTGCGCGCGGGTGAAAGTAGGGTGTCTGGTGTGTTGTGTGGGCTCTCTGTGTGTGTGTGCGCGCGGGTGAAAGTAGGGTGTCTGGTGTGTTTAGTGAGAACTGTGTGGGGTTAGTGTATGTGAGTAATTGTATGGTGCTTGTGATACTAGTAGAGAACCAGTGTGTAGTGTCTCTAGTGCCTCCCTTTTCCCTCTCAAGTCGGGACCCATCCTGCTCCCTCATTCCTGCATAGGGAACTCTCTGCGGGTACCTCCCCTTCCCTCCTGGATCTGTCCTCCTGCTTCCCGCATTCGTGCACATATTTCCTCCCTCGTGGTGACTGTGTTGTTGTGTGTAAAGTTACGGGTGAAAGGGGTGTGTGTTGATGCTTGGTGTACTGGAAGAGAGTGGAGGGGCTCCACTCTCAACACTGCTGTATCTCCCCCCTTATGATGATCTGGTCTCATTCTGTTCCGGACCATTAGGGCCTTATAAGATCCTGAGGGGTTGTTTTCCCCCCACGAGAGTGTTGAGACCCTGAGCCTCTGTGTATGTGTGTCCTCTGGGGTGTCCCTCTTACTTCCCTCCTCCCTCCCTCCCTGCCTCCCTACCATAACAATCTGTTTGCTTTCTTTCTAAGTAAAACTTTCTTTTCCCAAATTCCAATCTCCCATACACCCCCTGGTCTGGGGATGGGAGATGGTCCGGGGGGTGGGGTGGGGGAGACAGAACAGGTGGTGACAGGGGAATGGATTCCTTGTTACTGTAGCTTTTAAACTTTGCCACACATGGAATTGATTTTGCATGGCGGCAGTTTTACCGCTGTTTGAGTATTCCGCTGGAAATATGGTTTCGTTTACCACTCCTTCAGGAAATATGGCAGTAAACGAGATCAGCTGTGGTAAATTGCAGGGCATGGCAGCAGGAGCAGAAAACTGCATGAGCCATTACTACGCGATGTGGCAACAGCAAAAAACTGCCAGAAAGAGGTGGCTGCTACCGTTCCAGCGGAATGGAATTGCAGAATGGGAATAGCTGGTATCGCTATAGCCCTACATTCTCAGGCACTGCTGAATAGCCCCCCTCACCTCCCTTAATTCATTGGGGGTGAAAGCTGTTTTCCCTGCTCCCCTTTTGAGGAAGGAACAGGACCCAGTGCAGCCACACCAAGGGAAAGGGGCGAGGAGGAGAAATTAGCATGTTGCAACTGAGGTTGCTAGGCAACTCCCAGCTGTGGCATGAAGGGAGCCTTGCATTTTAGGCACCCTCAGCTCCCTCTGCATTAGGGAATAGGCAGGGGAGATGGCTGGCCATGTGAGCACCTGCCTTAGGCTGATGAGCTGTTAGGCGCATGGGGACCCAGAGACTGTGAGGTGGCTGAGGAGCTGAGCAGAGCAGTCAGACAGGTGGCCTGGGAGACCCATGGAGCAGCGTGGTGAGTGGTGTGGGAGGAGGGATGAGAGTGAGGGTGGCCTTGCAGCACATAGCTGTGGGTGGCTGGGCCTTAGGTTGATGCATAAATGGGGGACTCTCCTGCCGGGAAAACCCGGTATTCAGGGGTGTTGATCAGGGTACCCACCCTCCTCCCCATCACTCTTCTCCTCCCAATTGTGCTTGTTTGAGGTTGGGCGCAGCAGACAGGGAGTTGCTTTGTCTTCTTCCCCATGTGCTCATCCATCCCCTCCCATTTTAGGGGAAAGGTCTGGGGAATTTCTACTAGGGATGCACTGTGCCTAGGTGGATGGCAAAAAAGAAGCCCCATGCAAAGGGGGAAACCTCTGGTTGGGGCAGGGCACCTGCTCCACCTGCACCCCGAGGGAGTGCTGAAGAGGCAATTGTCCTACAAGAGAGGATGGAAGGATGTGAGGAATTAATGTTCCAGATGAGGGCAGGGCCTGGGCCATGTGGACAGGGGCAGTTGCAGGATTTTCCTCCACCACCTCTCCAAGAAGGACTCAAGGTAGAGGAAGAGGGGAAGCTTATCATGAGAGCCCTTCCCACATGCGCAGGGTGACAGAGGGTACCTTCTTGTTTCAGTGAAGGAGCCCTCAATCTGTGACATCCCAGACGGCCAGGGATGACCAGGAGGGGGCTGAAGAAGACAAGTTGGAGACACTGGTGAGGTTGATGGAAACCATGGAGTGGAGTGTTGAGAGGTTTGCAGATTGGGCTTTCCATGCCTCCTGGGGTCAACCCAGAACAGTGAAATCATGGTGGGTGGGCATACCAATGTGTATTATCCAGGAGAGTGCCTTTGCATGTATGGGACAGGGAGACCACCCAGGGGCAGTATGGGTTCAAGCACCATATCCCATCGGGGAAGTCTGACCCACAGAGACGTTGCTGGAATGGGTCGAGGGTATCCTGACCCAATCAAGGGGAAGGGGAGAGCCCATGCAATCACTACCCTCATAATGCCAAGGTTCAGCCAAGGGCAGTCCAAGGCAAGCAGTGTCTAAGACTGACAAGAACTGGAAAAACTGGGCAGCATCCTGTACAATCTTTCAGAAAGTAATGCTTTAGAAATACCTTGAAACGGCCTCTAAGATGGTCAAGTATTTAGCCAGGCTTACATTTTGGGTAATTCACAAGCATGGCTTCGCTATGACAAGGCATACAGGCAGCGCACTGCCACTACCCCATGGATTCACTGGAACATCCACATTCAGGGCTTGTGACTTGAGTGCATGAACAATGCAACAAATGCCTCAAGGTCAGATAGTGGTCTTGTTTTGATGCGAGGGGGTTTGGTATTTGCATAATGACCCATCAGCCTTGGATGGATGTTGGGGCAGCATAGGAGTGTATTGGGATTTTAACAATTCTGGGAAGTGTTTTCATTCCTTATGTTGATTCCACCACGTCTCTGCACTCGCTTGCAAGTGTGTGGGCTTGCAAGCAGCACCCAACTGCTTTAAATTCAGGCAATATGGTACCAAGAATAGGCAGCATGTGGCCATCCAAGGAAAAGACCTTCCAACCCTCCACATTACCTGAGCGGGGAAAAGCCCCAAGCCCAGTTTGGCCTGAGGCACACAAACTGGTGCTTCGGGATTACCCTGACCGAGGCACAATTTCTAATGTTGTACAGGGTTTTAGGGAAGGGTTTAAGATTCCAGCTGAAGTGGTGAGGGCCCACAACCGGGAAGCCAATCTAAAGTTGGTAGCTGGTATGAAGCATGTGGTTTATACCAGCCTCAAAAAGGAATTAAGGGAAGGCTGCATTGCATGCCCATTTAATTACACCCAATAGACAACCTACACATCTCTCCCCTAGGAGTGGTCCCAAAGAAAGCCACAGGGGAATTTTGCCTCATCCACTACCTCCCCTACCCAAGAGGCGGTTCGATGAATGATGCTGTTCCCCCTGAATTATGCTCTATGTGATACATGTCATTCAACTCTGTAGTCGAAATGGTTAGGCGTTGTGGGGTTGAGGTCCAGCTAGTGAAAAACAACATAAAGTCTGCTTTTCGTTCACTCCCAAATCCACTCAGCTGATTTTCAACAGTTGGGTTTCCAATTCCAAGGGAAGTTTTACTTCACCAAAGCCATGCTGATGAGGTGTTCATCTCCTGTGCGGCTTTTAAGAAGTTCCGCACACTACTCAACTGGGTGGCCATGCAGAGGTTGGGTATAGAGCTGAAACGAGTACTAAATTTAGTACCCATGGGTAGCACCTCCATTTTTGGGTACCACATTGGGTAACTGACAGGTTACCTGGGTACTGATTGGGTGCCCGAATACCTGAAAAATCAGTTACTTCTGGTACTGATTTTCTTATTGTCTGAACCTGAATGTTGCCTGCTGTGTGGTGGTCCCAAAGGAAGTCCCAGGGGAATAAGTCCCAACTATATGCCAAGGTATCTGGAGGCCTCCCCCACACCATCATATTCAACTTACTGGTGGGAGGAAGGAGGATTTGGCAACTTGAGCTGCCTTTCTGGCAGACTACAATGCGGTGAGTTTCTGGTGCCAACAGCTCTTGTTGGAAGCAGAGCTTCAGTCTGACATGGCTGGAGGACTGGGTTTGGGGCTGTATATTAGGGGAAGGTGGTGACCGACACATTGGCCTGCAGAGTGGGTGGAGCTAGGGATAATGAAGGACCTTACTTTCCTGGAGTTCTTTCCTATAGTCCTAGCGGTGCAACTCTGGGTAGATACGTTGCAAATCAGAGGGTCCTTTTTTGGTGTGAGAACATGGCCATAGCCCACATGATCAACTCCTTGTCATCCAAGTGTGAGCCCCTCCTCCAGGCAACGACTCTGATCTCGGTGGAGGGCCGCGCGGCGGCGCCTCTGGGGGGCTCGCCCTTATGAGGTGCCGCCGCTGACGGAACAATGTGCAGCCCCCCTTGCGCTGTCTCCCGGGGAAACCAGCCCCATCATGGACCGTATGGACATGCCCCCAGCACCTGCACGTGCCGTAGGTGTGCCCCCGCCCCTGCCGCGGTGCTCAGAGCGCTTGCGAGCGTGTACGGGGGCAGGGCCTTCTTGTTAAAATCCCAGCACCGGCTTCAGCACGGTGACCTTTCAGAGCCCCATGTGTTTGTTTGATCCTTCATTTCGTTCCCTGGTTGAGTGTGTGACAGACGAAGAGTGTCTGGTGAGTGTTTGTTGTTGCCCCTCCCCCCTCCTGCTCCTGGGTTGTGCCCTTGTCCTGTTGCGTGTCCCTGCCTTCCTTGCCCCCTCCTGGGTCCCCTCCTACCTTCCCTTTCATGTGTCCCCCCACACACTACCATACCCCCTTGCCCTAGAGGAATTGTGAAGCGTGCTTGTGTGGGGCAAGGCTTGGCTTCCCTGTGCTCCCTGGTGCCCAATGATGATAGAAGCCTGAGTTCTTATAGACTCGTAAGGCCACAATTCTATCCTGATGGGCATTTAACCACCACTGTACCCTCCTTGAGCCAGGGGCAAGACGTAGCTGTGAGTGGGTCCCCCATTGTGAGTCCCAAACCCCCTACCCCGGTGACAACAAGTCCCTGAAGCTAAAGAGGCTAGTCCAATTATTTGTTCTTACATGCTTAAGGAATAACATTCTTTTTATGTACAGGGGTGTGCCCAGTATTAACAACGGCATAGCCGATGACCTTTCTTGTTTCCATATAAACTGTTTTCTCCTTCTGGAGCCAGCAAGATGCCAGAGATTATGCCACTGGACATGTGGAGCCTGGATATTAAAGTTGATCAGACATTGCAGGTTTCCCTAGAAGTGAGAATGAGGGCCACATATGAGTGTGTTTTCCAGGAATTTCAGGTGTTGAGAGCCCTGCATGGCTGGTCACTGGGTTTCCAAATTCCAGAGCCCCAGATGCTCCAGTTTCATGCTTTGTGGCAGGAATCTTGCCCTGTGTACAATAGTCAGTAAGCTCGCGGTCCTTGCTTACTTTAGCAGGCTGGTGTGTCCGCCCACCCCCAACAAAGTTTTCTTCCTCTGACATATGGTACAGAGCTGGTCATGGGAATAGGGTCAGAGGAGAGACTCTAGGGTTAATATTACTCCACCTTTGTTAGCCCGTATTAGCGGGGTCTTGAACCAGGTATGTTATGATGGTCACAGTAGGGAAGTGGGATTGCATTTAAGTTAGCATTTTGGGAGGCATTCAGGATGAGTGTCAGGGTGTGCACCAGAAAAATGTTCATTTTCATTTAAAAAATATTATTCCTTTCTGTTTTTATAATAACATAAACAAAAATGTCCATTTTCATTTGTTATTAAAAATGAAAAAATAAAAATAAAAAATCAACAACATAAAACCAGCATTTTTTGTTTCCACACCTTTAAAAAGTGTTACCAAATGTGCCTATCTGACACTGTCCCTTCCCATAACTTGCTGAGAGTGCCACAGGGGGGCAAAAATATCAGTGAGAGATTGGTACGTAGCATCTCGGTAGAGAACAAACACTGGCATGCAGCGGGTTCTGGGCACCGAAGCAGCTAGGCACTTTCACAGAAGGATGTGGGGTTCCTCAAGTATGGCAAGGTTTCAAGTTGATAGATAGATAGATAAACATTTTATTTAGGCAGACACATAGTCATAGCCATCATGCAACATTTACAGTAAAAGAACTACGATACATTACATAAAAAGTCCTTGGACAACAAATAACCAAGGATAAGTAAGCAACCACAACCACAAAATTGACAAGGTAAAATTTAAAAACTGGGAGCGCCTCATAAGGGCAAGGATCAAAAACTGCTTGAGAATGTTCATGCAACCTATCCTGGAGCAATTTAGTTTGCAAAACTTCCCCCCCCCCCCAAGTCAGGCATCTTGGGATGGTGGGCTGAGGTGAATTGATAGGGTAGGTTGTATGGAAGGGCTGGAGCCTGAACACACATCAGATCACCCACTCATACCCAGTTACTTTGGTTCTAGACTGGATCCAATTTTTTAGGGTGTGTGTGTGTGTGTGTGTGTGTTTATTTCCACCCTGACTGTTTGAGTTAGCAATAAAGAGTGCAGCCTTTTAAACACCATAATTGTGTCCCTCCTTGTCTACTTCTGGGATGCAATGACAAATATAGTAAGTGTTAATAAGTAGTTACTAATGCTCACTGTAGGGGTGACTGAATCTGGCTATAAGGTTTAATTAATATTTTCAGTTATAACCATGTCTGTAGCTAGAGAGGGATGGGGAGACACTGCTTCCCTGTAAATTTCGCTCCCCACTATAGAAATAAGATGTGTCCCAGGTTTTCCCCCTCAGTTTGTTAGTCTGAAGACTACTCAGATGAGTGACCTAATGTCACTGGCCTGAGAATAATAAATTACAGTTCTGGTAAGGAAATGTCTGCACAGTACACAAACTTCTGAAGACAAGAGCAATTTCTCCCCTTGTCATGTAGTCCGTACCTGCCCCTCTTTGCCAGTGTTCTGGGCTATAGGCCTGATTATAACTGTGGGAGACAGACATATGTCACAAGTATGCTGATATATTTTTTTTCTTTTTAAGGTAAAACACAGGCATAAATATCTGTGGTCATTTTAAAAAAAGTCACTAGCCTATAACCTCAGACCCCTTGAAACAATGGACAGCCATTTTTATAGAGGACAGTCCTTTGCAAGTCTCCCAGCATGCCTCAGCCTTTGCTGATTTCCTTTTTTTTAGCTACATCACTTTTGTAAGTACTGCTGTTAAAATTGATCAGGGTTATTAATCAATAACAACCCTGATTTGGAAATCTTTAGAAGTGTAGAGCCATATACAAACGTGTGTTCTTAATTTGTTGTTGTGGCACCATACACAACACACATATATTATAGAGATTGGGCCTGATCCCAAGCCCGGTGGATCCTGTGTGCAGTTAGTTACGTGCACGCGCATGCATGCAGAGACTGTGCGCACGACCACTGCCGGCAAACAGTGCCTTTTGGAAACCGTGCACATATGCACACATGTAGGGGATCTGTAGGACTTGGGATTGGCTCCACCGTAAACATATGTGTATATTGTTTATATACAATAGGCAAAATATTGTTCATATAACTGCCAGTAATAAGATCAGCTTGTCATCCGTTGCTGTGATCCTAAATGTGTTTGTGTCTGCAAAGTCACACTGAATCAATGGGAGTCTGGCAATGCATGTGAGTTTAGGATCACAGCCTGTGGGGAGAATACTGCATTTCACATGAATCTACAATAACTATGACTTGCATAATTTTAGTGTGCTGTTTCAATATTTCATCTTGTTCTATTTCTGATCCAAGTTTGCTTAGTTGCGGTACTAGAAGATATGGAAAGAATAAAGTACAGATATCTCTAATAGACTCTTCTTTGCTATTTTTAAAGCTAGAAGTATGTATACAACATACGGCCATGTTACATGAGATGCACCCCACCTTGTTCACGTGGGTGACTGGGTGGGCAAGGGGGGGGGGCGTGTGTCTGTGTGACCGCCGGTGGGAATGGGTGGGGTGCGGGTGCGCTCCTGCACTCCATACATCTCCTTCTCATTGAGTGAGGCATTGGGGAAAACGGAGGTGCCTCCATGAGTGGAGATGGGAGGGTGTCTGTGTGACCGGCCGCCCATGCGCCACACACCTGCTGCCACCTCCATCTATCCCCCTCACACCATGGCTCCTCCTCCGGAGACCCGTTTGAAAAGGACCATAGTGATGCATTTGTCATTGATGTATGAAAGACCTTCCCTAAGAAAGACAGGCTCAGAGTTCAATATAAATACTGTTATCAGGGGGTGTGTGTGTGTATTTACCAATAACTAGTGAGATATAGATAGACAGATAGATATAGATATATATATCTCACTGGTAGTAGTGATCATCACTACTTTCAAGGGATTATTTTAAATGAAAGAAGCTCATTTAAATTTTTTTTAAATGATTTACGTTTACATTGAAAAAAGCTTTGTCTGCAGAGCTAGTTACAATAATTCAGAAATTTGCAACCTCTGTTCGTTAGCACAAAGACTTATTGTGCACAGTGAAGCAAGACAAGAAATTGCCAGAGCTTTTTGCGCATTAGTGAGTTACAAATGAGCATGAGTCCCATCCAGTTTATGCAACTAATCCAATCCAAAAATGTCTAACCAAAGAAAGGATCCAGCCAGCTCCAAATAGGGCAATGTTTCAGAGAGACAAGATTCTTGTGCTTATAAAGTGCTGGCTCTAGTTGCTTCTTAAGTAGGACTGAAATGAATTTTCATCAAAATGGGAAGTTTCATCAAAATCTCAGTTCCTTATACCATCTTGGTCAAATTGAGAACCTCTTGGTACTTGGTAATGTTTCAATCAACATTTTGTTTCTCTATTAACAACTCTCCGCTTAAAGTGATCCATTTCAAATCCTGAGAGGTAATACCACATTTCTTATATTCCATTTTCCCTTATATTTCCTTGTCACTTAGTGGCTGGAACACAGATTCCTTTGCTAATCTGCAATGCAGTTGCAAATTGGTTAAACCAAAGGGAACAACATAGAACAACAGTTCTTATTAGAGGCACCAGAGTGGAGTTTAAGGAGGAATGGGGGGAGGTTAAGATGTGGGTCATTCACGTGGTGATTGGCTCAGAAATTCAGAAGGAACAAACTCGGAAGTAAAACAGTACTCTCAACAATGCGGTAAATGAACAGGAAACAGTAAACGGTAAGTGGAAAATTGGAAATCAAGACAATATTTCATGGTATTGTGAGAACTGAGAAATCACATTAGTTCCAGGAAATGGTCGGGAAATTAATTCTGGTTCTTAATATTGCAAAATTTCTCACAAGCGTAATTGAGTTGCTTGCTTCCGCCCTATTCTTAACACTGGGCATTTTTACACACACCTTAAAGTGCTGGTCTTTCAATCTTCTGGGTTTATAAGTTCACAAGTAAGTTCCGGAAGCATTCTTCTCACACACACTGCCCTGAGGCAGTTCCTGGTGCATTCTTCACACAAACACTGCCCTGAGGCAGCCTAAAGTAGCCGCAGCTGTAAACGTGAGGGGCTGCCATGGAAACTAAGTGACCACAGCTGCCTGGAGCAAAGCAGTTTACCAGGAGAACGTTTTACACACAAAAGTTCTGGAAGAAGTTCTGTGCAGAAGTTCAAACAGCCAGGTGCTTAAGATCTGGGTGAGTGATTTAGACACACAGAAAGTTCAGGATGTAACAGCAAACATGCAG
>QEPC01001916.1:126747-174311 GCA_003113815.1 Sphenodon punctatus | reverse complement strand
CTCCAGCCCTGTTTAACCTCTTCTTGAATGACGTATATAATACCCTTTCTGACAAAAGCTGATTTACATGCACCAAAGATTGGTGAAAGGAGAATTCCAGCGCTGTTATATGCAAGTGACACGGTTCTGATCTCTCAAACTCCAATTGGGCTGAAAAGAGCTATGCAAAGGTTCCAGGAATATTGTCACTCTGAAAACCTTCCTATCAACTACTCCAAAACGAAGGTTCTGGTGGTAGGGGAGGGATACTCACTGGTTTATAGGAGTGAATCAAATAGAGCAAGTGAACCTCTATAAGTACTTGGGGGTTATTATATCTTCCTTCTTAAGTTGGAAGCATCACTCTGAGGCAGTCCTAACCACGGCCAAGAGGACCACTGCTGCAATTACCAAATTCTACTTCAAAGGTGGGGGCATGTTAGTGCCACCAGCACTTAGACTTTGTAAGGTGAAAGTTCTCAGCTAATGTTTGTATGCATTTCGAGCATGGGGTATTGGTTTCCTTGATCAACTAGAAGTGGTACAAAATGGGTTTTTTCAAACCATTTTAGGGGTTCCTAAGGGTACACCCCAGGCATTGTTAAGGCACAAACTGGCTTGTCCACCGATAAAATCTAGTGCCCTTTTGACCATCATTAAATATTGGCTGAGAGTTGTTTTATTCGGAGGAAAGTCTCTTGTTCTCATGGCCCTCCAAAATGGGCTCTTTAGGCATTGGGATTCTTTGGTGGGTTTGGAAGTCGCAAAGCTAGGATTTTCCAGGGAGGCTTTGCAATATCTCGAATTTAAAGGTGCCCTGATAGTTATTAAAAGGAGAATTATGGACCAGGAGCTGCAAACGGAAAATTCTCTTTTGTTATTACAAACAGTTGCACCTGCTTATATAAGGGTTAGTTCCCTTCAGTCTGGCCCTGGATATCTTGCTTCTTGGCTGACTTTGAACCGTAGACGTGCATTTACCAATTTTAGGTTTAATGTATTTGCGTCAGCCTTGCTTGAAGGTCATTACTCTGGCATCCCAAGAGATGAGAGAATTTGTTCCCTGTGTGCTCTTTTGGAAACAGAGATGGTAGAACATGTATGTTTTACGTGCCCTGTATATGCTGTCCCTAGACGTAACATTTTTAGTGGTCTTGTCCCAAACCCTTTTACCCCTCATGATTTGTTGTTGCAAAAATTTCTCAGCCCAGTTGATTCTGGGGTTACAAGGATGGTTGCTGTTTTTTGGGAACTTGCAATACAGATCAGGCAGGATTGTATAAATTGTTAATGCTAGACTGTGCGATTATGGTCAGACAGCTGTGGGTTAAGATAAGCCAATCTTATCTTAAGATAAGATATTCAGCTGTGGGTTAAGAAAAGTCAATCAGATGATTGGATAGTACTCTATTCAATCTATATTTTAGATTATTTTTCGGTTGGTTGATAGTGCTATCCTTGTACTGGCCAGTGAAATCTTATTTAACTGACCTATTGTTATTGTATTTTGTATTTAGTATTTTGTACTTTGTATTTGTATACTGTAATAGCCAGAAGGCTACACAATAAAGTATTTACCATTACCATAATACCATTGTTGTTGTCGGACCATTACCTCATGAAGACCCAGATCCACACCCTCCTATGCCCTCATCAGGACTGGTTAGGTTGGTCCACCCCCAGAGACTAATGGATTTGATTGGTTTCCAAAACCCTCTGGGGGATATACCCACTGACCTTGAGAGATACTCTGTGGATGACCTGGTCACCTGGCTTGTGGAATGGCATTTTGACCATGACCATTGACACAATTGCACCCAGGCATCCACTTCTACTGCTTTGTCAGAAGAGGTCCTCATATTATATGGAGGACCAGAGGCAGTTGAAGCAAGAGGGTAGGCAGGTGATGCTCAACTTGTGCTGAAGCTGACAAATTGCAACATAGTTTGTTTTTGAAGGACTATGCGGTAGCTGTGATGGTGGTGAAGAAATCTTTCTTTTCTGCTATCATAATATCTGGTGGAGCAGTTCTGAGTGGCGAGGGGCCTGATAATCACTCATATTCACCACAACTTGGGTGCTGCCATTTCAACTGTCAGAGTTTGGGAATATGAAAACTCAGTCTTGTCACGTGCATTTGGATCTGTTTAAATTGGTATCGCTCATCGATGCAAAGGAAATTCTTGGGGCAATGAGGGTGACCAATTGTGAATTAGATCCTTGCCTGTCCTGGCTGGTGAAAGTCAACTGGGAGATGTTGGAACTGTTGTTGGCTGGGGTTGTCAATGCCTCCCTATGGGAGAGGAGGGTGTTGGACACCCTTCAAATTGCAGTGGTCGGGCCCCTGCTGACGGAGCCATCTTTGGACACTGACTCCTCAGCCAGCTATAGACCTGTCTCTAACCTTCCCTTTCTAGGGAAGATTATTGAACAGGTGGTTGCCTGACAGCTCCAGGCTCACCTCGATGTGAGCCTGGACCCATTTCAGTCAGGCTTTCATCCTGGTTATGGCAAAGAGACTGTGCTTATGGCCTTGGTTGATGATCTGTGCCTTAAGATGGACAAGGGAAATTCTACCCTGTTGATCTTGTTAGACCTTTCAGTGACCTTTGAGACAGTTGATCACGAGGTGTTGTTGACATGACTCTGGGTCCTGTCAGGGGTGCATGGGACCGCTCTTGGGTGGTTCTGTTCTTTCCTGCCGGGGAGGTCTCAGTGGGTGGTGATGGGCAATTGTTTGTCATCCCTTCGGGACCTCCCCTGTGGAGTTCTGCAGGGTTCCATTCTGTCTCCCATCTTGTTCAATATGTAACTTTGGCTGCTGGCTGAAGTCATTTGGAGGTCTGGGGTGAGATGCCATCAATATGCTGATGACACTCACCTCTGCCTCTCTTTTTCTTCCTACCCAGGTCCGACGTACTTAATGCTTAACCAAATGCTTGTCTGCTGTTGGGAACTGAATGAGGGTGAGCTGACTGAAGTTGAATATTGACAAGACTGAAGTGATGGTGGTTGACTGACCTTGTGACTTGAAGGGGACTGCGACTCCTGTTATTGATGGAGTCCAGCCCTCTCTCGTCAGTTAGGTTCATAGTCTTGGAGTGCTTTTAGATCACACTCTGTGCCTGGAGTATCAGTTTGCAGCGGTGGCCAGGAACTCTTTTCACCAACTCCATTTGGTGAGGAGGCTGCGGCCTTTTCTCTCTGACTTGGATTTGGCAACTGTCATCTATGCTTTCATCACCTGAAGGCTAGACTACTGCAATGCATTCTATGTGGGCTTGCCCTTGATGACTATTCAGAAGCTGCAGCTGGTGCAGATTAGAATGAGGTGGCTTATCTCCTTTCAGGGATGAGTTGCCAGGAGGAAGCACATTACACCAGTGCTCTGAAGCCTGCACTCGCTCCCTATAGCTTTCCAGGCACAATTCAAAGTGCTGGTTTTGATCTTTAAAGTCCTAAATGGGCTGGACCCCATATATCTGGGAGACTGCCTGTCCTACCATATTCATTGTGGCCCCTACAGTTGGCTGATGACACCTTCTTGTAGGTTCCATCTGATGCCCTTGTCCATGGGATGAGGGTGTGGGAGAGAGTGTTCTCAGTTGCTGCCCCAGTTCTGTGGAACTCCCTCCCCCAAGAGATTCACTTGAGCCCAGACCTAAGTATCTTCTGGAGGCAGTGCAAAACTTTCTTATTTGAAGAAGGATTTTGCTCGGAAAGTTTAATCATGTTCTCATTTAAAATAATTATAGCATTTTCACTGAATCCAGGAGCAGGCTGTTAATTCCATTTTTCTATTGCTCTAATGAATTTAAAGTAGAAGTGTGAATGAAAACGTTTGAAATTTCCTTTACAGAATCAGGTGTATGGAAATAAAACTAACACGTCTGCCAGGCAGAAAGGAAATAATGTCACATAGGACACATTTATTGTCAGGTCTTTACTTTCACACAGGTAACTCTGTTTAACAAACTTCACTCTAAAAAGGAAAAGTTGACAGAGCAAAATTGCATTTGGAGACCCTAGAACTTCTAAGTGAATAGCATGTAAGTGTAGATCAACAGAGTAACCACATGGCATTTTTCAAGGGTATCTGATGGTTTCCAAGGTTCATTTAAAATATTAAAATCGTCACTTTCTCACTGCACTTTAGTTTTATTTTTGCATATTTTCACTGCTTTTTTTTCCCTTTGTGATCTAGTTACTTCCTGTAAAAATGTGCTGCTTTGATGAATGAAGATACCATTATTTTAATACAGAGATTGTCCTAGAACTGCTGTTTCTATATTAAACTATTTCAAAGTCATATTTGCAATGGATGATAATTAAAACCTTGTCTTGAGATTCACAAACAAAATAAAAATATGGTATTTAAAATTCTCTTTCGTAGTGCTCTATTGTGGTAGAAGTGCATATACCTTGGTTGATTAGATCCCACTAGTATTTCTCTGAATTTCATCTGTTAAAGTTGATCCAGAGGGTATAAGGTGATACTTCACATTATATTTTTGTGATGAAACAGGACTTGTTCATTTTTTATGACACCTTGGCAGAATTTAGTCTTGGAAATCTCAGTCAAGCCAAGTCTCAGAAAAAAATAAATCATTAGTTTGTAGTTGCCTGTGACATACTGTGTATAATTATTTTTCTGATTTAATAGCTAAAGGATTTTTGGTTCCACAGCTATTACCACCAAACATTCCACTGCATTGGCCACCCATGTAAAGCATTAGGATGGCAAGTGTTTTTATATAAAACCACTTTTTTTATATAGAAGAACATTGAAAATATTTATTTATTTCTCAGATTTAAAGTATACTAATGTATATTGTGTATATCCTATACAGTGACACAAACACTGGGGCCGATCACATGCACCGCTTGCACTGTGCACAACTTGTGTGCACGACCATTGAGAGTGCACTGTGCTGCACGAAACCTACGTGGAGGAGGTTTGGGATTGTTCTTAAGGAGTTTTTTTGCTGTGTAACTAGGCTGTAATGGTCCTTGGTGCAGAAGATGGAATTGACCCCCACAGAGAAGTGTCTCTATCATGTGCACAGGAAATTTGGCATACATGTAGGCCCCCAGTCTCAAGGGCATAGCTATACCCTTGAGCTTCTTCCAAAGCTAATCAAACTTGATAGATAAACTCCCATTCACTTCAGTGGAGTCCAGATAAGTCAAATGTTTGTAACCTCAGTGTACAAGGTTCTTTGAATGAAAAAGAAGAGCCCTTTGCCAACCATTAATGGTGGATGTGGGCCGCTTGTCACACTCCTTAAGCAGGAGTGAGACAAGGCGGGAAGGCCAGCATCCTTTGGCTACTGCAACACAGCTGTATTGTGTTGTAGGGAAATCCATCAGCCAGGTGTGGGAGAAGCCTGTGACCAGCCAGGGCTACCCCAGCAACTGAGCAAATGGTACAAAGTTAGTCACGTGAAACGGATTTTTTACCTCCCAACAGGGGAGGGGCTTCCAGAGAAGCTGCAGCTCCTGCCTCAGTTCAGGACAAGGAGTTGCAGAGAACAGCACCCTCCCTTCTTCCCTGCCTGTAGCACTGTGGGTTGAGCCGGTTGTCTGTTGGGGCTAGGAAGGAATTTTTATGAGTATCCTGATTGGTAGTGGTGGGACTCTAGGCAAATTATCAGTTACCGGTTTTATCGGTATTGGATTAATCCGATATCAGATTTATTAATTATTCATTATTAATTATTATTATTATAAGCATTTATATAGTGCCAGCGATGTACCTGGCGCTTTACAAAGAATAAGTGTAACATTGCTGATTTCTCAATTCTTTAACATTACGGCCATTGTTAATGGCATCAATGTTAAAAATCCGAGAGAAACCAGCAATGTTAAAAAAAACCGATATACCGATACCGACAATTATAGGTATTATCAATTAATCCAATATTGTCAATTATTGGTATTATCGGATTAATCCGATACTGATAGTTCCACCCCTACTGATTGGTCTACTAGATTCTAGGTTTTTGCCTTCCTCACAGTGTGAATTGATTCAATTTGTCATGATTGGTCTTGTTTAGTATTCATGGGATAGGATGATGTTGTATTTTCATTAATCAAAATTATTTCAACAACATCTCCTCTTTGCTCTGAGGCTGCTAGGCATGGCCAAAGGGGACAATGTCCTTTACAGACTGGAGTAAGGAGTCAGGTGCCTAAAGACTGGGGATGGTCTATCTAAGCATCATAACAATACTGGACCCCTGAAAGACCAGGGGTCCAGTATTGTTATGATGCTTAGATAGAAAGTAAGTTGATTTGGAGTCATCTCCTTAAGAGATGGGAAGGCGACACATTTGGTGATTTCAGACGTTACGTTAACACGGTGAACCACGGTGAATACCCACCTGTGGTCACCGTGTACCGTACGTCTGTTTGCGGCGCGCCAGATGTTGGCCACGGTCAATCCCCACATGGGGTTCGTTTGAACCACGCTTCCCGGACTAGCGGGGGGAAGGTCCCGGGAAGCGTGGTCAAATGGACCCCGGGCTGTGGCCAAGGAAAAGTAACGTCTGGCCGCGTGCCACGGCCCGGGATCTCCGGCGGGATCCCGGGCCGTGGCACGGTCGGCCGGACGCCGCGGCCGCATTGGTCCTGCCGCCCGCCTGTCTCCTCGGAGGGCGGGCGGCGGGGTGCGTGGAGGGGGCGGGGTCGTGCGGCCGCACGTTGCGCCGCGCGGCCCCGGCCCCTCCCACTTTCCCCGCCGGGATCCCCCCGGCACGTCTGTTGTGCCGTTACGGGGTGACCCCGGCGGGGAACGAAGCCATTGGTGCCGGTACGGGGCCAACGGCCCGTGTATCGTCTGAAAATACCCCTGGTGAAGAAGTGGGGCACAGCAAGTGCTGGCGTGGCATCCGGGGTGTGTGTGTGTGTGTGTGTTCTGCGAAGGCGGTTAGGGACAGGCACCATCCCCAGTCTTTAGGCACCTGACTCCTTACTCCAGTCTGTAAAGGACATTGTCCCCTTTGGCCATGCCTAGCAGCCTCAGAGCAAAGAGGAGATGTTGTTGAAATAATTGGAACTGGCACCGGAGGATACAACTACGTCAGTTCCTTGACAGTTATTATTGAACCTGTTATTGGTTTGTTTTACTGGACCCAAATTGCCTACAGCAATTAACCCAGCTAGTGTAATTAGCTATATGGGTAATGGGTGGGGTTGGGTTAGGGAATTTTTAGCTCCATTCAGATATTGTATTTTAAAAGTACATTTTTTTATATTGTATTTAATCTTGTTTTATATTTTGTTTTAATGTATGTGTATGCCGCCCTGAGCTGCCTTTTGGAGGGAGGGGGTGGAAGGATATTACATTTTTGTAATAAAATAATAATAATAATAATAATTCTTTTTTTTATTAAAGAGTGCGGCCGTTAACACCCCAGCACTTGGTCCTTGTCTCATTACGGAAGCAGGGCTGCTTTAATAATTATATAATAATGGGAATATTTTAACTGTAGGTGTTTTTTAAAGCACAGTCCTTCAAGGCTATGTAGAAAAAGAAAAGAAAGTGTGTGACTGAGGTGAGCAGGTAGCATTTCGTATTAATGACACATTAACAATTCATATTTGGAAATAAGCTTCATATTCATTTTTTAAAATAAAGAACCTCTTCCTTTGCATATACATGCTATACTTTTAATTAAGTAGATAAAAGTACAATCCTGTCCTCACTGAAATTAATGGCTTAGTTGTCATTGACTTTAATGCAGGAGGGGGCTCTCTTATCCATTAGCCTTAGTTTAAACAAACCACAAGATATTACTCAAAAAGGTTTATTGTAAAAAAAAAAGTTGCTAGAAAACAACATAACACATTTGGCTTCATACTTTCTTCAAGTTATCTATAGTCTTTGCTATAGGCAACATTCCACTTTCATTCATAAAACATTCAGTCATATAAAAATAGAAATATTTACATTATGTTCACATACTTTACAAAAATCATTTTAAAAGGCACTTGGAGGGGTACTGCTAAAGATATTGCATTTCCTTTGTGCATTTTTTTTAAAAAAGAAATTAATTGTTAAACTTCTATCAACTCCCTCTCTTGCACTTATTCCCATTTTTTTTAAAAGGCAAAGATTCAGACATATGGGTCAAGCAATGCACCAGGAATGTTTGAAACTACAGTCTCTTTAAAGGCACATACTGGTAAAAAAACATGGCATACACTTTAATACATTCTTTTTTTTTCTTTGAATAATGCAGTTTTAAAGCATTTTAATAAAGGCCCTATTTTAAACAAAACCCCAGTAATATCAGATATTTGCTAAAGTAAACTGGAATACTTTGTAAGGCACCTGAGATAGTTGGTGTCTGGCAAAATCGCTTGTTCAATTTTTATTCTATTTTTTTTTTTTTTAAATAAAAATAAAAAAATACTGTTTCTTTGGTTGAAATGCTTTGGCAGGAATGTACTCTTAACTCTCTGCAGCCTTGTCTTAGTAAGAAAAGGCCATGCATATTTGGCTTCTTCCTATGATCTATTTGCATTGTCAATCGGGTTTTCTTTCTCCCCATATTACAAAAATCACACTTAAACGATTGTACAGAAACTCTCTCTGTTCTTCACTCTCCCCCCACCCCCCGCCCCCATTGGAAAGTAGAAGAGAAAATGCCTTGGGATTTCCACTTAGCATTTGGAAGAGGAGTTGAGAAATGCATTGAGTCCTGGTAGACATTGACTGCATGACTCAGTGTGCTACACAGCAGCCAGATTCCTCGTGTTTGTGCAGGAGAGACATTCGAGAGAAAGTTTTGGAGCAATTTTTGCATTGGTATTTCTTCACGTCTGAATGGGTCTGCAGATGGGCCCGAAGGTTTGACCTGTCTGCAAAAGCTCTGTTGCAATGGGGACAGGAAAAAGGTTTCTCTCCTGCAGAATTGAAAAGAAGTTCAGAGTTAAAGCATTTAGAATATAAAACTGATAAATACAAACAGGGGAGAAGTAAAATCCCATTTTCCCTTAGGGAAAAAGAAATGTTTCCAACATAATCACTCATGGTTACTAGAAAGGTGAGCAGGCCACAGTCAGTTACTAGAGTTCCTGCTCACTCCTCTGCTGACCATGGTTAAATATTTCATACTTGTCAACTTACTGCTTGGTGCTGTCTTGAAGCAGAAAGCGCCAGCCAGTTTGTCTTTCAACAGGTGCAGCCAGTGCTGTTAGGCTGGGCTCCTTCCAAGCTATCCAAATGTTTCCTCTGCTCATTGAATTTATCCTGTGTTATGCCTAGAGCTATATAAATTACAATAGAGGCTAGGACTACAACACAGCAAATAGCTACTCAGACACAACATTGTGCACAATGTCACATTAAGAATGTGTTTTGTCTTATCATATTCTCTTCAAAAAGTCAATCAAGCTAACACCGTTTCTATATCCAGATTACTGTGAACAGCTTTAGAAAGAAGGCATTCACACATCACATTTGACTAAGTGATCTCTCAGTCAAATCAAGCCTGCTGCATTCACAGCTTATTCAAGACTGACTGTCACTATGGGCAGTTTGTCAGGTAGTGTTATTCTGACATTGACTTCAGTGGAGCTAAACAAGTTTATACCAGCTCAGGATTCGGCCCACTAATAGTTACAAAAGGAGTGAGTTTTGCACATTGAATAACAGAATAACAGTTCTAAACTGCAAAGAAGCAGCTATCTGTATAAATCTCAGTAATACTTAAGGGCACTAAGATTTGCCTACAGCAAAATGAAATGGTACAAGTGACTAAGTTCTGATGTTATAACATTTGTACACAATATTCCTACTACTCTTTCTTACCAGTGTGGGTTCTAATATGTCCTTGAAGTAGCCAGGGTCTAGAGAAAGCTTTGCCACAGATCTTGCAGACACAGGGTAGTGTGTGGGTCCTGATGTGCATCTTAAGAGCTCCCAGGCTTACATATTCCTTGTCACAGTACTTACAGCTGAAAGATTTCCTTGACTGAGCATCACAGTGCAGCTGTTTATGCTTGGCCAGCCCAGAGAAAGTTGAATAGGTCTTACTGCATAAACTGCACTGAAATTTTTCAGCTTCAATTGCATGGGGATCTGAAAGCTTTGACTGGATTCTCTCTTCTTCGTCACTGATGGGACTCTCTGAGCCACTGTGATCCTTGGATGAAGTGTCAGAAGGTGATGGCGGGCTGACTCTTCCCAGCGATGAGGGATATCCAGAAAGAGGAGAGAGGTCATTGGGTAACGGGGAAGGTAGCAGCCCAGTTGTAGTACACACAGTTATTGGGTTGTAAGCTACTGAGCTCAGGATCTCTGGCTGTGGGATGATAGGCATTGGATAGCTCTCATACAGGTAAGGTGAAATGATCACTGGAAGGAAAAAAAGAAGATTAACAAACTGAAAAAAAAACCTTTAAAAGGACAATATAATGTATACTAATTGGGCCAGGAAGTGCAGAGATCAAACTACATTAACATAGTCCAACAAGATGTACAGAAAATTAATTGAATAAAAAAAACTCTGAAAGTTCGTGCATATATATTTTTAAAAGCCTATAAGAAGAGCACTTAAAACACAGTTTGAAGGTCTTTTCAAAGCAGCATGCAGTTTCCAATCTGTGCAGTAACTCAAGCAGTAAAATCCAGATTCTCATCAAACATTTTCAAATTGATTTTTGTAAGAGTCTAGATTTCAACCTACAGAAAGCAGTGGGGGAAAAAAAAGCAAATCCCCATATAACAGTTCATCCTGAACTGGTAAGCAAAGACTTTAAAGTTGAGGTTTAATTCTGAATGGGATTGACATGCTTTTCACAGAATAATAATTGCAAGCAAAAAGGAAATGCTAGGACTGAACAAAAGCTTTCCCTACTGTAGAAAACTCCCCCTGTCTAGGGAACAATAATTTCAGCTTGAATTCTCAGTGACACATGTTTTAATTTTATTACCTGTGTGAGTATCCAGTTCACTGTAATTTGGCTTCTTGGAGAAGTTGAAATGTTTCTTGACCAGGAAGGATCTGGGCATTTTGAAAGCAGGACTTTCTCCTTCTTCCAGAATCTCCTTTCACTTCAGAATAACGGTCCCCAGCTTTCGTGCAGCACAGAGAATCACTGCTAGCACATTGGTCCCTCTAGCATTGTCTCCTCTGCTCAGCCCATGCAGTGAAATTGTGTAGTGCAGGGCAGAGGCTCCTTGAAAAGTGCTGTAAATACCCACTAGTCAGGTGCAGGAGGGGAGGGCCGAGGTTTTCTTTTCCTCCAATCCCTGTTGAATTCACTCAGGCACTTTTACAGACTCAGCCTGTCTTGCTGGGAGGGTTTTTCTTCTCTTTGCAAGGAGGATCCAATCCCTGCTACGAGTTAAGGATTTGGTTCAGGTTTCAGCCCCTCCCATTGGGACAGCTGTGCACAGAAGAAGAATTTGTTGTCAGAGTGAATTATCCTGGTGCAAAGTGAGTTTATGTTGTTCTTTCGAATTTCTGTTTAGAAAAGATGGTTTTTTTAAAGGGTGTAATTTTCCTGAATTAACTGTACAAGTTCTTCTTCCTAACATGGAGCAGAATAAGTCTCCTGAAATAAAACCTCAAAACCAGTCTGGTTTCCAGATGTTTGATAAAGCAAATGCTGTGGAACAAAATGTTCATTAAAGGCAGAAAGGGGAGGAGGCAAAGCGTTACAAGATAAGAAGTCAGTTTGCAATTCTAATGAGAGACTTTGGCTTGGGGGTGCCTGTTATATTTGGAAATTGCCCTCTGAAAAGTTTTTAGTTGTGGAATTTTATAGATCAGCAAAATATTTAGCCCTCACCTTTTGCAAACCAGCTGAGAGCAAGGTACGGTTATGTGAGAGAAAAACAGCAGCTGCCATCAGAAAAGCAGCTGGACTCTGGTTTTGCAAATCACGTGTGATCTATTGCAGAGATTGAATATTAGTTCCTTTTGTTTTCACACGTCTTCGGACACAAGAACGTGACATTGCCTTCCCCACGGAAGCTGAGAAACCATGTCGCTCCATGTCACTACCCTAGCAGAGAAGGAAATTTCTTCTGATAATCTGAGGAAGATGAGATATGCACAGATAAAAGGCAACAGCAACGATGATACAAGCATTTATATTGTAAAAATCAGACACACTTTCCCAAGGGATTTTTGTGTAAAACATAATGAGTTGTTAGGATGGGTCAGTTTAATGGTTTTTTTGGTGCTATTTCACTCAGGATAAAAAAATATTCTGAGTCTTCTAAACATGTCTCAGTATTTAGACATGTTGTTTTAGAACAACCACTGACTTTCAAGTTGGTTTAAGATTTAGGATGCATGCATATTAAATAAAAACACACACACACTGGAAAAAGCCTAGCATTCTTATTTAAAGTTTGCAAAATCTTTTAAACTGGATTATTTTGTAATAATACAAGCAGTGTTTGCAGGTTATTTTGAGTCACTTAAAATGTATCTTCTTTGGCAATTTACGCTATAGATAGATAGATTAGATTAGATAGAGGAAAGGGGGGCGGGGAAGTTGTGTTAAGACCACCCTAGCCTTCTCTGCAACAGGTGTTGGAATGGAGACATGAAAAAAAATCCCTGTGGTTCTGTTAAGACTTGTAAGAGCAAAGTGCTTTGTCAGGCTGCATAACTTCTTAATCTGGGAGATGCCAAAACAAGTGCCGAGGAAAAGTTAGCTGTTTCATGAACTGAGTTAAAAGATTCAGCTGTTAACAGTGTCTGAATCCAAAGTCTGTCAACAAAAGGTATAACATCAATACGATAAGCAGGAAACACATCCAAGTCTGAGGCGGGAAGGAGTGTGGCATCAACAGGCAGCAAGAAACTAATAGGGAAGCACACTGGGGAAACCTTAAAATGCTTTACCAGAGGTGCAAGTCAGAATAGGCTTTGGGGGCTGGCTCATAACTAGACTGGAATATAGGCCCTTTTCACACTGACCGCAGTGCGTGTGTGTGTGTGTCGGTCTGCCCCGAGGTCCGGGTGTGCTGGGTGGGTGGGAAGTTCTGATGGGCGCACACTGACCGACCTCCACCCGTGCATGGATGCACATCCGTTTTGTCCGATGCCTCTGTGCATGGGGGATGGGTGTAGATGGGTGTGCATGCATGCGCATGGGGGTGTGCATGCACTTACACCCCCCACACCCAACTGCAGTTCAAACGAGACTCAACCACGCATGAACACCCAGATTTCTGGGTGTTCATGAGTGGGTGCCGCCCATGTGAAAAGGGCCATAGTTAGGAACCTGGTTGATCAGAATACAGTGGAGACAAGTGAATGCAACTATAATCTTCCCTTCTGTATAGAAAACATGTCATGTTTGAAGCATTTCATAATACAGTCTGTCAAATTCCCTCAAGTGCTGAATTTCCACAAATGCTGATCTGGTATCGATAATGAAAACTGATAATGAAATTATTGGTAATGAAAACTGATAATGAAAAATACATATCAGCTATATATAACATATAGCTGAACCTTTATAGAAATGATGATCCAGATTTTCAGCTGCTGTAAGTTTGAAGTGACTGGAGACACGCTGTTTATATCAGTTCTGAATCTGGGCATATGTATTTCTTAAAAGGTAGTGACTTCATTCTCCACGGTGTTACTCCATGCTTCACAGGAGTTACTGTAGTGTAACAGTGGAGTAATGCAATGATGATTCAGGCCCCTGGGCACTTATATGCATACAGTTATAGAAATCACAAGCTCTTGACGTGTTAGCTAACTGAATGATGTGGGGAATTGGGCGTCAGGCATGTTATTACATGCGCCTGAAAGAATGTTAGCAGTACATATTGCCTGAGTGAGGTCTGCTGTCAAAAAAGGGAGAATCTGCGCAAGGACTGAGTGAGTCACGGTAAACAGGTGTTCTAGTCTGGATCTTTAAGGTGAACATGTCTGATTTAGGCCACTCTCTTGAAGACATCCAGCATCAGTGGGTAAGAAAGAAAGGACCCAGCTAAGGGAAATACAAAGGTTGGATGCAAGTCACAGATAAGACATAATATTTCCTTTCCCCCTGGAAGCCAGAGGCTCCAGTATGCTGGAGCAAGATACATGCTAGCGTCACACTGGAAACTCTTTTAATTTGGAGATTAAAATTGCACTGAATTCCACAAAGATAGGATGTGATCTCCAATTTCATGAATCTCTTGTTCAAGAAATTGGTTGTCAGTGGTAAAATAGAAGTCAGGATATTTAGAGGCCTCCCTCCCTCCCCCCCATACATTTATTTGATTAGTGTATTGTGAAATTGTGTATTGTGCTTTGCTGTGCAAAACAGGAATCTGAAAGAGCAGCTTGCAGTTCAGTACCTCAAAACATACCCATTCTTTGCACAAATAAAAGATTCAGGGCAAGATTTTCAAACCAAAGTTAGGTTCCTAAATTCATCTATGGGCACTCAATTAGGTTACTTATTTCGTTGCCTGAATTTGGAACCCTAAGTTTAGCCTCCTGTTTTTAAGAAATGTTGAACAAAGTCCTTGCATTTAATATGTGGAGGTGGAGATCATTTTTAGGTTTATAGTATGATACATCTTGAGTCATTCGGTGATGCATACATCGTCAAGCCTTCTGAGAACCATTGCAATGTCTGAAACTTTTTGGACAGGTTCCAATGTTAGCTTAGCACAAAAGTGCCAAATAAACAGAATGTGGAAATTTTAAAATATCACACTGCAGCAACTATTTCAAGACTTATACCATCTCAAAGCATCAATTAGCAGCAAAATTGAATGCTGTAAAATAATAATTAACTGCACAACATCAGCAAAAAAGTAATCAGCTTTAAAGTCCTATAATAATCACTCACTGTTGATTCAGTACTTCTATAGCAAAATTTTCCCCCCTGAAATGTGACAAAAGACCCAACACTACTTAACGCCTTCCAGGAGGAATTTAGCATCCTCTAACTCCACTGAGATCACTATTGCTCACCTTACAGGGAGGCATCAGTAACTCAAATGATTGTGTCCCATATAGCATACCAAAAACAGGACACTAGATTGAGTAAATCTTTCAGGAGCAATAGTAATTAACTAGTAAGTTACTATTTTATTGGGGGTGGGGGTGTAGCTCTTTCATTTAACAATTCGTCACCAAACATGCAGGGACATTTTGAATTCCTAAATGAAAATCCCTTCATACAAAAATATGGCATTACAAAACTGATACACTTCCTGAAAACATTGTCTCTTTTGAAAAAAACGAATTATCCTATAGTACTTATCCATAAATATTAATAATTAATCTATGTTTTCATGTTCTTCCTGTAGCACCAGCATTTATATTCTGAAAAAAGGAAGAATGGAGACATGGACATAGGAAGCAATAAGACAGGAATGTGAGGAGTTCCCAAGCTGTCGCCTGGAGATTAGGCAGACGTGCCTACAAGATTACAAAGTTATAAAATCTTGTCAACCATAGCTCTGTAGGCTCAAGTGGTCAAGAGAAACCTTAGAACATCTGAATACTTTTCTGAAATGATCTCAAATTCTCCATTGCTGGATGGTGTGTGACGACTAATCATGCCCACCTATGCCCTCAGTTCCTATTAGAAATGAAGGAGTGCTGCAAATTCAGATTCAGAACTGACCCAAATTTCAGAACTGGAGTTTCATTTGTACCCTATTATAAAAGGCATAAGCCTGAGCTCCAAAGTTTGGATGCAAACGTCCCTGAGGGTTGGGTTCTTGTGAAGGTCCCTTAAGCTGATAAAGGCAGAGCCGCAGAGGTCAGGTCCAAGTTTGTGCTATCGCAAAATTCAAGATCCTTTGGATATAGGGTTTGGTTCTGTTTGATTTTTAGTTCCATTTCTATGGAAACTGATTGCTCAGCACTACTTTGCCATTATTTGTAAATTACAGTCTGAATATAAAGCCAATTTTTGCACTTGTTTACTCCATTGCAACCTCATTGGCTTCATGTATATAACTGTGCGCAGTCTAGCCCATAATGAATTAAACTCAAGATAGTCCAGTTTTCCCTTGGTTAAATAATCATTACATGTTTGCAAAGAGACATCTGCTGGACATAACTATAGAAATCCTCATCTGTCAGACACTCTCTGCTCTGTACCAGATATGCCATCCAGTGGCTAATGAATGAACTGCACTTATGCAGTTACACAGTTCCATTATTAACTAAATACTGCAGACTAAACTAGTAGATTGGTAAACGTTTTTGCTAAATTTAGAACCTACTGAAAACTATGTGTTCTAAAAATGTAGACCATAACACAAAATTCTCGAGGCTAGCATTCTGCATGGCTGTGGTACAATGTAGGATCTGTTATGTTGTTGTTGTTGTTTTGATTTTGTTGTCTGGTACATTTGGGAGAAAGGTATTTCCTGCAAACACAGAATTAGGCCACATTTTTCAGTCAGTTAAATCAGTGTAAATCCAGAGTAGCTTCATTTCAATCTGTTTAGATGCTCTGGAGAGAGGGGTGGTGCCTTTCTTTTCTTTTCAAATTCAGTTTAATCTTCTCATGTTTACTTTTAACATCCTTCACAGCTTTGCTTCATGTTATCTTTCTGATCTTATTTCCTGTGATATCTCTACACGTATTTTTCTTCTCAGCCTTCCCTTACTCCCACTTGGCCAAACAAGTGTCCCTTATTGCTCCCTTAAACACGTCAATGATACTCCCTTACTACCCCATATAGCTGGAATTCCCACCTAGAAAACAGTGATTGGGCCACTTCTCTCTCATCATTCAAATCTCTGCACAAAATCCACTTCTTCCATGAGGCCCTTTTAAAATTAAAATTATCATTCTGAATTTAATTTTTTTAAAATACTAATTTTTTAACTTCTCTTTGCGATAGCTATGTTTTACCCTTTGATTCCTCCCTTGTGTACAGATGACACTATATAAATAATAAAAAAGAATAAAGTTTAGAAGTTACAGGCCTCTCTGCCCTCTGTTAGGTGCTATCGTGAATGGAGGAAAATAAGGCACTAAAAATCATCTCATTTCCAGTCACAGTTTGCATTGCTCACACATTTAGATTGTCTAAAACAAAGACAGGGAAAACAGAAACTAGGGATGTGCGAATGCGGTTCGGGCGTTCGGCCCGAATTCGGCCCGTTCGGATGGCCGAGCCATACAGCCGAACTGAACGCGGAAGCGGTCGAACACTTTGGCCACTTTCAGGTGAGTTTGGCTGCGTTCGGGCGGGAAAAATGTGACTGGAAGGTCCAGGGAGCGGGGGGGCAGCTGAGGACCAGACTTCCTGGCACCAGGGGTGGAGAGGCTTGGACTAGCAGTCAGCCTGCCCAATCACCATCTCTCTTTTCCTCAGACCACTGACTTCGCAATCTGCAATTGGCTACGGGCTAGGCTGCACAGAGACAATGGGGCTTGTGATAAGGCGGGCACAGCTAGTAACAAAAGTCATTGCCCTCCCCCCTTCCAATTCCTTCTGAGCTAGCCACTGATCCTGTCAGCAGGCATTTTCAGAAATCTCCCTCTCCCAGCAGTTTGTGTTCCTAATCCATTGCCATCCTCCTCCTGTTTCACCCATTTTCCACACATTTACCTCCATAGTTTCATTTATTTAGATTAGATTAGATAGATTTAGGTGTTATTTTTATTTCATAAAAATATGTGATTTAGGTGTTATTTTTATGTCATAAAAATAACACCCTCCATTGAATCCTTCCCTCCTCCCACTCTCTTACCCTCCATTGAATCCTTCCCTCCTCCCACTATATATTCTATCCCTGATCCCCTTCCCCTGTTTTTGGATTTATTTAGAGTAGGATTAGATTGATTTAGGTTTCATTTTAGTTTTGTACCCCTCCCTGTGTTGTTTGGTGTGAGCTGTCTGTGTCCCCCCCCCCCCCCCCCCGCATCCCTTTGTATATATAGATAGATATTAGATAGTTACTGTAGATAGATAGATAGTTGTAGGAGTTAGCTTAGATAATTATAGAGATAGATAGAGATAGTGTGTAGTAATTCAATTTTAATATTATATAGTGTGTTTGTAGGACTAGACCTTTGTAGATATAATATTCCATTTAGTTCCATAGATTTTATATATAAGATTACAAAATTGAACAAATAAATTTTCAAAATGTATATAAAATTTCCAAGTGCATTCTTTGGGTTGGAAGACATGGAGAAGGAAAGCAGGAGAGGTTGGTCTGCTGCCCGTAAGGCGGGCAATGGGGCATGTGGCAGAGGTGGTAGGGGCCGTGCCAGCGGAGTGGGAGCAGGCAGCAGGCAGCAGCCCGAGCCCATCACCACGCCTCAAACTCCACACGCCTGATTTTGGCAGTCAGGCTTCCGAGGCTACCAGCACTGGCACTAGCTGGGGGTGGTGGAGGTGGTGGTTTGCCGGCGCCTCCTGCCAGCGTCCTCCACTGCCATGCAGGGCACTGGAAGGCCTGCAGTCCAGGAGACTGTGACTGTCTCTGCTGCGGCTGCAGGAGTAGGTGCAAGTGCTTATTATTATTATTAACAAACATTTATATAGCGCCAGCAGTGTACCTGGCACTTTACAAAGTAATAAAATAGACATGGTCCCTGCCCTTAGGGCTTACAATCTGAGAGACAGGAGCTGGGGGAGAGACTTAGGAAGGGGAACAGAGGGAGAGACAAGGGGTCTAACATTCATGAAGATGCGAGGTCTCAAGTGCACGTACTTGGCTTGGTTACGATGAGAATGACAGCAGGCAGGTCCATGTTGCAAGGATAAGGGTAAACCGATCGTAGGTATAGGAATAGTGGCTCAGCAGGATAAAGAGTCAGACAGAGCAGAGCGAAAGAGGTGAGTTTTAAGGAGAGATTTGAAGGTATGAAGGGAGGGGGCAAGGCGGATGTGGACAGGGAGGGAGTTCCAGGCATGGGGGGCAGCAAGTGAGAAGGGACGAAGGCGCTTAGGGGAGCAGGGAAGGCGTGGAAGGGTGAGAGAAGGGACAGAGGAGGAGCGAAGTGCACGGGCTGGAGTATGGAGGGCGATAAGTGCAGAGAGGTAGGGGGGAGCAAGGTTGTGAAGAGCTTTATAGGTGAAGACTAGGAGCTTGCAGGGTCCAAAGTTCACCATGGACCACCATCGTTCCCCATTATTGAGGCAATCCCCAGCAGTCCAGGGCTGGTGGATCCCACTCCGGCTGGGCAGGGCCCGATCCCCGGGCAATGGCAGCAGGGAGAGGAGCAGCAGTAGCAGCATCAGCATCATCATCATCATCAGCATCAGCAGCAGCAGCTATAGGGGCCACAGGAAAAAGTGGCAGCAGCATGGTGGGCAGTCGATCAGCCTCAGGGTCCCAGTACTCCCCTTCGTGGGACATCACTGTGATTGGGGACAGCGAGGCAGACACTAGTCTCGTGGATGAGATGTCTGGAGCTGAGGCGATGGCTGTCCCTCTAAGAGCTGTGTTGCCACCATGTTCTGTCCCTCCCAGCAGCGCTGGCAGCAATGTGTCACCCGGTGTGGGCCAGAAGGCAGAATGGGGCAAAAAATCCTCCATCTGGGCGCATTTTAAGTTGATGCAGGCGGATGATCCCAGGGAGGTGAAGTACACTTTGTGCCAGAAGGTGGTGAAGCGTGGGCAGGTGCTCACCAACCTTGGCACAACTGCCATGGTGAGGCACCTGAAGAGATGCCAGAGCGCTGAGCTGCTAAGCAGGCAGGCAGGCATAGGCAGTGAATGCCCACGAGTTCCCGACTGCAACGGTCAGTCATCCGCCTCCATCAGCAGGCAAGCGTCCTGCTCAAACACTAACAGCTGCCTCTAGCAGCAGGAGTGGAATTGCTGCTAGGGGGGAACAGCAGCAGCAGAAGCAGCATCAGTCCACCATGGAGGAGCTGGGGTGGGGGCAGCTGTCAAGTCCATTGGCAGCTGCAGGATGTGGAGGGTGGCAGGCTTTCAAGCAAAAGTCACGCAAAAGTTGGGGAAAATGATCACCCTGGATGGACAGCCCTTCTCAGTGGTTGGGGACATGGGGTTCAGGTGTCTGATTGGCTTCCTGGCCCCCCAGTTTAACCTGCCCTTGTGCACCACCCTGAGTCAGCGGGTGGTGCCAGCCTTGTACCAGGCTTTAAAGGAATGGGTGAGGGAGCAGCTGGCAGGGGCTGGGGGTGCCACCATCCACTTCACCACAGACCTGTGGTTGAGCAGGAATGCTCAGCACGCCAACGTGACAGTGATGGTGCAATGGTGGCATGACCGGGAGGCAGCATTTGGCAATGGCAGGAGGTGTCCTGAAGTAGGGTATAGGCGGGCCCTGCTTCAAGTGGAAGTAATGGATGGCCCCCACACATCTCGGAATATCGAGGCAGCCCTGACCACCATGGTGAGGGAGTAGGTCACGTCTGGTGCACCCTTCACCAAGGGGTGCATGGTGACCAATAACACAGGCAACATCTTGAGGGCAGTCCACGAGGGGGGCTTCACCAGCATCCCTTGCGCTGCACACACCCTTCACCTGGTGGTCAGGGACGTTCTGCGCTTGGGGGAGAAGGGGATTGCGGCAGGCACCCTTAGCTCCCTGATCAAGCGGGGGAGGAAGCTGGCCAGTTTCTTTAACTGGAGCATGAAGGGCAGCGACCTCCTCCGGGCAAAGCAGGCAGAGCAAGGCTCCCCAATGCACCAGCTGGTGCAGAATGTGTCCACATGGTGGAATTTAACCTTCCTGATGTTCGAGTGGCTTCTTGAGCAGAAAGCCGCCTTGCAATAGGTGCAACTGGTGATGGACAGTGGGGCACCTCCAGGGTACAATGGGGTGTAATGGGAGATCCTGGCTCACACTGTCTTTGTTTTGAGACCATTCCTGGCTGTGACGGAGACCATCAGCTCCTCCACAGCCACCCTCAGCCAGGTGACCCCCTCTGGTTCAGAGTCTCCTCAGGAGACTGGAAGAAATTATCCAGGGGTGGGATTGTGGCCCTCGTGGCAGGAAGCTGGTGGATGAGGTAGTTGCCCTGGTGTGGCAGCTGAAGGCAGGTCTGAAGACGCGGTTCAATAAGCTCCTGCAGCGAGCAGAATACATGTTGGCAACCATGCTGGAACCCAGGGTCAAGGGCAGCGTGGCTCTATGGGCACTGGAAGGGTGAGCTGGTGGAGAGGGTCCGGCAGGCAGAGCAGGCTCTGGAGAGTGTGCAGCAGCAGCAGCAGCAGGACACCCCTGGGGATGGTGGGAGTGAGAGCAGCCACCACTTTCAGCTGGCGGGGTCTATCCCTGTCCCCAGCCCTAGAGGTAGCAGCACCAGCAGCAGGCGGAGCATCAGCAGCACCCCTATTGCCAGCACCAGCAGCTCCTATGTGCAGGTCACTCTGGGGAGCATGCGCTCTTGCACAGCAAGGAAAGCAGCATGGCTGAAGGCAGTGGTGGAGGTGGTGCCCAGGCAGAGTTACCTGAGGGAGTACGACGGCACCTCAGCAGCAGTGGAGACCTACCTAAAGGAGGAGCCGTGCATAGAACCCAGCAGCGATCCCTTGGCCTACTCGGCCGGCATGACCAACGTGTGGCCAGCCCTGTCCAAAGTGGCCAAGGGTCTCTTGTCCTGCCCACTAACCAGTGTCCCGAGCGAGCGGGTGTTCTCCATGGCAGGGGACATTTTCTCGCCACACCACCTGAGACTGGGGGCCAAGTTGGTGGAGCAGTTGCTTTTTATAAAGGTCAACCTTCCACTGCTGGGATCCCCTGAGCTGCCCCTGGATGTGGATTGATGGTGCAGTGGCACACGCCATCCCATGCCAGGGGCAGTCTTGGGACGGGGCTCCTTCTCAGTCTGTGTGCTGCTGCTGTGTGCTGAGGTGCTGTCCCTCCATGACAATGCCTGGTGCCTGCCCTGCCCCCCCTCTCTCTCTGTCATACTAGACAGCCCCGGCCGGCTTATCTGACTGACCTCATGATGCAGGGTGGCATTGGGAAACGGTAAGCCTGCCAGCCGGCCTCTAGCTAGATGATCTCGGCCCACCTATGTGACTGGCTCTCTCTCTTTCTCATGCTGCAGTCTTTGCCAGCCCAGCTGAGTGCCCTGCCAAGGTCCCAGCCTGCCTTCCCTACTGCCTCTCATGCCACGCTGCCTGTCTTCCTACCCTGGTTGCCAAGCTCAAAGCCTGCCTCAGTCTGCCTGCCTTCTGCTCATGCCACACTGCCTGTCTGCCTGCCCAGGTTGCCAAGCTCGAACCCTGCCTCAGTCTGCCTGCCTTCTGTTCATGCCATGCTGCCTGTATGCCTGCCCACCCAGGTGGATTAGATCAAAGCCTTCCACAGTCTGCCTTCTGCTCATGCCACGCTGCCTGTCTGCCCACCTGCCCAGGTGACCTAGATCAAAGCCTGCCTCAGTCTGCCTTCCCATGCTCATGCCACTCTGCCTGTCTGCCTGCCCTGTGGGCAAAGCTGAAGCCCTGCCCCAGCCTACCTACCTCTCATGCCAAGGTGCCTGTCTTCCTGCCCTGGCAACCCTGGGTGATGTGCCCCACTGGCCTGGTAATCCCGCTGCTGCTGTCTGCTGGTCTATGGGTGCTCTGCCCTGGCAAATCCAAATGTGCCCATGCAATCTTGTTGCTGCTGTCTGCTGCTGTTTGGAAGCTCTTCCCTTGCAAATCCTACCATCCTGGCTCCATGGGTGCTGCACACAGGCAAATCCTGCTGCTGCCATCTCTGCTGTTCCATGGGTTCTGTGCCTGGTCAATCCAATGTCTGCTGCTGCTGCCAATGCCACCTCTGCTGTCTGTGCCATGGGTTCTGTGCCCTGTAAATCCAATGTCTGCTGCTGCTGCCAATGCCGCCTCTGTTTCTGTGCCACAGGTTCTATGCCCGGGCAATCCAATATCTGCTGCTGCTGCCAATGCTGCCTCTGTTGTTTGTGCCATGGGTTCTGTGCCTGGGCAATCCAATGTCTGATGCTACTGCCAATCCCGCCTCTGCTGTCTGTGCCATGGGTTCTGTGCCTGGGCAATCCAATGTCTGCTACTTCTGTCATTGCCGCCTCTGCTGTCTGTGCCATGGGTTCTGTGCCCCGGCAACCCAAAGTCTGCTGCTGCCTCTGCTGTGCCATGGGTACTGTGCCCCGGCAATCCAATGTCTTCTACTGGGTGGCCACGTGATTCAGTGCTGGGCAAGGCTTGACCAATTGGAAGAATAGTTTGTTCAGATCTGGAGAATAGAATGCAAGCCTGTAATGCCTGGCTGAGCAGGGGTGGCTGCCACTGAGCCCTGTCCAGGCCTCTGCCGCTGCTCCACTGATGCCAGCCAGCCTTCAATGCCCAGCCAAGCAGGGGTACCAGCCACCACGACCTGGCCAGGCCTCTGCTGCTGTTCCACCAATGCCTGGCAGCCTGCAATGCCTGGCCTAGCAGGGGTGCCAGCCACTCCATCCCCAGGATGCACCATCAGGGTTCTGGGGCCTACGTTCCAGGAAGGGAGGGCTGTGTCAGTACAGCAGCTCATTGTCTACAAATGTCCCACATCCTTGCCAGGCAGCCTGCAACACCTGGCCAAGCAGGGGTGCCAGCCACTGCGCCCTGGTCAGGCCTCTGTCGCTGCTTCACCCATGCCAGCCAGCCTGTAATGCCTGGCCAAGCAGGGGTGCCAGCCACCGAGCCCTGGCAGGGCCTCTGCCACTGCTCCACCAATGCCAGCCAGCCTTCAATACCCATCCAAGTAGGGGTGCCAGTCAATCCAGCCCCAGGACCCACCGTCAGGGTTCTGGGGCTGTCATTCTGCTTACAGGGAGCCATCATTCCACTGCATCAAGAAACAGCCAGCCACTCCATCCCCTGGACCCACCATCAGGGTTCTGGGACCTACATTCCAGGCAGGGAGGGCTGTCCATCCATGTCATCCAGGCACTGCCACTCCTGTCCCAGGACCCACCATCAGGGTTCTGGGGCCGTCATTCCGCTGACTCACATGGAGGGTCCTTATTCGCTTATAGTATGGCCCAGGAAGAGCCGACTCTGCTCCTGTTGGACACAGACAGCAATTCCGACTTCAGAGGCAGTCAGCCACTCCAGCCCCAGGACCCACCATCAGGGCTCTGGGGCGTATGCTCCAGGCACGGGGGGGCTGTCCATCCACATCATTGAGAAGCTGCCACTCCACTGCCATTAAACTGGGAGGGGTAGCTAACATCTTGGAAGAAAAAAATAAAATTCCAAAAAATCTTGAAAGGTGGGAAATCTGGGCTGAAGTTAACAAAATGAAATTCAGTGGCAATAAATGGAAAGTTCTGCATTTAGGGAAGACAAACCAAATGCACATGTATAAGATGGGGGATACCTGGCTTGGCAGTTAAGACCTGTGAAAAGGATCAAAGGATCAAAGGATTGTGGTTAATCAAAAACTGAACATGATTCAGGTATGTGATCTGGATGAAAAAGGCTAATGCAATTTTAGATTGCATTAACAGAAGCATTGCCCCTGATCCATGGTCTGTGTGCAGACACATAGACCACCTTTCTATTGCACATAGACACCTTGTGTTTGCACCGGTGCTGCTGCTTCTGCTCAAGGGACTGGCCACCAGCAGTTGTAAGGGATGGGGATTAGGTGGGATGCAGCAAGGGGAAGGGGGGAAGAGGGCTAAAAGTTTGGTTCCCTTCCCAGCATGAGTCAACCACCACAGCCCTGCCTCTGCCTTTCTCTGGAGAAGGCTGTGATGAGTGACTTGGAAAGGTGATGGTGGACAAAGACTTGTAGCACAGCTGTCAGCTGACTCATAGCACTGGTGTGTATCAAGTGTGTATCAAGTGCTATGAGTCAGCAACAGCTGAGCCCTGCAGTTCGCTGTTGCTGACTCATAGCACTGGTGTGTATCAAGTGTCATGAGCTTCCCAATGCTGCTTATCAGAGCCATTTTTTCCAAGTCAGCAAAGGTAATAATTCCACACTATTCAGCACTGGTCCCCTGGAGTCCAGCTTTAGACACCTATTTTAAGAAGAATATTAACAAATTACAGTGGGTTCAGAGGAGAGCAATAAAAATGATAAAGGGTTTGGAAAGTAAGTCTTATGAGGAAAGGTGAAGGAACTGGGTATGTTTAGCCTAGCAAAACGGAGATTAAGGGGTGACATCATACCAGCAGTCTTCAAATATTTAAAGGGCTGCAAGTAGGATGATGCCAAGGAATTGTTCTGTAGGGATGTGCACAGTAACTCTTTTGTTTTCATACTTGTTTTTGTTATATTTAGTTAGTCTTTGTTTTATTTTCATTTTTACTTCGTTTTTGATTTCTATTGGTTTCAATGGAAACACATTTTTGGCTATACATTTTTTTATATTTCATCTTATATGGAAGGAGCTTGGCAAGATTATACCCCCAATGGAGTGCATTATTTGTGCAAAGTTTTGGAAAGATTGGAAAAAGGGATCTGTTTTTATAAGCAGTTGGACTTCGTTATTTTACAAAATTCTGCATACACATTCCTGGCTGTAACATCTTTGTCTCCCATCCAATTTAGATTAAACTTGAGAATATTATACCCCTTCACAAGACTACTACCACTGCTGTATTTCTGAAGGATTGCATAAAGAATCCCAATTTTATAAGCAATTGACTTGTAAATGTATTTTTGGCTGTAAAGTCTTTGAAATCAAGTCTGTTTACATGATATTTAGTAGGATTGTATATCAGACCTTTAGGATAATATCTGTAAAATATCAGAAAAATCTGATAAGGGGTCTTAAAGCTATAAGTCTGCACAGCATCTGGAGAGTATGAGCCTATGACAGGAATTCTCTGATGTTTGTCACTGTAGTACAAGATGTCTTTGTGATGCCAATTGGCCAGCAAAAATGTCATCCTTATATCATTCTGTGCTGTGACCACCCCAACCCCTCTACCTCACTTGTTACTGGGAAGTTGGAAGCCAATAAGGGATTCTCTTATGTCCTTTGTCACATTGCTGCAGGATGTGATTGTGATGACATTTGGCCAACCTGAATGTGTGAACTATGTCTCCTGATTGCTGGGATGCTTCCCCCTGCCCTCTGCCTTGCTTCCTGAAATCCTAGTTATGTCCCTTCTACGCCCACCTCAGAGCCACACTGGGGTTGGTTTGGGAAAGCTGGAAGCACGCAGTAAGAGAGGCAATCACATCTCTGTTCCAGACAGGGTGTCTTTTAAATGTCAAGACAATTGTCCAGAGATCTGTCATCTCTGCTGATTGGCACAGGCTTCAGTCTGGGTAGGCATCCCAGGTGCCTGGGGGTGTCCGTCAACTTGCACATAACGCTCCAGGAGGGGGAAAGGAGAATTTTGGACAGCATCCCAAGTGCATGGGGCTTGGATTTATGAGGCTAGCTGAACTCTTGCAGTGAGCTCAGCACGTGTGCGTGCGCATGCACATACACATACACGCCTGCCAGCAAAGTCTGAGAAAATGCTTTGACCAAAGCCAGAACTAACCACAGACAAAAAACAGGTCCAAAGAACAGTAGCTTATATCTACCCTCTATGCTTGCTTGGAAGCCACCACCAATTAGTTCTGTAAAGGTGGAATCATGTAGTAATTGGCCAATGAATGTGTCTGTCATTCTGTTGGGCTGCTCCCCCCCCTTCTACAGCCCACTCCCCTCTGCAATGCCTGTCTCTGAATGGCACTGTATGTGCTATTTACCTGAACAAATATCTTCAAGAGAGAAAATTCAATTGCTTATAGAATTTAGACCCTTTATCAAATCTTTCTAAAATTTGGCAGAGATAATTTTGAACATCTGAGATACAATCTGACTAATGTTCATGTAAAACAGATGGAATACAAAGTTGTTACAGCCAGAAATGAATTTACAAATAAATTGCTTATAACATCAGGACCACTTATCCAATCCTTCTGGAACTTGGCAAGGATCGTTATCGTGAGGATGGGTATAATCCTGCCAAATTTCATCCAAATCATATGGGAGGCAAAGACATTACAGCCAGGAAATGTGTACACAGATTTTTGTAAAATAACATTTTTCAACTGCTTATAAAGTCGGATTCCTTTATCTAATCCTAATTTGGCACAAATAGCACCCTCAGTTGGGGGTGGGGTGTTACAATCCTGCAAATTTTCATCCAAATAAAAATAAAAACAAAAAAAGGTACAGCTGAAAATGTGTTTTTCAGGTTTTTCCTATTAACTCACAATAACGAAATGAAATTCTTTCATTATTTCATTATTACATTCTTTCATTTTTGTTTTTCAGTAACAAAAATGAGAGAACCCTCTTTCATGTTCATTATTATAATAACAAAAATGAAATGCACGCCCCCTACTGTTCTGTATTGCTACAGAGGGCAGGATTGGAAATAATGGGCTCAAGTTCGAGGAAGTTAGATTTCAGTTAAATATCAGAAAAAAACTTCTTAATTGTAGCAGCTGTGTGGCAATGGAAGAAGTTGCCTAGGAAGGTTGATCACTGGCGGTTTTCAAAGAAAGGCTGGACAACGATCTGTTGGGGATTTTTCAGCAGGAGTCATCCTGCATTCAAGCATGCCTTGGACTAGTTGACCTTCGAGGTCCATTCCAACTGTATGATTCTATGATTGAAGAAGAAAGGAAAACCAAATGCACACATGCAAGATGGGAGATAGCTGTCTAGTCAGCAGCACTGCCAAGAACTTAAGGTGAATCACAAACTAAACATGAGTCAGTGTGACTCTTTTGCATTGGCTAGAAGCATCATATCCAAGACTTGGGAGGTTATAGAACCCCGACACTTGGCACTGGTCCAACTTATCTTGGGCTAGGGCTGATACTTGCTTCTCAGGTTCTCACTTTTCTTGATGAGAATCCGGGTTCTTGGCTCATTCTTGCAAACGAGAATGAGACAAGAATTGCCCTGACTCTTGCCAAAAAAAGCGAGACTCTTGCCCTCGCCTCGCACGTGTTAACAAAATACCCTTTACTCACCTGGATGCCTCTCTCAAAGTCTGGGGCTGCTCAAGGACTTCTCTCTTCCCTCTCCACTTCTCTGTGGGGGCAGATGAGGAGGTGAGTTTGCTGAGGAGGTGGCCTCCTCACAGCATACAGAAAAAATAATAAAAATCCCCACTGAGCATGCACAAAATGGCCATCTGGGTCATTCTTTTCATGCACATCTCTTTTCCAAAATGGCACCAGCAGAATCAGTGCCATTTTGGGAAAGGGCAGCTGTTATGAACATGGATGAATAGTGCCACCCATTTGCAGAATGGCTGACCTCATTCAAAATGGGACCAATGCTGGCAGCACAATTTATCAAAGAGCTGCACATGCGCAGAACAGCTGAAGTGGCCATTTTGCACATGTGCACCATGGCTTTTGAATTTTTTTGAGATTCTCATGAGATCTCGGAATGTTATCAAGCTCTTTTTGAGATCTCTGTCATGTTTCTCAATTCGTGCAAGAATCTTGTGAGAGCCAGGAATGGTTCTTGATCCAGTCCTAATGTTGGAGTATTGTGTTCAATTTGGGACTCCTCATTTCAAGAGAAGCTGGAAATGATTCAGGGGGAAGTAATGATGATAATCAAGTGTTGGGAATACAAATCATATGTGGAAATGCTGGGAGTCCGTGCCATGTTTAGCTTACAGAAAGAAAAAGAAACCGAGGGACATGTTGACAGTTTTCAAATATTTAAAAGGAGGCCATAAAAACATTTGCTCTCCATTCACACAGAGGATAGGACAAGAAGCAATGGGTTTAAATTAAAGGAAGGTAGGTTTAGGTTAAATATTAAGAAAAAATTCCTAACTGTTAGAACAGTTCAATAGTGGCATGAACTACCTGGGAAGGTTGAGGAATCTTATTTCCCTGGAAGTTTTCAAGAAAAGACTTGACAGGCATCTGTTGGGGGATGCTTAAAGAATAGAGTAATAACGTTATATGACCTGAACATCTGCTTATTTTGTTATTTTGTTTTGGACACTTTGTTTTGTATTTCACTCACTTCAGTTTGTTTAAATAAAGTAAATGAAATGTCCAAAATGAGCCAGCCAAAATAATCAAAGTAACTGAACAAACTTTAATGGTGAAGGATAGCTGCCACTTAGGGTATTTTCAGACTTATGAGATCCCGGTGAACCACGGTCAATTCCCATATGGGGACCGTAAGCCCGTAACGTCTGTTGGGGCCAGCCGTGATTCCCGTCAGATGTTCACCCCCGTGAATCACGGTTGGAAATCACTTTGACCACGCAAACGGCTCTCCTGCCCGGAGGAGGGCCGTTTGCGTGGTCAAAGCGATTCCCACAAGTGATCAACGGGGGCATCACGTCTGTCCCCTGACCATGGCCCGGAATCAGCGCTGCTGATTCCGGCCCGTGGTCAATGCCCCGGGGGGCAGGCGGGTGCTGCGGCCGCATTGGCCGCGGTGCCCGCCCGTCTCCCAGAGGACAGGTGACCGGGGGAGCGTGGGGTGGCGGGACTGTGCGGCCACATGTTGCTCCATGCAGCCCTGCCCCCTCCCCAGATTCCCTCCCGGAATCAGCCAGCATGTCTGCTGGTCGTGACGGTGGGATTCCGGTGGGGAATCATTTGGGTGATTCCATGGTGGGGTGAATGCCATGCCGGCACATCTGAAATCACCCTTAGAAGACTCTTAATACTTACTAGGGCTTGAAGAGCTGTTGGGGAGGCGGAATCTTGCTTTTCAGCTGATCAGCAGGAAAACTCCCCCACTTCTGTCCTGTAAGATCCCAGTACTTTATTTATTTCTCTTCTAACTGAATGCTGAAAATGAAAAATCATTACACTAGTTACTAGTGACTAAGGACTGCATTGTTTCTAGCTCTACTAAACTTTCTTAGCTGCATTTTTAATACTATTTGTTTGGTATGAACATTAGGCATTATAAGAGTACCAGGGCAGGTCCATTTCTTTAAGGTCTGCTTAAGCTGAAGTTTTGATAAGTTGCTGTTTTAGCCTACTAAATTAGACTGAAGAAGACTTCACTGTGCTCTTCCCACTTTACAAGTGGCCCCTGATGGTCAAAGGGTAGGGTATCCCCCTGACCTGAACACCTTCTAAATGCTCTTGGCTGGACTTGCACCGCAGGTTCCCCAAATTTTGAAAACCTGATCCCATGTTGACATCTAAATATAATCATGTGACCTTAGATAGCAACAAGAACATACAGAAAATGCCAAATATTAATTGTGTTAGACAGAAACTGCAGATGCTACACCTAGTGGTGAAACTCAATCATTGATCTTCCTCAGAAAACAGAGGATCAGGCATTCAAATTCAATTTACCAAGGTCCAAAGTTTTGAGGAAGGGTCCCTGAAATGTTGGAATGGAAAATCAAGTCCAAGTTCAGGGGAGGGGTTAGAGGCCAGGGCTAGATCCCTGCTCCCCTTCCCTAGCCCCTGCTGGCTGGGGAGGGAATAGGCCAGTGGGGGCCAGGGAAGGGAGGGTGGGGGCTTTGCAAGGGGTTCAGGGGTAGAGTGCTTAGGGGAGTAGGGGGCCTATCAGGGGGGCAGGGGTGGTTTACTTACCTTCCAGAGGGGTCCTGCGCCGATGCATGGTCTCTTCTCTGCTGGTAAGTTTGAAAAAATTAGGGGTGTGCATGTCATTTTCGTTATTACAATAATGATAATGAAAATTGTCATTTTCATTATTGTTATTACAACAATGAAAATGACAAATAATAATAACAAAAATAGAAACAAAAACAACATTCCGTTTTTGAAATAAAGGGGGGAAATTGAAAAACGTATTTCTGGCTATAACCTTTACATTCCTTATTTGAGTCTGATGAAACTTGGAGTGATTGTACCCCCAATGGAGGGCACTATGTGTACCACTGTTTGATAAGGGGAACCAATATTAGAAGCAACTGAATGTTGTGAATTTAAGAAAAGCTCTATACACATTCATGACTACAACTTCTTTATCGTCCATCCAATTTGCACAAAACCTGTGAATATCATGTCCCTCCACAAGTTAATCACTCCTGCCAATTTTCAGAAAGAGTGGATAAAGGGTCCTGATGGTAAAAGACATTAACTTGAAAATACATTTCCAGCTGTAACATTTTTATATTCCATCCTGTTTACAAGACATTTGGCAAGAATATATCACATACCTTCCCTGTCATCTCTGCCAAACTACAGGACCATTTAATAAAGGGACCCAATTTTATAAGTAATTGAATTTGTCTCCTTGAAGACCATTATTCAGATAAATAGCAGCACATGCAGTGCCAGTCAGAGGCAGGCACCTGGCATGGCAGGGGGAGAGAGGCTGTAGGAGGGAGGATGTGGAGTAACCCAAACGACTGACAGACACATTCACGGGCCAATTACTACATGCTTCTAGCTTTACAGGACCAATTGGTGGTGGCTTTGAGGCGGGCATAGGGGGCGGCCCTCAGGCGGGCATAGAAGGGACATAACTGGGATTTTGGGGATAGCATCACTGCAATTAGGAAACATAGGGTAATTTTAGATGTGGTGAGCCACCGCTCAACCATGGACTGGGATCCATTTCGGATCCTGGTCAGGAATCAGGCTGGCCGTCCTGTAGACATGATGGCCTGATTCTGGAGGGGGATCGGGGAGGGGGCAGGGCTGCGTGTTGTGACGTGCGGCCGCACGGCCCTGCCCCTGCGCTCTCCCGGCTGTCTGCCATCTGGGAGGTAGGCAGGCACAGCGAATCTGCCGGGCTAAAGGTAACAGACGTTACTTTTGGCCCATCCCGGATCGTGGCCACAGTGATCATGGTTGGGGCCCGATCCCACCATGATTCTGGACCTCTGGGCAGATGGAGGTCCAGAATCATGGTCAATTTGATTACCGCCAGTGATTCACTGTGGTGAACATCTGGCGAGAATCAAACAGACGTTATGGGACAAACGGCCACCACAGGGGATTCACTTTGGTTGACGGTGGTCACGCATCATCTGAAATTACGCATAGTTTGCACATCCAGGCTGACCAATTATCATCACAATCCCATCCTGCAACACTGTGACAGAGGATATAAGAGAATCTCCATTGGCTCTTTCCTAAACAAATGCTTCTGACTTCCCAGTAACAAGTGAGGGAAAGATGTTGGGATGGTCACAGCACAGAATGAGGATATTTGGTTGACCTTTCTGCTGGCCAATTGGCATCACAAACAGATCTTATACCACAGTGACATGTAAGAGAATCCCTGGCATAGGCTCCTTCTCTGCATATGCTATGCAGGCATATAAAATTGGGACCCTTTATTACATCTTTCTGATATTTGGCAGAGATGATTTTGAAAATGTGATATAGATTCCTGCCAAACTTCATGTGTGCTGGTTGGACTACAAAGATATTACAGTCAGACATACATTTATAAGTTAATTGCTTATACCACCAGGACCGTTTATCCAATCCTTCTGAAAGTTGGCATAGATAGTAAATATTGGAAGAGGTATAAAATTGCCAAGTTTCATTTATATTAAATGTGAGGCAAAGAAGCTACACCTAGGAATGTATATGAAGATCTTTGCAAAATAAAATAATCCAGATGCTTCTAAAATTGGGTTCCTGTATTCAGTCCTTTTTGACTTTGGTACACATACTGCCTTCCATTGGAGGTTTATGCACTCCATGTTTCAGCCAAATATAGTGAAAAACAAAAATGTTACAACTGAAAATGTGTTTTCCATTGAAACCAATGGAAAACGAAAATGGAAGCAAAAACAAAAACGACAATTTGATATTTATGAAAACAAAAATGACAGATTTAAATAACAAAAATGAAAAATGAAAATGACATAGGCTCCTGGTGCACACCTCTATTGAAAATAAAAAAACAACACTGAGCATGCTCAGAAGGGCCTGACTGTTTGCAGGAGAGGCGGGATATAAATATATTAAATAAATAAATAAATATAAGATGGGCTGAGCGTCTAAGCAGCACCACAGGGCGAACACAGGGCCAAACAGGTGTTCATATCAAGGTCAAAACACACATTCAGACACCCATTGATGTTATGTCTAAAGACACCCATTGTTAGATTTTTGGATAATATAGGAGAGGGAAAGTATGTTTGTTTTGTTTTCTTGTTTCGTAGGCAAAACATGATTTATATGGTATCAACATATTTTAAAAGTGGATGTTTGGATATGTCAGGCAGCAGTAGAAGTCAGATAGGGTCACAAATAAAGCTCTGGATATAGTTGATCAATTTTTTCCTCACAAAAAATTCAATTTTTAAAGATTATGTGAAATAGATTTTTTTTAAAAAAAATTGAAATAGAAGGGGTTGTGGGGGTTGAAATGTTTTTATGAAAATCAAAAAAATTCAGATGGAGTCACTTTGATTGATTGGAAAATAATAAAGTAGAAAAAAATTGCATAAAATTCTAACAAAATAACTGATGAACTTGAAAATGTATGGTGGAACCAGTACAATTTGGGAGGCTCTATGAAAATGCTATTTTTCAATTGGAATTTTTTTTAAAAAAATGTTTGTACACTTTAGTTCTAAGATTTCCATTTAATGACAAGGATGTCTAGTTGCTGGAGACATACCACTGTGTACACTTCTTTATCACCCTCCCCCCACTTCACTGTCACACCTGATAATGCTGCCCCTACTCTGTCAGTGTATTTCAGGTGGGGCCCGCACTTGGTGTTGGAGGTGTGGGAATGGTGGGATGATTCTGTATGTCAAAGCTAAGAAGCTGGACTTTGGCTTTGTGACTCGCATCAGAGCTAAGATCTGTGGCAATTGCACAGCAATATACCATTCCTCTCATGTGTTTATTGCTTAATTTAAGTGCTGAAGCGAATAATAAGTTTTTTGTTGCAACCACAAAGACCAACAGAAGAAATGTAGGTCAGAATATAGTCTGCAGCATTTACAGAGAAGGGCTCGAGGAAGCAAGCAAGCTGTTTAGAAATACATGATTAGTTATTTTTTATATTTCTTACATTTTTGTTTTCACTGTTAGTAGCTTTTAATTTAGGAGTAAATATTTGTGCTGGTGATGTAAGGCACTATCTGTACTAGTAGCCTGAAGCCGGTTATTTATTTGCAGCTTATTTATCTTTGCCCAGAACAGACTGCTCTGACGTGAGGTCCAACCACACTGCTCTGACAGTGACATCAATGATCTGGAGGGAATGGTCCCTAGGGAGGGTAGAGGTAACTGAGACTTAAGTTGACCTTGGGTCTGAGCCCCCTGCAGCTGGGACTGCCAAACTGTGTGCATGTGTTGATTAAACAACTGACTACTTATCCCTTAAGAAATTAAACATGATGCCTAAACATAACTGCAAGGCTAAGGACAGCTTCAGTAAATAAATACAGAAATACAATTAGCACATTCTCCAAGGCCGCTTTTAGACGTGCACGGTGCACACGCGGCATAAAATCACGCTGCATGTAAAAATCCCACGGGTGGGGTTTAGATGTGACATTTCGCATGTTAAAGTCGGGCATGCATTCTTTTAAAACCAAGTTTGCGGTTTTAAAAGAATGGGCAATCGGCTTTAGGGCGCAAAATGTCACGTCTAAACCCTGCCTGCAGGATTTTTACACATGACGTGATTTTATGCTGTGTGCATGCTGCGTACATCTAAAAGTGGCCTAAGTCAGAGTCGGTGACCCTGTGTGAAAGTAAACATCCCTGAAGCCAGAAAACGTCTAAAAATCAAATAAATCCTATCCGGTTCTTCCTTGTAGACTGTTATGCTGGAAAGTTGGCCAGACAGTTTATCAGCCTGTACCTTAAGAATATTATGGGAACATGCAATGCCAGGGGGGCTTCCTTTAGGAGCTAACTAAATGGTGAATAGAGGTGAATAGATGATGATACTGAAGGAAGGGAATTCAGCTAAATTGTATGTCAAGAAGACATATTTGCATTGTTGTTTTGATCTCAGCAATGAGCTGGTGTTGAACAGTCCAGATTACAGATGGATCCCTGTCCTGAGGGGCTTACAATCTAGAATGAACATATGAAAGGAGACAATAGCTTCCATGGCTCCCTTGGCTTCCATGGCTCCCTTGGCTTCTGTGGCTCCGTCCTCGGCAGGTTCTCCTCCTACCTCTCTGACTGCTCCTTCAATGTGTCTCTTGCCAACTCCACCTCCTCCTCCCTTCCACTCTCGGTTGGTGTTTCCCAAGGCTCTGTCCTTGGCCCGCTCCTCTTCTCTATCTATACCCTGTCCTTAGGCAAACTCATTGCTTCCCATGACTTCCAATATCACCTCTACGTTGATGACATTCAACTCTTTCTCTCTACTTCCTCTCTCTCTCCATCTATTCAAGCTCGCCTCACCAGCTGTCTCTCTGATATCTCTACCTGGATGTCTCAACGTCACCTCAAAATCAAAATGACTAAAACTGAACTCCTTATCTTCCCCCCTCATCCTTCCTCTCCCTCTTCCCTGTCAATCCTCATCGATGGGGTCACCATCCTTCACATCCCCCAAGCCCGTAACTTAGGCTTTATCTTTGACTCACCCTTTCTTTTAAACCCTACATAGACTCTGTTGCCAAATTCTGTCACTTCTCCCTCCATAACATTGCTACGATTCGCCCTTTTATCTCTGGGTGATTTCAGATGTTACATGCTGCTGGGTCACCACAGTGGATTCTCAACTGTGGAAAGCCACCTAACCCCCACCCGTGGTTCTGACGGGCCCCATACAGACATGACGGCAGTGGTACCATGGCATGGAAACAGACAGCCAGGCCACAAACCAGGACAGCGCAACAGATGTGACACTGATCCTGGACTGTGGCAAGAACCCCCAGAAGCAACCGGGGTGGGGTGGGACACGGACATGGCCAACCGAGGGCAAAGGAAGCCAAAAGCACCACAAGGCACCACCCACAACAGGGAAATGGGAAGGGAGGGGGAGGAAGGAGGAGAATGGCTGAGTCCCACACACAAAACAGGGAGAAGGAAGCCACAGACCGAGCACAACACAAGCCTCACACACATACCAGTGGGCACATGCACAGCTGAAAGGGTAAGTAACTCAGGGGGAGGCTCACTGGGGCACACAATAACATGGAAACCAATGGGACAGGAATGGACAGACACCCAGGGAGAGACACAGGGAGCAGCCCACACACCGTGGAGCAGCCGCTCAGAGGGGGGAAATGGTGAACACCACACTGGGACGCCCAACTGAGATCGCCAAAGGGGGGTAGAGGTCACCAACGAGCAGGGATACAGGAGGGGGAAGGGACTGGAACAGAGCTGGGCTGGAACAGAGCAGGACATGGGGGTAGCTCTGGGACAGCACGGGTAGCACGGGGCACCCAACAGCAACACTGGGCGCTGAACCAACAGGGGTTCCCATGCTGACAGAGCAGGGTCACAAGGGAAGAGCCACCACTCTGATGAAGTCACTGGAGTGGTCTGAGGCAGGTCCCAACAGCACGACACCCTGTACCAGATGAACGTGCGTGGCCACCAAGGGACCGAGCCCCAAGCCGCAGACAGCTGATGGTGCAACCTCCCCCTCAAGGGGAAGCCGAGTGGCATGAGCAGGTGAACCCCAGACACTAACGGTCATGGAGGCACAAACAGACACAGCCGGGGAGGCAGCAGAGCAAGGGATGCAAGGGTCCAAAGGGAGCCCAGGGGCAGTTGTCGGATAGCACCCAACAGTGGAATGGGGGCAGGTGATGGACACGAACTCCATGGGTATAGATGGTAAAGTGATGCCACACAGGTGGCCGCGGGGTGAAAGCAGACAGGCAGAGTGAAACTGCATGGAGGAAACAGATGGAGGCAGGACAACAGTGGGTCCAGAACGGGAACGATGCAGCAGGTCACAGCACAGATTGGCTGGGGAGGTTCAGGGATGACATGGTGGAGATGGCAGTTGAGTCACTGATGACCCTGGGGGCACCTACAGCCAGCTTCACAGGGTTGTGAAGGGAGGCGGGACGGACTGGCTCAACACATGAATGTAGTACAGCCACTGCAACATTCCCCGCCGATAGCCCATCCATGCCATGTGATGGGTGACAGAGGAAATGGAGTGAGAGTGGGAGAATGCAGTGTATCGGCAGACTTGCCTATGAACCCACAGCTAGTCCATTGAGCTGCCAAGCACTGGAGGGACTATGGTGGTTTGTGCTAGAGGGAAGCTGTTGGAATCCCGGATTGTTGATTCACCCGCCCAGAACAATCAAAGACCCAAACTATTGCTGATTTTCCAGAGCTCAGTAGGCACTTACCTTTCTTCTGGGTTGGGCATTATTTACTCTGCTGAACACCTACGGCCGTGCCAGACAAGTAACGGAGGGAGAGCGGGAGATCGGCAGGCTTGCCTATGAACCCGCAACTAGCCCATTGAGCTGCCGAGCACTGGAGGGACTACGGTGGTTTGTGCCAGAGGGGAGCTGTTGGAATCCCAGATTGTTGATTCACCTGCCCAGAGCAATCAAAGACCCAAACTATTGCTGATTTGCTGGAGCCCAGTAGGCAATTACCGTATTTCCGGGTTGGGCATTATTTACTCTGCTGAACACCTACGGCTGTGCCGGACGAGTAACGGAGGGAGAGCAGAAGAACTCAGTGTATCGGCAGGCTTGCCTGTGAACCCACAGCTAGCACATTGAGCTGCCGAGCACTGGAGGGACTATGGTGGTTTGTGCCAGAAGGGAGCTGTTGGAATCCAAGATTGTTGATTCAGCCACCCGGAGCAATCAGTGACCCAAACTATTGCTGATTTGCCGGAGCCCAGTAGGCACTTACCTTAGTTTCGTGTTGGGCATTATTTGCTCTGCTGAACATCTACGGCTGTGCCAGAGGCGCGCGCCGGTGGTGGTGTGCCTAAGGGCTGCATGCGCAAGGGAGCGCCCTTGTGCACGCGGCCTTATTATTATTATTATTATTATTATTATTATTATTATTATTATTATTAACAAACATTTATATAGCGCCAGCAGTGTACCTGGCACTTTACAAAGTAATAAAATAGACACGGTCCCTGCCCCTAGGGCTTACAATCTGAGAGACAGGAGCTGGGGGAGAGACTTAGGAAGGGGAACAGAGGGAGAGACAAGGGGTCTAACATTCATGAAGATGCGAGGTCTCAAGTGCACGTACTTGGCTTGGTTACGATGAGAATGACAGCAGGCAGGTCCATGTGGCAAGGATAAGGGTAAACCGATCGTAGGTATAGGAATAGTGGCTCAGCAGGATAAAGAGTCAGACAGAGCAGAGCGAAAGAGGTGAGTTTTAAGGAGAGATTTGAAGGTATGAAGGGAGGGGGCAAGGCGGATGTGGACAGGGAGGGAGTTCCAGGCATGGGGGGCAGCAAGTGAGAAGGGACGAAGGCGCTTAGGGGAGCAGGGAAGGCGTGGAAGGGTGAGAGAAGGGACAGAGGAGGAGCGAAGTGCACGGGCTGGAGTATGGAGGGCGATAAGTGCAGAGAGGTAGGGGGGAGCAAGGTTGTGAAGAGCTTTATAGGTGAAAGTTCTGTCAGTGGACCTTAGGTGCTGGCTGTGGCTGGCCGATAGTGGTTTCCCCGCCCGGCTGCTTTCTGTCAGTGGGTCTATTTCATGTTTTCAGGGTTAATAGCCTTTATAGTACCCTTGAAGTATACTGGCTTCAGTCATTTGTATAAGAGCTTAGAGTTAGATTTGCATTGTTTCAGGGGATGAGCATATAAGCCCTAGGTTGTAGCTTAACTTTCTCCTGAAGCACACATAGGTGGTCAACCTACGTGAGACAAAGTATTGGTTATCTCCCAGTTATCAGTAACTGAGGCTACTTAAAGAAACTCATAGAATTGACTTTTGTGTCTAAGGGAGCTGCTGCATGCCCATAGATTTGCTTTTTAGTTTTAGTCACATATGCATGATTGGCTTGCTCTTTGTTAGTTTTATCTAATTTAGTAGCACATAGATCTAGGTCTCTAGGTCTAGCAAATTCACGGCTAGATTAATATGGAGCTGAGGTCATGAACTTTGAGGAACCATCATAGTTTAAGCAGAAGAGATAGAATCAGTTGAAAAGAGTTCCAATTTGCTTAAACTTCCTACAATGATTGAACCAAAACTGTCGCATTTCTTTCCTCTAATAGAGGGGAAGCGGTAGTCAGTCATACAGTGAATGCCCCTAGCCCTCGGTCAGAAGCTCTTCCCTTTAATATATTACAACAAGAGGGTGGCTCACATTTATATACCAGATTAGAGAATACAGAGCTCCATAGCATCTCACTAGCGCATAAATTTCAGGACTTCATTATAAGGTAAGATTTAGATCTAGATACTAGATTTAAAGAAATGGAGGAGAAATTGGATTTCTCCAATGAATTACGTTTCTCTATGAGTTTTGGTGGGTGGTTTGTGGCTAGAATTTAATAACATGTGTGCCAAATTCAATGAGGTAGAGCCTGTTGTAACTTCTAAAGTCGATGCAGCCACTCAAGCAAATAAGGTAATACCTAGAAGGACCCAGCAAATAAATGGTGAAATAATTTTTAGTGATACCAACTCTTCTCTGAGGTTAAGGTCACTATCCAGAAATGAAGATAACAATAAGAAAGACAGTAGGCCATACGTATCTCTCACGATTGGTGGGGTGCCATTTAAATACAGCTCAGAAAATCTAAGAGAACAGTCGGCACTTATAGGAGAAAACTGGGTAGGCAATCAACGGGAAAATTATAACAAACTCTATGTCCCTGCAAGAAGTAAAGTATGGCCACAGGAGACTAATGTGCACTGGGCAACGACTATTACCTGCCATTTAAGAAAGAAAAAGAAGTTTACCTTTCTAAAAAGGAAAGTACTTGATGAACTTAAATTGGTAGAGTTTTTAAAAACAGCTATGGGAGTAACTCTCCACCCCCCTGAATTAGTGAAATGTAAGCCACTCATCGATAGAGGACGATTTCAGAGATGGGAACTAGAGTTCAACCATAGCGAACTTGTGTGCGACCTATGGGCTGCTCGGAAAAGGCTAAAGGCTACAGGCATCTTCATTAAGAGGGTTGAAAATACCCTAGCTAGGACTATACTTGAATAATCTGATAACTATGGACCTTTGGACCCCCACTGGGCCAAAAATGTGAATAGTTCTCCTCAAGCCTCTATTGGTTCTTCTGGAATTAGTCCCAAGTGGGAAGTAAAGGATGTTACTGGAGTGAAAGATGCATCACTCCCTGTGGATGATGATACATGAGATCATTTATTTTATTTATTTATTTATTTAAAATTTATATCCCGCCCCTCCTGCCCACAGGGCAGCCTGGGGCGGCGAACAACATTCATTAAAACATTAAAACAATATAAAATTTTAAAACTATTTGCAATTATAATTTAAAAATACCCCAATATGTGGGGAAAGCCCTCATCCCCGCCCCCACCCCACGCCTACCCCTCGCCAAAAGCCTGACGGAACAGCCAGGTCTTACATATATGCCGAAACAGCAAGAGAATGGAAGCCAGCCGAGCCTCCTCCAGGAGCGAATTCCACAGCACAGGGGCGACCACCAAAAAGATCTAACATCGGTGGCCACCCGCCTCGCCCGGGGAACCTCCAAAAAGGCTCCCACGGACAATCTCAAGGGTTGCATGGGCACATGGGGAGTGAGGCGGTCCCGCAGATAAGCAGGGCCTAGGCCATGAAGGGCTTTAAAGGTTAAAACTAGCACCTTGAACTTGGCCCGGTGCTTTATAGGCAGCCAGTGCAGAGCCTGGAGCACTGGTGTTATGTACTCCCTGCAACCCACCCCCATCAGGAGACGGGCATTCTGCACCAGCTGCAGTCTCTGGACGAGCTTCTCGGGCAGCACCACGTAGAGTGCGTTGCAGTAATCCAGCCTCGAGGTGATGAAGGCATGGATGACAGTGGCGAGATCGGAGTCTGAGAGATACGGCCAAAGCCGCTGGACAAGATGTAACTGCCGAAATGCACTCCCCACCATGGCCACAACCTGAGATTCCAAGCTGAGCTGTGAATCGAGGAGCACACCCAGACTCCGCACTTGAGACAACATGGGGTGTGTGTGTGAACCCCCCCAACAAGAGGAGATTCAACCACCTCCAGGTCCCCCAAGCCCTCGCCCACCAACATCACCTCCGTCTTGTCAGGATTCAGTTGCAGATGGCTCAACCTCATCCAAGCCCCCACAGCTGACAGGCACTGGGAAAATAAGGAGACTGCATGGCCTGGGTCGGTGGAAAAGGAGAGGTAGAGCTGAGTGTCATCAGCATACTGATGACACTGCATGCCCTGAAACCCCCTCACGATCTCCCCTAACGGCTGCATATAGATGTTAAACAAGAGGGGGGACAGAATGGCACCCTGCGGGACTCCACACGTGAGGTCCCGGGGGGAAGACGTACACTCCCCCAAGACCACCCGGTGAGTTCTCCCGGCCAGGAATGAACGAAACCAGTCCAAGACCGTTCCGCCAATTCCAGCACGGTCCCACAGGCGAGTCACCAACACCTCATGATCGACTGTGTCGAATGCAGCCGAAAGGTCTAGCAGGACCAGTAAGGTCTGACGACCCTGGTCCAACGCCAGACGGAGATCGTCAACCAAGGCCACCAATGCCGTCTCCGTACCATACCCAGGCCGAAACCCAGACTGGGAGGGATCAAGGAAACCGATGTGGTCCAGATGCTCCTGGAGCTGTCGTGCCACAGCCCGTTCAATAATCTTCCCTAAAAAGGGAAGATTAGAGACCGGCCGATAACTGGCAGGAGCATCAGCGTCAAGAGATGGTTTCTTGAGCAGGGGTCTAACCACAGCCTCTTTTAGGCAGTCAGGCACCCTGCCCTCCCGAAGGGAGGCACCAACCACCCCAGCCAACAACGGCCGTAACGTCTCCTGGCTGGCTTTCACCAGCCAGGACGGGCATGGATCTTGCTCACAAGTAGTGGCACGAACAGATCCCAACAAGGAATCCACATCGGCAGGCGACACCATCTGAAACCGATCCCACAAAACAGGACAGGACGGGGCATCCATAGCCCCAAGATGATCCTCTGCAATAACTGTGGTGCCGAAATCGTGGCGGATGCGAGCGATCTTATCTACAAAGTACTCGATAAACCGGTCACAGCGGTCACTGGATTGCTCCAGGTCCAAGCGGAGGCAGGCAGGACTGACCAAGCCTTTCACCACCCGGAAAAGCTCCGCTGGACGTGACTTTGCAGATGCAATAAGAGCAGCAAAGAACTGCTTCTTTGCTGCCTGCACCGCCACAGCATAAGCCTTTAAACTGCTCTTATGCTGCGATCGATCATACTGGTCGCGAGTCCGGCGCCACCGTCGCTCTAACCGCCTGCTCTCCCGCTTCAAACACCGCAGACCCTCAGTAAACCAAGGAGACCTGCGGGAGACTCGAGAGGGCAGCGGACGCCTGGGAGCCACCCTGTCTATGGTCTCGGCCAACAAGGTGTTCCAGAAGGCTACGAGATCATCGACAGAGCGGGTGTCAAGGTCCAGGGGAAACTCCCCCAGAGCATTCCGGAACCGATCCGGTTCCATAAGTCTCCGGGGGCGGACCGATCTAATAGGTCCTGCACCCTGCCGGGGGCTATCGTGCGCCAGGATGCACGTCTTAAGGAGGTAATGGTCAGACCATGACAAAGGCTCTACAGCCTTAACTCCTACTAACTGACCCCCCGCCTCAAGGCCGGTGCAGAAAACCAAATCCAGTGTATGTCCCTCCTCATGTGTGGGGCCACAGATGATTTGGGACAGGCCCATGGTTGTCATGGAGGCCATGAACTCATGCCTCGCTCCTCCAAGATCGGTGTCAGTGTGGATATTAAAGTCCCCCAGGACCACCAATCTAGGGGTCCGGAGGATCACATCTGACACCAGATCAGCAAGAGCATGTAGGGATGCCGCTGGGCAGTTGGGTGCACGGTACACCAGCAGCACCCCTAATCTGTCCCCGGCCAAATCCAACACAAGATGGAGACACTCAACCCCTGGTGGAGCCTGCACTGGATATCTCCTAAAAGACAATGCATCCTTGATAACAATGGCTACACTGCCCCCCCCCCCCCCGTCCCTCCAGCCGAGGCTGATGCTGCACAGAGAACCCAGCCGGAACAAGATCGGACAAGATAGGGCCCGATTCATTGTCCAGCCAGGTCTCTGTAATACACACGAGGCCGGCATCCCACTCCGGGATTAACTCCCGGATGGTAGATGACTTATTGACAACCGACCTCACGTTCAGCAGCACCAGACCAAGACCTGGGGTCTCCTGAGCCTCGACCCACAACCTACCTGCGTGGGGGGTCGAGAGGGGAACGGGCACAAGGCACTGCTCCCTCCTCACTGATGGAACACACCTCCCCATGGGACCATATCTCCCCATGGGACCATATCATGTGACATCCTTGTGTGTAACTGATCTGTCAACAATCTCTGAGCAATCTTTGAATGAGGACACTGAATTCTCTGACCAATCCTCCCTAGAGCAAACGGTTATCTACAAAGGCAATGTTGGCTCAGGTCTTGAGGTCTAGGAAATTAATGATAGTTTTAGAGAAAGTGAGCAACGTGTACCAGTCTTTGTGGCTCAACTGAATGCTGACTCAGTAACTAACCCTCGGCAAGTATGACTATCCCAAGTGCAGACTCTTAGTTTTATGTCCTGGAATGTGGAGGGAATTAAGTCAAAACTGTCAGATATGGGTTGGGTTGAGTTTATGTTAGAATATGATGTTATTTGCTTGCAGGAGTCTTGGCTCTCTAATGAGGAAGGGGATGCTTAAATTTCCAGAGTTTTCAGGTCTTCTCTGTTCCTGGAACTAAAAAATAGAAGAAGGGTCACCTCTCTGGTGGAGTTGTAACCCTTGTAGCCACCAAACTGCAAGTTAGCAGTAAAGTGATCCCTGTTTCCTTAAAGAATTGCCTAGTGCTGGAATTAAGAAGATCTGGAATGGAGACGTATTTAATCATTAATATATACGTACCCCACAATTTGTCATACTATTATTCACCTTTGATTTGGGAACAGCTAGAAAATCTGATTGAGGCGCTATGGCAGGCCTTCCCAATGCCAAGTTAATCCTCCTAGGTGATTTCAATGCTAGGATAGGCTGTCATGATTGGGATATGGTAGATCCCTATCTTTAATCATCTTTGAAAATTCCCGGGCGAGTGTCCAAAGACCAAACAATAAATAAGAATGGTGACAGACTATTGCAATTAGCAACAAATATGGGACTAATAGTCGTCAATGGGAGAACCCTTTCTGACCCCTATGGTGATTATACATACAAATCCGCTGTAGGAACTAGTGTAATAGATTTTATCCTGATTTCTCCAGATAACTTTAATATTATAGTGGACCTACTGGTCCTAGAGAGACCAGAGATTGATCATTCCCCTATTCGGCTAAAGCTGCTGTCGCCTGTGACTACCCAGCAGCCCTGCCTTAGTAAGCAGGTATCAGCCTCCCTGTTGCTCCCTATTAAATGGGACTCTACGGTTTCAGCTAATGTGACACAACTGTTATACACAAGCAAGTTTCTGGCCATGAGGGAAGCCCTCCTTAAGGCAAGCAATAATTCAGGTGTATGTATGCTGCTGATCTCTATTATTGATCAACTGACACCGTATGTTACCAGGGAAAGGTCTTGTCAGGCACCATCGAAAAGACAGCGTGAGCGTAATAGTAACTGATATGATCAAGATTGCAGGCAGGCCAAGAGACATCTGATCAAAATCAGGAAAGCTTGGTCTAAGCTTCTCCTGAAAGAGGATTGGGAATTATTTATTTTACACAGGAGAGAATATCAGAAATTGTTGAGAGATAAGAAAATAGCTAAAGCATTTCAAATGTGGGCGGGTCTGCAGGTTGCAGTGAGTCTGCATGACTCAACTGGCTTTTGGAGGACTGTTCAAAAGTGGCAGTGCAGGGGTAGATTTTTTAACTCCTCCGTCATTGCAGATGACCAGTGGATATCCTTTTACACAGACTTGTTCCATGACTCCTTTAATGTGGACCTCAGTCAGTTTGACTGGGGTGTTCATTATGATTCATCAGATGATTTCAAGGCCTGCCAATGGTTGGGGAGTGGGAAGTATATGGAAACATTAAAAAACTCAAGCTAGGTAAAGCTGCAGGAGCAGATGGTCTCCCCCCAGAATTATTCAAAGACAATGTCAGCTGGTGGTCTCCAGTTCTTGTGAAATACTTCACTGTTATTAACCACTCTAAACTTATACCTCAGTCCTGGGTGTTGGCAGACAGTTATTATTCCTATATTTAAAAAGGGTGACCCGAAAGACCCAGCCTACTATAGACCCATTAGTCTTTTGCCAATTATAAGCAAATTGTATACCAGAGGTCTTCTGTCAGCACTTGAAGACTGGGTCTGTGCCCAATCCCTTTTAGCAGAGGAGCGGTCAGGCTTTTGGCACGCTAGATCTACGATGGATAACTGTTTTGTCTTGGCTCACACCATAGGCAAATACGCGCACGTAAGAAGAGGCAAATTATACCTAGCTTTTATCGATCTTTCAAAAGTGTTTGATTCTGTGCTCAGAAGGATTTTGTGGTGCAAACTGCCAAGATGGGAGTTAATTACCATCTGTTGGAGGTAATAGTTAATCTCCATACGAACACCAGAGCAGCAGTGAAAATGGATTCAAGTGGGAAAGTAACCAGTGCATTTCCCTTACAATTGGGTGTCAGGCAAGGATGCTTGTTGGCCCCTATTCTCTGTAGCCTTTTCATAAATGATTTAGCCCAGATGATTGATTAAGTAAATCATACACCACCTTTGATTGAGGAAAGACCGCTCTCAATCCTTATGTACGCAGATGATATAGTACTCATGTCTCAAACTAAACAGGGTCTGCAAAGATACTTAGATGCTTTAAACAACTTCTGCATTTAATTTTTTTTATCAGTGAATCCTAGCAACTCTAGAGTAATATGTTATGGGACAACCCGCCCAAAATACAAGTGGAAGCTAGGGTCGCAGGAAATAATGCAGGTATCGCGTGACACTTATCTGGGGATAGTGTTCACATCTTCTCAATTATGGAGGGCTAATAATGAGAGTTTAAGGACAAAGACAATGCAGTCACTTGTAAGCATCTTATGGCTCCATCGTTCTTCTCTGTCTGCAACTATTGAGCATATTATTGATATTTTTATGTTGAAAGTCCTCCCCCAACTTAGATATGGAGCTGAATTAACGAGTATGGGCTACTCTAGCAGGATGGAGTTGCCACAAAATTATTTTTTAAGGAGCATCCTTAATGCACCCAAAGCAACACCTCTGCTGATGCTATGAGCAGAAACAGGCTTTCAGGAGGTATCAGTCTAATCCAATTTAAGAACATTACTTTTTCGGCAGAAGGTGGTGCGGGGAAACTGTTCGCCTCTAGTATCTAAATGTTATCATGGACAATGACAACATACAGGCAATATTCAGTATAAATGGGTGGTTTGGGTTAAAAAGCTGGTGATAGAGTCTGCTTTATTAGTAGATGGCAACGAGTTCTCTGAAACTATTCTAGATAAGGATGAGATAAATTATAGAGTCAAGTCTCGTGCAGTAGAGAAATGGCTGCTATCAGAATGAATAAGATAGCTTCGCTATACCCGTCAGTTAAACAACAGTTGTCACTTGAGCAGTATTTACTCCAGATACATGATCCAAGACTGAGGAGACAAATTAGCCTTATGCAGTTTAATTTGTTTGAAACTGAAGTGGTTAGAGGCAGGAGAGATCACTGCAGTGGCGGCCCCTCGCTTTGGCGCTGGGGCAACTGACCTACAGCAGCCCCCAGCGCCAAAGCACCCACACTCAGCACCATTCTGGATGCACGCGGGCCCCCAGCGCCAGCCCAGCACCATTCCAGATGCGCTGGGGGCCCGTGCACATCTGGAATGGTGGTGGGCCGGTGCTGGGGGCTTTCGAGTCCTGGCATTTCTTCAGCGCATGCGCACCAGCCGGGAAGAAAAACTTTCATTCCCCGGCTGGGGCACATGCACTGAAGAGATGCAGGGGCAGCGGGGGGGGGGCTTTTCTGTAGGTCGGCACTGCTGCCGACCTACAGAAAAGGTCAGGTGTGAAATTTGCGGGTGGTCAGGGTCTTTCAGACCTCGCTCCCTCAATCCCAGTGTTGCCGGTGGCCACACGTGTTCCTGATGCAGTCAGCGCGAGCAGGTAGGTAGGTAGGGCTGGGCTGGAGGGATTTGGTCTGGGGGGGATGAGGGAGTGGGGTGGGGGGCACAGTGGGAGGATGTGGGGCCCCCATTTTCCCCCACTGTGTCCTAGACACAGGGACATGTTGGGTGGTGGGTGGGGGAGACACATGGTTGACAAATGGTTGGGGGTGGGGGGAATGGGGGAGACATGGGGACATGATGGGGGTGGAGGCACATGGGGCAACACAGATGGGGCAACACAGATGGGGGACAGATGGGGTGTAGAGGCACATGGGGAGACAGATGGGGCATGATGGGGGTGGGGAGACAGATGGGGAGACACAGATGGGGCATGGTGGGGGACATGGGGGAGACATGGAGGGGGAGACACAGATGGACGTGATGAGATGGGGGAAATGGGGGATTCAGATGGGGACATGATGGGGGTTGGAGAGACACAGATGAGGAGACAGATGGGGTGACAGATGGGGTGACAGATGGACATGATGGGGGTGGGGGACATGGGGGCGACAGATGGGGG
>QEPC01001916.1:91671-126663 GCA_003113815.1 Sphenodon punctatus | reverse complement strand
AGACAGATGGGGAGACACAGATGGACATGATGGGGTGGGGGACATGGGGGAGACACAGATGGGGAGACAGATGGACATGATGAGGATGGGGGGACATGAGGGAGGCAGACGGGGGCATGATGGGGTGGAGACAGATGGGGAGACACAGATGGACATGATGGGGGGTGGGGGAGACATGGGGACATGATGGGGGGTTAGGGTTTTCTGTTTTTAATGGTTTTATATCGGTTTTATATATTTTAGCTGGTTTTTAGCTGTTTCATATGGTTTAAGCTGTTTTTAGCTGTTTTACATGGTTTTATATCTGTTTTTTTATCTGTTTTAATGGTTTTATATCTGTTTTATATGGTTTTATATCTGTTTTTATCTGGTTCTTAGCTGTTTTTTCTGGTTTTTAGCTGGTTTTTTGCTGTTTCATATGGTTTTATATCTGTTTTATCTGTTGGGTTTTTTTGCTGTTTCGTATGGTTTTTAGCTGGTTTTTATCTGTGCATGATTTTATGTAAGTATTTATAAATGGGGTATTTATTTATAAATGGGGAGGGGACTGTATAAATGAAGTTGTTCTTAATTTCCACATGTTATCTCTTATTCATGTTTGATAGCATGCTGTGCACGATGATAGGGCCCTATTTGTTTGGGCATGCATTGACTCCGCCTACTGTTGCCCTGACTCCACCCCCAGGCTAGCCTCCGCCCCTATTTTTGCTGGGCTGCCGCTGGCAAAGCCAGCAGCGGTCCAGCCAGCCTTAGTGACCCACCAACCTCAAAACCCACCAGCCGCCACTGGATCATTTACCGTATGACAAGAGAACTTCTGTGATTCTCAGACAGTGGAGACAGTGACTCATATTATATTTAGCTGTCCTAACTATGAAGATCTTGGAAAAGTATGGATCGAGCCGTTGTTAGAAAATTCTACTGTATCTATCGAGGATAAAATGGAATTATTGACAATAACCTCAGACATGCACCTTGTTAAAGCTGTTTCTTTCTTCCTCTTGTTGGTAGGAAAAGTGACCAAAGCCAACTAGGGTAAATAAGCAAAAGGGCTGTCAACTCTATTGATATACTTGAGGCGATTCTGACTGTAAAGGTAGTCTAGTAGTTAAAAGTTGATTTCATCTTCTTTGATAGTCACGCTGAGTCATTTATTTAATGACATTGCCAAGGCCTCACCCAGTTGAGGTATAATTTTGGCAATACAGGTGTTACACATGCAACTTGTTATATGGGGTTTATATACTTTTTATTTTATTTTGCCTATTGCATACATTTTGTTTAACTGATCTTAACTCCTTTGAGCAGAGATTGTGTGGTCTCTGCCTGGTTGATAGTATCACCGTGAATGATTATATTCATGTTTCTATGGAGTTTATTCAATTATGCATGTCTCATACGGTTCATTATACTGGTTTTAAAATTTAGAATTTTGTATTTATTCCTATTTTATTTTATTTATTTTTACATTGTATTTTATTTATTTGTATATTGTAATAGCATAATTGCTGGGAACAATAAACTAAACGAATGTGATGGGCAATGAGATAGTAGGCCTCAAAAGGATCGGGACCAGTGAGCCCAACCTGAACATCGGCATGGGACCACACCTCCAACAGCGCAAGCAACTCCGGCCCTGTGGGATCGGACAAGGCATAGTCAGCTGCAGGGAGCCACGACAGCTTCCTGAGCTCCAACAGGCGGTAATATGAGGCCCCACGCGAATGCTGGTAGCCATCTGTAGGATGTAGCAGAAGTAGGATACAGCCAGTGCAGGGCCACCCTCCGCCAAACAGGTCTGGAAGCCAGACAAGGCACATACAGAGAGTGCTGACACCATCTCAGTAGCAGACCAGGACACCTGCGACCCCCTCAACTCTGGAATGTGCCCATCTGGAAAGGGACAGAGGCCCAGCTCCGCTGCATGAAGCCTGCACTCGCAAGCACTAGCCACATATCCAAAGTGGTGAAGGCCCAAGCTCAGACACCTATAGGCATCCGGAAGGGTAGCCAGGGAGCTCAGGAACTGTTGCACAGGCTGGGAATGCCACAGGTCAGCTAGAGCCATGGTCTCCAAGTAGGTCCAGCAATGCGGAGCGGGCGCAGAACCGCTGTGCAGGAGCTCCGAAGCAGCACTATCGGCCATGGTGCAGCTGGCAGAGGGTCTGAGAAGTAAGGAAAGTGGAACCCCACACACCACAATAGGAAGAGGAGGCATCCAGGGGAACTCCAAGGACACACGATAAGGGTGCAGGCAGCACCATCAGATAGCTAGGAAGCGAGGTGTGGGGAGCGGACATAGCACAGCTGCAGAAATCGAAACCCAGAGACAGCCTACACACAGCCAGCTGTGTTATGCCGACAACCAACAATCACCCGCACATGGTTCCAGTTAGCTATCTACATGCCTGAAGCACAGCCCCCACCCAAGCACCTGAGCAACCAACACCATCATACCCACCAGAGACTCAGCGAGTGGTACCAGGGGGTCAGGACATACAGGGGTAGTCCTCCCGGTACAGGTGAGTGGCCCCATGCCATCCAGATCACCCTGTACTGCATAGGCCACAACCACTTACAGAGGCACCACGGGATAGGGCCCAATGGACTGGCGCCAGCATGGGGGACCTGTGTCGGCTACAGGACCATTGGAGAGAGCCACAACCTGCAGCACATCGGGTGGACCGAGCCTCTGAGCAGTGTGCGTGACTACTCCCGGTGCTCTAGGGGCACCTACCAACATGGTTCTGCGCTGGTACCGGCCATGGATGCCAACCAGTGGGGTGCCCGTTGGCTATTACTGGAGATCGTCGCTGAGCAGTACTGCCAGCACACCGAACTCTAGTGGGTCACCACAGAGCTGCTCCAACTGCATGCAGGGGTCCAGGAATGCGTGGCCCAGTCCTGGCTGAAGTGACAACCCACCCCCATGCACTCCTACCAGTCGTGCAGCGGGTGGGCATAGCGGTCTGGGCCCTGACCACCCTGGATTCCTGCCGTTCTGTGGTGCAACACTTCGGTATGGGCTTGCCAACCGTCACTGGCATCATCCGCGACCTCTGTGAGGGTGTGGAGGTGGTCCTCCTCAACCGCATGATCCAGCTCATGGACCAGGATGCCATGATAGCTGGCTTTGAGGCTTCTGGGTTCCCCAACTGCCTGGGTGCGATCGATGGGACCCATGTTGGAATCCTCCATCCCCCCCGATGATGCAGCCAAGTACATCAACAGGCACGGATACCATTCCTTGAAGCTCCAGGACATGTTGATCACTGGGGCCGGTTCATGGATATCTTCACTGGCCACTCCGGGTGCAGCAATGATGCCCGGATCCTCGCCATCTCCCCCCTCTTTGCAAGGATGTACAGGGGGGACTATGCGAACATGTGGATGTCCTGGATTGAGGGGGTGTTGATTCCCCCCTGCATAATTAGGGACCCGGCCTATCCACTGCTCCGATGGCTCATGAAGGCCTATCCAGTGGCCAGGAACCAAATGGAGGCCTTGTACAACACCCGGCTGTGCACCGTGAAGACCGTGATTGAGAGGGCCTTCGGTGTCCTCAAGTAGAGATGGAGGTGCCTTGTCGGATGTCTGGACTATTCTGTGGAGACCTCTGCCCTCATCATTGGTGCCTGCTGCATGTTGCATAATATCTGCGAGACTGCTGGAGCCGCTCTGAGGTATCCCATGCCACATCAGGCAGCTGGCCCTGTCCCACTATATGTTAATGAGGTGAACCCCAGGGAGTACCGCTATGCAAAGCGGATACGGGCTGCACTTACGAGGCACATATCACGGGTGAGACTACAGGGCTGCCGCAACATGGTGTGGGCTCTGTGTCCCTGGTAGTCCCCAGTTCCCATGAGCTGTATCCCCGTACCATGACCTGTGGGTGCTCCCTCCCCTCTGGGTCCCACTAGGTGTTTTCCCCGTTGCCCGCTGTGCAGATCCTCTGGCATAGGCATGCCCAACAGAGCCATATCCCCACCTGCTGCAAGCACGGTCCCCGAGGTGCATAGCTAAGAACAACTGACAGGAAGGTTACAGTAAGTAAAGGTGCATTTATAATATATACAGTGGTCTCCATGCCCTACTTCCCCCTCCCCTTACCCGTTCCCCCCGACCTGGCTTCCTTCCTGGCCTGACCTCTCCATTGCCTGGTGGGCGACTCTGAGGTCTGTAAGCCACCCTCACCTGCACTGACATCCCCCTCCCACACTTCCTGGCTCTGACATGGCTCCTGGCGGTCCTCTGTGGCAGGGGTTGGGGGCTGGACTGGGCCCTGGACTGCCTGGCGTTGCTGCATCTGCCTGGGCGGCTGCTGCCATCTCATTCCTGTGGGATGGGGAAGCAAATGCATGGCCCCGGTGGTCTGGGCTGCTGCAGCTGCTGTGGGATGGATACCGGCGGTGGGATGGGTGGTGGGTGTGGGACCGCAGCCAGTATGGTTCCTGGGGGTGCTGCTGCCATGATATAGGTGCTCATGGTGCCCGCGTGCAGCAGCAGAGTGGTGCCAATCTCATGGAAGCGGTCCAGTTTCCTGGAGTGTTCCGCTCCCAGGTGGTCAATGGTCTGGGTCATGTGCTTGAACGCCTCCATCTGCCAGGTGTAGTCCCACCTCTCCAGCCTCCTCTCCTTCCTCATCTTTGCTAACAGGTGCCTGTCCCTTCCCTCCACCTGCTGCACGGCCCTGTCGGTAGCAGCCTCCATCCTGTCAATGGATGCAATCATTGCCTACCCGTGCTGAGTGCTCGTATGCAGGATCTCCTCAGCCAGGTCCTCTCGGAGGCACCATACATGTGCCCGGTGCTCGTGCATCCTCTGGACCAGTGGAACGGGTCCTTCTCATGGCCGGGCTGCCTGCGCGGACTCTGGATCTGTGGAATATAAGTTGGGTATGCTCGGTTGGTCACCTGTTAGCTGCACGTGTATCTCCCCAGATTGTTGTTGGGGGGGGGCTGGGAGCCCAGCATTTCCATCCCCCTTTCCCTTGGAAAGTCTGGTCCCCTCCCCTCCCTTCGTGTAGCTGTGACCCACAACCCCTCCCATGTTCCCTCGTGTCCACCCTTGGCACCCCTTCTGGCATCTCTGCTGACTGTTCCCCTGTGGCCCCTGGGATCCGTGTGTGCCTGTCCATCTGCTCCCCCTTGGGCTTCTACCCTCGGTGGACCTGTAGGGCTGCCCCCCCACCCACTCATCTTGCTGCTCCCACTGCTGCTACTGCTCCCCCTCCACCTGTTCCTCCAATGGGTGTGGTTGTGGCCGTTTGTGGGAACGGATGTGATGGTGTGTCATTGGGGTGGTTGTGTCCCGTCCCTCTTGTCCTCCCTCCCCCTCCCTCTCCAGGCATCCAGTGGGCCCCGTCTCTTCCGCTTACCTTCCCCAATGTGTACAACCACTCCCGGTGCATGGTCCCCCTCTGTTACCTCCTCTTCTACCTCAGTAACGTCTGCGGTAATGTGTGTGTGTGTGGGCGGTAGGTTAGTTCCATTCCCTGCCTGTTCATTCCCCCCCTTCTCCCATTGCTCTTTCTGTGCTGGCCCCCATGTTATCCACTCCCTGTGCCTACCTTCATCTCTGTATCTGAGTCGTCCATGGCCTGTAGCTCCATGGGACTCTGCTGTGAGTGGTCCCCCTGTGTCCACTGGCTCAGGGTGATCAGTGTGTCATCATCGTCATTGGCCCCTGAAATGCACATAGGTCATGGGCTCCCTGTCCCTGTTCATGATGGGGTTCTGCTGCTCCCCAAGGTCCCGGGCTATTCTTCCTGGGGTGGGGGGTGGGCTGTGGTGTCTGTAGGTGCCCTTGGTGCTGCCATGGGTGGTGGTATGTCCTCCCCGGTCCGGCCCTCTGGTACGGCGCTCCCCACCAGCCTGGGGGCCACTATGGAGCCCTTCATGTGAGGGATCCTATCTAGTGCATCATAATAGGGTGCAGTCCTCGCTGCATGTCCAGACCTTTGGTTGTTCTCCTTTATGTTTTTGTATTCCCTCTTGAGTTCCTTGGCCTTGGACCTGCATTGGGATGCTGACCTATGGTACCCAGCCTCTTCCATTTTGTCAACGATCTAATTGAACATGTGCTCATTGTGCTTGTTGATGGCCAGCTCTATCTGGTTTTCCAGGGACCCCCCAGATCTTGATGAAGTCCTGGGTCTCCTGGTATCCCCACTGTCCCCCTCTCTGGTACCTCCTTTTCCCTGATGCCCCCTCCAGCTCTGGTGCTGCCTCCTCCTCCTCTTCCTCCTCCCTGCTGGTGTCCTGTGGAGGTTCCAGGGCTCGGGCTCTCTTGCTGGTCTGTGGGGTGGACATGGGGGGCGAGTGCTATGCATGTTTCATTCCAGCCCCCACCACTTACCCTCCCACCTTCCCTCTGTGACTGTCCACTACCCTTCCACCCCCACGGCTGTCCCCCTCCCCCATTGTGGTCTCCATACCCGTTTGTGTGGGGCCTCCGTTCACTGTTGGGTGTCCCCCTGTGGAGCAGGGTACTCCGGGTCCTGCGGGTGCTGCTACTCATCCTCCATTGTGGACTCGTCTCCTGTCGTGTCTCTCCTCTCCACTCTCTTCCTGTTCCTTGTCTCACCTCCTCATTCCCCTGCTGCTGTGTGCCCTTTAAATATCCCACCTTGTTCTGTTTGTTGGCCGTTGCCTGGCAGTGATGCTGCATGCATTCGCCATGGCTGGGGATCGTTCTGTGTGATCCTGCCTGGCGGTTGTCATTCAGACATTACTTTTGGCCATTTCCTGGTGGGAATTGCACTGACCACGGTTCTGGAGGTGGTCCCGTCCCGAGCTCTGGAACCATGGTTGGCTTTGGCCCCTACCGGTGATTGACTGGGGTGAACATCTGGATGCTGCTGAACAGACGTTCAGGGCTCATTGGCCATGCTGGGGGTTTGTGTGTGATTCAGTGTGGTTGACTGTGATGTCGTAACATCTGAAATTACCCTCTGTCTACTCTGCCAAAACCCTTGTCCATGCCCTGGTCATCACTCGCCTCAATTACTTTAACCTCCTTCTCACTGGCCTCCGCTGCTCTCACCATTCTCCCCTTATCTCCATCCAAAACTCTGCTGCCAGGGTCATCCACCTCGTCCGTCGCTTTGACCATGTACAGCCCCTCCTCTCCTCTCTTCACTGACTCCCCCTTCCTGAACAAAGCTCCTAGTCTTCACTTATTAAGCTCTTCACAACCTTGCTCCCCTCTACTTCTCTGCGCTAATTTCCCTCCGTACTCCAGTCCATGAACTCCGCTCCTCCTCTGTCCCCTCTCTCACCCTCCCACACCTCCCCTGCTCCCCTAACCACCTTCGTCCCTTCTTCCTAGCTGCCCCCCACGCCTGGAACTCCCTCTCTGCCCACATCCACCTCGCCCCTCCCTTTGTACCTTCAAATCCCTCCTCAAGACCCACCTCTTCCGCTCTGCCCTCCCTAACATCTCACTCCCCTCACCTAACTCCTGCTGATACACTCCATCCAGTACAATCTGTTACCTGAGGTCTGTGTACTCATCATAGCCTCACCACATGGACCAGCCAGCCATCATTCTTGATGTAACCAAGCCAAGCGCATGCACCTGGGACCTCACATCCTCGTAAATGTTACACTCCTCATCTCTCTCTCTGTTCACCTTCCTTTGTCTCCCCCCCCACCCCTGTCTCTCAGATTGTAAACCCTAGGGCAGGGACCATGTCTATTCAATTACTTTGTAAAGTGTCAGGTACATTGCTGGCGTTATATAAATGCTTGCTAATAATAATAAATAATAACAATAGGAGGCATAGGGATATAGTCATGAAGTTGAGAAACTACAGGCACACATCCTTAGCTTACAAGGGGATGAGGGGAAACCTGAAGGAAAAGGACGGCACATGGGGAAGCATTAGAAAGTAGTCTAGAGTAAGGAGCTAGGGGAAGTCTGACTATAGAGGTGGGTTTTAGGAGGAATTTGAAGGTCGGGCAGGAGGGAGCAGAGTGTGTGTGTTCAGGAAGGGAGTTCAAGGTGTAGTGGGCAGCGCTGGAGAAGGACGAAGTTTATTTCGGGAGCAGGAGACTCTAGGCAGGTGAGGGTGGTATGCTCCTGGGTGGCAATATAAGACATACAGAAAACATTTTGATTGCAGATACCTGATCAGGGCCCAGATCAACCAATTCATTCAATTCTGCCTGAAGGCAATTTCCCAGTTCTGTGCTCAGTTCTGCAAAGTTTTGTGCACATGTTTAACTTTAAGCATTCCACGAGTGCATGCCTGTATGCGATGGAAGCCTGGAAACTCATGGGGCAGTTCTTCCAATTACAAGTAGGAGCCTGGAAGCTCCAAAGACAGTGCCTGCTCTCCTTCTCCCTAGCAGAGAGATGAAGTGGTTAGGCTGGGAGAGTCCCTGTTTCCTCTTGTTTGAGGAGGCGATTCAGCCTTCAATCCAAGCCACCATGGTGCAGCAAGGCTATGGCAGTTCTGGGATCATGTCCCAATTATGAGCACCCCCTATGGGTAAGTGGGGTGGATCTCTCCAACAGGGGTGTAGCTAGGTTGGAATGGGCCCAGGTGCAAGTATCGGGTCTCTGTCACCATCCTCTCCCCTTCTTCCTCCCGCCAGTATCCTTATTGCAGAAAACTGCCAATTTACATGGTAAGCCTAGTGAGTCTGTTGCTCTGACTTGGGAAACACTCCTGATACCATGGTGCCTCTCCCTCCCTCCCTCCACTTGCTGTAGCTGAGCCCTGGAGGATGCATCTGTGCTACCTGCCTCATGCCACTGCTGGTGCTTGCTCTGTCCTGTGCCACCTGCTGGGTGGGTTCCATGTGCACTGCATGCTGCAGGTGCTTCTGCTTAGCTCAGTCTTTGCCGGGCCATGTGCAGCAGGACAGGATTTGTACCCCCCTCTTTGGTTTTGTGCCCTCCCCCAAGCTTGGGCCCTGGGGCAAATGTCCCTCCTGTCCCTATGATAGCTACACCCCTGCTCCCCAAGTGATGGCCCTCCCAAGCAGTTCAGTCAGCCTTGGCCTCCCTCTGCAGAGGTGGTGGCACTACCCTGACTCCCAATGAGCCCTTCAGGAAAGAAATGTTAAGAGGGGGTGAGGACAGGGCCAGCATTCCACCTTTGCCTACTCCAAGAACTTCATGTAACAAGGCAGCACCTTATTAGTGCGAGTTCCTGGTAGAGGTGTGCACCAGGGGCCCATGTCATATTTTTTTCATTTTTTCATTTTTGTTATTTAAATCTGTCATTTTTGTTTTTATAAATATCAAATTGTCGTTTTCAGCTTTGCTTTCAATTTCATTTTCCATTGGTTTCAATGGAAAACACATTTTTGGCTGTACCATTTTGATTTTTCACTATATGTGGCTTACTCTTGGGGTACTTATATCTGCAATGGAAGGCATTATGTGTACCAAATTCCAAAAATATTGGATAAAGGAATCCAATTTTAGAAACAGTTGAATTAATTTATTTTGAAAACATCTTCATATACATTCTTAGGTGTAACTTCGTTACCACAAATTTAATGTAGATAAAACTTGGCAAGTTTATATCCCTTCCCATATTTACTATCTCTGAATACTTTCAGAAGGATTGGATAAAGGTTCCTGGTGGTATAAGCAATTAACTTATAAATGTATGTCTGACTGTACCATCTTTGTAGTCCAACCAGTGTACATGATATTTGGCAGGGATCTATATCATACTTTCATAATCATCTCTGCCAAATATCAGAAAGATGTACTAAAGGGTCCCAATTTTATATGCCTGCAGCATATTCAGAGAAGGAGCCTATGCCAGGGATTCTCTTATATGTCACTGTGGTATAATATCTGTTTGTGATGCCAATTGGCCAGCAGAAATATCAACCAAATATCCTCATTCTGTGCTGTGACCATCCCAACATCTCTCCCTCACTTGTTACTGGGAAGTCAGAAGCATTTGTTTAGGAAAGAGCCAATAGAGATTCTCTTATGTCCTCTATCACAGGGCTGCAGGATGTGATTGTGATGATAACTGGCCAGCCTGGATGTGTACACTATGTCTCCTGATTGCTGGGATGCTATCCCCAAAGTCCAGTTATATCCCTTCTATGCCTGCCTGAGGGCCACCGCCTATGCCCGCCTCAATGCCACCATCCATTGGTCTTGTAAACCTGGAAGCATGCAGTAATTGGCCCGTGAATGTGTCTGTCAGTATTTTGGGTTGCTCCACATCCTCCCTCCTATAGCCTCTCTCCCCCTGCCATGCCAGGTGCCTGCCTCTGACTGGCACTGCATGTGCTGCTATTTATCTGAATAATGGCCTTCACAGGGACAACTTCAATTGTTCATAAAATTGGGTCCCTTTATTAAATTGTCCTGCAGTTTGGCAGAGATTCCAGGGAAGATGTGTGATACATTCCTGCCAAATATCATGTAAACAGGATGGAATACACAAATGCTACAGCTGGAAATGTATTTTCAAATTAATGTCTTCAGGACCCTTCATCCAATCTTTCTTAGAATTGGCAAGTTTATTAAGCTTGTGGAGGGACAGAATATTCACAGGTTTCATACAAATTTGATGGACAATAAAGAAGTTGTAGCCATGAATGTGTATGGAACCTTTCTTAAAAGCACAACATTCAATTACTTCTAAAATCAGATTCCTTTATCAAAATGTTTCATAAATTGGTACACGTAGTGCCCTCTACTGGGGATACAAGCACACCAAATTACATCACAATTAAATAAGAAACAAACACGTTAGAGCCAGAAATACATTATTCAGTTTTCCCCCTTTATTTCAAAAACAAATGTCGTTTTCGTTTCTTTTTTCATTATTATTTTTTGTTGTTTTTGTTATTGCAATAATTATAAAAAAAACAACAATTTTTGTTATTATTATTGTAATAACTAAAACGACATGCACAGGCCTAGTCCCTGGCTCTACCCCTAAACCAGTCCACACACTGCTTTTCTTCCTCACAGTGTACTATGCTATACAGTCCCCCTGGCCTGGCCCCTTCGCTGCCAAACAGAGACCCTCCTAGCCTTGCCCTTGTTAGTTGGTTCCCAGGACTGGCTCCTTTCCACTGAGCCCCCTCTGTGGCAGAGTCCTATGCTGACTCTCTTCGGTGGTCTACCTGTGAGTATCTCAGTTTTCCTGAATATTGCTGAGGCTCAGCTGGCTTGCATAGTTGTGCAGAGCTGGAGCCACTCAGCTGACCTTAATTGATGCCTCGTGACTTGTCACTTTAAAAGGACAGATGTTTTCTTGAGCTCAGCTTGCTTTCAAGGCTGTACCCCTACATTGATTTACCACAGCTCCATTGGCCTGGGCCTGCAAGGACTTAAGTGACTGTCGCATACCCAGCCCCTCAAAGCACAGCCATCTTGGCAAGCTTGTTTGTTCCCAACACCTACATACACACACTTTCAAATCACATATAAACAAAATAATAATCAATACCATATACAGTTTAGCCATTAATAATCTCTCCCAAATCAACATAGTTGCCATGCACGTCTTCTTCCAGTCTTTCCTCTAGCTTGCCCACTTGGTCCTGCAATCTTTTCTTCTCCTGCAGGACTTCTACATGGTTAGCCTTGAGGATAGCAATCCTCCTCCACCACTGCTCCAGCATTTTAGCTGCGAGATCACTCCTGGTAGGCCTTCTCTACCCTCTGTCCCATTGGCTGAGCCTGGGTTCCCTGAGTTGCTCTACTGGGCAAACCTGATCTCTTTATTCCCCCCCCCCCCCTTAAGCTGGGTAGAGGTGCTTTCCTTGCTAATCCCCTTGGGTTCTCCCTTGGCCTGTCCAACACTGGTCCTAATCTTCCCATTCTTTCCCCAGCCTCACTTTCCTGGTTGCACTACAGCTTAGGGTGATCTTTTTTTTTTAGCATGTCTGGCTCGACCTCTTACAGCATCATAGGATGGGGTCACCACTCCTGCCCTTGAGCTCCTTTTTGGACTTGGGAACGGGGTGGTTGCACTAAGCTTGCTTGCTTCCTCAGCCTGTCCATTGCTAAGTGAAACCAGATCTAAGGAAGACTCCCCACTTTACGTCCTTTGATCTAGTCCAGCCACGCAGCAATTATCTAGTCCAGCCATGTAGCAAGGGATTAGATTCTACTCCCGCCTCTAAGTTTCCCATTTGGACACGCCCTCTTCAGATGCCCTGGTTACTTATACACCCAGCATAGCCTTACAGGGACCTGATCCTTCAAAGACTTGCTCTGGGCAAATTTCACCCATCTCTGAGTCCCCTGTCAGAGTCTTCAAATCTCTTTGCAACCCCGAGAGACATGCCCTCCAAAAGTGTTCCACTAGTCTACAGTGATGGCAGATCTTTGGGGTGCCTCTTCCCATAAGTTCCTCGTACCACCACCTTGTAAACTGCTCTAAAGTTTTTATTTTTTGTCTGATCTCCATGAACATTGGAAAGACAGTCTCCAAAGTGATCATATCTGCCAAATATCAGACAAATAGGATAAACAGTAATGATTTTATAAGCAATAGAATGCTCATGCTTTCAAATGGTTGAAGTGAATGGGGGTTACTTATCTGTATAGACTGTAAAATAGATACCCCTCAACACACCATAATTTGGGGTGGGGGTGGGGGAGTCTACTCTATCAAATGGTGGTCTTTGTTTACCCCTAGGGTGCTCCCCAATTTTAAAAATGGCCATCACTGGGTTTTTTTGACCCCCAGATGAGGTGAAAGGAAACATGACTGTGATTTTCTCAGTCCAAGACAGCAAGCATTCACTGTTTAGGTTCTGACCCAAAAGGCAATAAAGTAGTGCATGTTCCAGAGAATGATTGTGTGCGTCGAATTCCATTGGTGCATGGTATCCTGAATCTCTCAGATGTATGTGGGAACACTTTAGCCAAGCTCTGCACTACACCATGTCAATTATTAAACATATCTTTGACTAATTTATTCCATTGTCATAATCAAGAAGGTGGCGGCTGGTAGAGAAGATCATCACAGAACAAGATCAGGTACTTTGTAGCAAGAGAACATGGAGTCAACATAAATGATTTTCACAGATGCAGAGTGCCTGAAGAATAAATTTTACATAATTTAGAACAGGGAATCACATTGCTATATATAATTTTTCCAACTACATGGGGCATCAGTTGATGTTATGCATGAGTCTGGCTATAATAACTTAGAGGAGCAATCTGCTTGAAATATGAGCAACATCTTAGGAGACATAATGGTGCTAAAGATCAAGAGCACAATTACAAATGAAGAGCATGCGAGTCCATGATGAATAATAATGTGCTATAACAGGTAAGTCTAGTCATTGTCTCTGCAGTAATTAACTGTTCTGATGATATGTGTTGGTAATGCAACCAGAGAAGCAGTGAACATGCACCAATTACATTCACTTTTAGACTGGACAGAAATTGAACAGCTGTTTAGTGCAGTAGGTAAATTAAATGTACTAGTCAGTCAGTTGTAAAGATCCAATTTTGAAGTGGAGCCATGACTGCACTAAAAGATTAATGTACAAGTCAAATGTTTAAGAGGCTGAGTCTGCAGAAATCAGTTTCCTTAGGATGTTGATGCCTTTCCTTTTGGGGGGGGGAGGGAGGGAATTGACTGGAGGGGGCCAAAAGGGATTCTCCTCAGGGGATTTTTACTTTTCCAATTATTCTTTCTGAGAGTGGAAGCATGGAATGACACTTGTCCCCTTGTTAGTGTGCAGTGTGTGATCACATGCAGTGAATACCAGACAAACTTCTTAGAGGCATTGATGTACTATCATCAGGGTTTTATTAATCAAAAATATATGCATAACACACCCCACAAATGCAATTTTTGTAATGTGCCAGGAGGTGTGCGGTGCATACACACATACACTCAGTCTTAACTGGATCCAGTACACTTGTCATTTAGGCCTGAAAACTGGATTTGAACAATTAACGCTGTGGTATGCAGGCTAGAAAGCAAATGTGCTAACTGGCAGACTCTTATAGGGTTTGCAGTGCAGGCAGAGGGACAAGAATCCTGATTTTTAGGATTCTGCTTTTCTAGGTGATCAGCAACTTTCTTTTCTGTCATTTTCTTAGCATCCTTATTCTCCTAAAAAGAAATAAAAACAGCTCACCATGAGATCTACTAAAATTCAGGTTTGCATTGCATATGTTTGATCACTGTTGTCTGCAATGGTATTAGCTTACAAGCCCTATTGGAACAAACTTTGTGTTCTACTGTAAAATAAAATTCTCAATGTGGGGGCAGCCACATTAAATAAATGAAGACTGTTGAGAGCCAGACTTTAGTTACTACAGTACTACATATAGTGTTGTCCCATAATCAAAATGATGGATTATTATAATTTTATGTATGTTCATTTTTAAACATAGCAACATTTGTGCTTCTGTTGTATCCTCAATACGTTCAAGAGGCAACATTTTATCTTCCAATAAAAATAGTAAAGAGTAACCTAAGAATAGCAATAGTGACAATCACAGGTAGAAGGGGATTTACGTTGAAAGCATGGAATATTTTCATGTTGAAGAAACAAAAGGGAAAGATCTGAAGACAAAACAAGAGAATTTGAAAGGAAAAGGAAACAAAAGAATATGGAAATTGTATAAAGTAGGATGATATCAATGAAAATGAACGAGATGAGCACACACGTTCTAAGGAATGCAAATTAAAGTACAGGAAATTGAATTCAGTCACAACAACAAAATGGAAACACAAAGCAGAAAGTTGTCAGAAGAAAACACCATGCAGAGATGACAAAAAACCTTGATGAAACAATGAGAAAATTGATGAAATGGAGCCATGAGGTGGAACAATGAAAGAGTTCAATAGCACAAAAGAGTTAAAACAGAATGGTGGTGTAAGTCAAAAAGAGAAGCACAGTGGTATCCATAGTATTCAAAATGGAAATGGTGGAGAGGAATATGTACACAGTTTGATGCAACATGGAACTGAAATAAAATGATGAGCAACACAATCCATCACCAGATAATGTTTGACAGTAGTTAGCATTTGGGTGAGTCTCATTCACTACAATGGGAGCTGAACCCCTTCACCACTCATTCAGAGGCCTCCTGACAAGGAAAACTCAACATTGTTTTGTATATTCAACAACTTACTGCCAAAGGTGAGGTCAGAATATCTGCTTGGTATGATGTTGGTCTGCAAGCCTTAGCTCAGAAGTTCCCAAATCAGAGGCTGTTACCTCAAGTGAAATAACACCATCTGTAGATGGGGTCATGATGGCAAATTATAGTTGAAATACTTTGCATATATTTGTTGCTGTTGATATTCTGGATTATAAATAAGTCTCAAGATGTGGTGCAGCAGAATTCTGTGGGCAAGTCATGACAAGATGAGGCCCACAAAGGGTTGGCACTCTGCTACTGGATATGGCTCAGCAGTGAAAGGGTTCTGCTGGGGCCCAGCGTGAAGTAAGAAATCATGTGACCTGAGAGGATGGGTCACATGATCTGGATGGGTCTTAAGAGCAGAGGAAGCCCACCCAGAGAGTTAGACTAATTTTGGCAACAGCAGGGTAAGGTGGTTCAAAGCTGGCTGGAACTACCCTGGCTTGGGAGGTTGGCAGGAATCCTGATCCCCACCCTAGGGAGAGGGCAAGGGGTTGAGGAAGGCCCTGAGTGGGCAGAACCATAGGCTAGGAGGATCTTAGTAACCCCAGGGCCTAGTAGGGGATAAGAGCCACCTAGGGTGGCCCTACTGCCCCTTAAAAGAGGATGCCTAGGAAAAATACATGGTACAGGGCTGCACTGGAACCAATGCAGCCCTGCAACATGTATTTTTTCATAAGTGTCCTCTTTTTAAAGAGGAGTTATGGTCACCCTCCCCTAGGCTTGAGTGACAGGTCAGGGAAATAAGAGCTGGGAGCCTGTCAGAAACTAGGGGGCTGAAGACCAGCTCTGGGAAATCCTGACCCTGTCTAGGGAAAGGCAAAGGGGGTGCAGGAAAGACTAGGTGTCCGGATACAGGTACCATGAAACTGCCTACAGAGAGGAAGAGGAGGGTGCAAGACATGAGTAACCCCAAGGACTAATAAATGGAGAAGAGCTGCCTGGAAGTTCTTAGCTTAGGGTGGGGCAACCCCTATCAAATTTAGGGGTTGAACAACAGCGTATGGAGGCTGGGGTTAGGGACTCTTGAGGCAACCAGGGTGGTAGTGAGCTCTGCAGCCAGTCAGAGGTTAGGGCTCTAGGAGAGGGAGGTGCTAGTGGACTTGAGACTGAGTGTGACAGGAAAGATTGGGGGTCCTTGAGTGGGTAATATCCCAGCTTCCTAGGAGAAGTAGAACCCCTTGGGTTGGGTGAAAAACAGCCAAGGAGATACATAAAGTTTGTGGACAAGATCTCTCCCTTACTCCCCGGAAAGGGGGGGGGGTGGCAACAAACTGCAAGTGGCACACCATGGGCGAGGCCCATGCTATCGAGTAGTAGAACTAACTCTAGCTGGGAGCTAATTCCCCCAGACCAGAAACATCTGCGCCAGTGATGAGGACATCCCTGAAGAAACAGAAAATGCTCTTCGGGAGAGAAAATCCTCCTCCATCGATGGAGAAAAGGCTGGAGGACTGTGAGTCAAGGTGGCAGCCATGGAAAAAATGTGAGTGATGTTGGTCCTGCAGGGACTTATGGTCAAGCTGGGTTGCCAACCTGTTATATGGAGTCATACAAGCAAATATTTGGTAACTGCTAGTGTAGTTCTTTAACTACATCATGTACTGGAGAAAATGATCCTCAAGCATTAGCCATGCAGCAGGCATACCCCCTCTGTCCTGTCTCAATCCCTGGAATTCCCCACATCCGAGAGCACAATACACCAATGTTCCGTTCTCTGCACTGGCTGCCTATAGTCTTCTGGGCCCAATTCAAGGTGTTGGTTATTACCTTTAAAGTTCTATACGGCCTGGGCCCCACGTACCTGCAGAACTACCTCACCCCTCATGTCCTAGATCGGCCTCTGCAGTTGGCCAGGAATGCACTCTTAGTCTGCCAGGTGACAACATTTGAGGGGGCATTCTCGGTGGCCACACCATGGCTGTGGAACTCCCTCCCAGTGGAGATTCACCTTTCTCTGGCTAGTGGGTGGGTGGGTTTTTCTTTTTTGGGGTGGGTGGGGTGGCAGTGGGTTTTAGTTGGGCCTTGTTTGTTAATTTTAAACTGTTTTTATACTGTATTTTGTATTTTTATATTATGTTTTTATTGTGTACTATATGCCACCTTGAGCTGCCATTTGGCAGGAGGGGGTGGGTTAGAAATTTGGAATAAAATAAACTAAATCATGATGCATGGTGCCACCAAACTCTGCACTCATGCCTGGGTGATCCTTGGCGAAGACTTTACAATGCTGTGATCATCTGCTGACGTGCCCATGACTTCTGGTGTCAGCTCCCTTAATCTGCTGACCTGGAAATGAGAACAAGTGTCAGTTGTGCCTGCTGTTAATACCAGAAGTATGCTTGACTATGAGGTAAATGTCAAGTTTCAGAAGCCATTTTGCCACGGGGTGTTTGGAAGCCTGCCTGTTTATAACTTGTACAGCTGTGGCACCGATGGACCAAAACCTCACATCTTTAGTCTGAAGTTCACGTTCTCCATGGCCACCCTCTGAATCACCTTCCACTGTCCCTGGCTGGAGCACTGATCTGACTTAAACACAATCTTTTTGCTGCTGGCATCGTGACTGGCAACCTGACAAGCTAAGTACAGAGAGTTGAGTTGACATTGGGTGCCTTAGGATGTTTTCACACGGTGCTGCTGGGTGGGGGGATAGGTGCGCACCGGCGGTGGGTGGAGGTGGATGGGCTCCCTTTTCCATGGGTGCACACCCACCTCCACTTATGGAGGTGGGTGATTGTCAGATGGCTCCATGGGTGGGTGATGGATGGAGGTGGGTGTGTGCCAGGAGAATCCACGCACCCCCACCCACCACCTGTGGTGTTTCCATGAGTGCACACTCACCCCCCCCACCACAGAGTGTGCATGGATGCCCCAGCGGGGGGAAGCAGAGATGCGTATGTGCAAAAAAGTCCTTAGACACAATGGTGATTGGGTGATTAGCCATGTGACTGTGGGCTGTTTCTAAGCACTATCTCTAGTTTTTGCCACTAGTCTGCCCCCCTGTTAGCCTCCCATCAACTCCTCCTTGTTTGCATGGATGTCTCAGGTGCCTAATCACTGTGTCCAGGATGCACACATGATTCAAGTGATGTGTTAGCGTGTTTGCTGTTACTTCCAGTGAACGATCATAGTGTTCAACACACAGAGTGGCATGGGTTTCTCTTGCAATTTCCTGCAAAACTGAAGCTGCTTTTGTCTTGCCTCTAAGCAGGGGGCCAGTAACCATCTCCCTCACCAGGTTGGTAAGTGTGAAGTCCTTTGGGGGTCGGCGGCCCAGAGGGCGGCGCGGGACACAACGGCGCAGCCTAGTAGCTCCCCACCCTAGGGATCAGCAGGAGAGTTCTAGTATAGGCCCGGGGACTCCACATCGGGATGATAGGCGCACAGTAGGGAAACCGGCAGCGCAACGGGGAAAAGAGGCGGGGCCTGCGGACGTGGTGTGTCGCTCAGCACGCCTGCAGGCGCGGCAGGGGGCGGGGCTAGGGCCTTAAAAGGAAGACGCGGTCAGAGGGGCATTGCCGGTGATCAGCTTGCTGAGAGACTGGCCCCTTGCGACGAAACGAAGGATTGTGTTGTGCAGTGCTGTGCGGATAACTTCAGAGAGAGAGATTGAGAGCGTGAAAGGAAGGGCTGAAAGAGGGTGAATGAGAGAGAGCGAGGTGAGTGAGTGCGCGCGAAGGTCTTGATTGTGTGTGAAGGTCTAAACACCATACCCCCTTGGTATCCCTAACCCTTGTGACCCCCTTCCCTGGAATCCTTGTTGCCTCCCTATATCCTTGACCTCGTTCCTGGGCTTGGCTCCCCTGTTGTCCCCACGTGTCGGGCACTACCCGTCTGAACCCCTGCACCTTTCTAGGAACGTGTGGGGCGTGGAAACCGAAAGGGTGCTAGTACGCCTTCGGGCTGCACGAGTGGGGGCTGAGCTCTGGGCCTTGCGATCCCCACCCCAATGATGAAAACGGCCTATGTCTAACTAAGACACTGGGGCCAACCGTTATCCTGAGGGGTAGTTTTCTCCTTACAAGAGCATATAGCCCGAGCGCGTGGAACGTGTGTGCAAAAGGGGAGTGTTTCTACGTAAAGAGTGAACGAGCTGGTGTTCCCTTCCGAGGTTCCCCTCCTTCCATGTTGCCCCACCATAACAGTATCACCGGCATGAACCTCGAAGGGAAATTAGAGGAAATGAATAGGGCTATTCAATCCTTGGCCTTTGAGATTAAGGACATTAAAGATCAACAGGCACAGGACAAAATGGAGGCTGCAGGGTTAGAGGAGGAATTGTTGGAACAGCCTTCTATGGAGGAACGGGAGGAGGTACGGGGGGCTGGGGTGTCGCAAAGAAGGGAACCAAAACACCCCCCTATTGCCCGCTTTAGCGGGGAACGAAAGAAATTTCAGGGGTTTTTAGCCCTATGCAAATTGGCCTTCCAACTCCAACCCTCTACCTATGCCACAGACGCCCTAAAGGTAGCATTTATTATAGGGCACTTGGACGGGATAGCACTTGAGTGGGCGACACCTTTGTTGATAAAAGAGAGTCCCCTTTTGAAAAATTATAAGAAATTTATTAGCGAGTTTCAATTCTTATTCGACTATCCCCATAGAATCAAGGATGCCGAAATGGCAATTATGACCTTAAAACAAGGTAAAGGGCCCTTGTTAGAGTACATTACACATTTCCAACATTTAGCTGTGGAACTAGATTGGCCGGATGCGGTACTAAAGGTCCATTTTCGAAAAGGCCTAAGTGAGGAGCTAAAGGACCAGCTGTCGTTAACAGCTACCCCAGCAACCTGGTCGGAACTAGTAAATCTGACCTGCCAGATCGAAGACCGATTAATGGAACGAAGAAGGGAGCGGCGAAGCGAAGCCCCCCGTGCATGGAACCCTCGTGCGGGCCACTTCCCTATGGCGTTTCGAACTGAGGAAAAGAAAACCGAGGAGCCGGAACCAATGCAATTAGGGGCCTCGCGGGGCCCATTGACACCACAAGAAAAAGAAAGAAGGAGGACACATCTCCTTTGTCTATATTGCGGAAACCCAGGACATTTTGCTTCCGAGTGTCCACAGCTCCCCCCCGAGCGGAGACGACGGGGAAACGCGAAGGGCCGAGGCATTCAGGGGGTGTCTTGGCAGGATCTGTGATAACCCCTATACAAGAGTCATGCCACAACCCTCCTCATCTGGCTCGTGGACATTTTCGTATCCCTATTACCTTAACCATTTCCTCGCAGCGGAGTATGGTCCTATGGGCACTTCTTGACTCTGGGGCATCCGGGAATTTTCTGGACGAGAGGATAGTGTTGATACATCGTATCCCTACGCAACAAAAGGCGCACCCTGAAGCGGTTGTAACTATTGACGGGGTACCCTTAAAGTCCGGGCCAGTAAGACAACAAACCCAGTCCTTACAAGGCACTATTGGGAATCACCAAGAGAACCTTTCCTTTGACATCGTGAGTACCCCTCTTTTTTCTGTAGTACTAGGCCTTCCTTGGCTTCAACTACATAATCCGACTATCGATTGGCAGATGAGAACCTTTTCTTTTACATCCTGCCATTGTAATACCCATTGTAAGATCCCGACACCCCCGCAATTAGTACAAGTCATAGCCAGCACTAGTCTTGTTCCTCCTGACCTCCCTATCCCATCCGAATATCAGGATCTAGCTGCAGTTTTCAAGAAACAGGAAGCCTTAGTTTTACCACCTCACCGGAGCTACGACTGTCCCATAGAACTACTACCTAATTCGATGCCCCCTTATGGAAGGATCTATGCCCTTTCCGAACCGGAACTGAAGACACTAAAGGAGTATCTTGATGATAATCTGGAGAAAGGGTTCATTCGTCCTTCCACATCCCCTGCAGGAGCACCCTTATTTTTCGTCCCCCAAAAAGATGGGGGCTTACGCCCCTGCATAGACTATAGAGGGCTAAATGCCATCACGATAAAGAACCGGTACCCCTTGCCACTTATCCCAGAACTCTTAAATAGGTTACAGGGGGCCTCTATTTTTACTAAATTAGACTTAAGGGGCGCTTACAACCTCCTACGCATCCGCCACGGAGATGAATGGAAAACCGCATTTCGTACCCACTACGGGTTGTACGAGTATTTAGTTATGCCCTACGGACTCGCTAATGCCCCTGCCACTTTCCAATATCTCATCAATGATATATTTCGTGATGTTTTAGACGTGTATGTCATCGCGTATCTAGATGATATCCTTATTTACTCCAAGACTAAGACAGACCACATACAACATGTTCGTCTAGTACTACAACGCTTACAACAAAATAAACTATATTGTAAAGTCGAAAAATGTGCCTTTCACCAGCAGGTAATCCACTTCCTAGGATTTATTGTCTCCCCAACAGGAATTAGGATGGACCCTACTAAAACTCATGCTATCCTTGCCTGGCCCGCACCCCAGTCAGTAAAAGCCTTACAACGCTTCCTTGGCACGGCGAATTATTACCGTCAATATATTTTCAACTATGCCAAGAAAACAGCCCCGCTTACACACCTACTAAAAAAGCACGAAGCGTACGTATGGACTGATGACCAACAACAAGCCTTTACGGACCTAAAGGTGGCCTTCAGCCAAGCCCCTATCTTACAACATCCCGACTTCACCCTACCTTTTTTTGTTGAAACCGACGCCTCTAGTACGGCCATTGGAGCAGTCTTATCACAAGGAAAACCGGAGCGCCTTTTACCATGTGCCTTCTACTCCCGCCAGCTCAAACCTGCTGAACAAAATTATACCATATTGGACCGAGAGCTTCTTGCCATAAAAATGGCTTTCGAAAACTGGCGACACTATCTTGAAGGTGCCGCCCATCCTGTACAAGTTTTGACGGATCATAAAAATCTCATCTTTCTCCCAACCGTACGTATCATAAATGCCCGTCATGCGCGATGGGCGCTGTTTTTCGCACGTTTTTCATTTCAAATACATTACCGGCCAGGAAAGACAAACGTGGTTGCAGATGCTCTTTCCCGTTATACCGAGACTGCACGGACCCCAGCAGCTCAAAACGAAAAGGTGTTATCACCTACGGTATTTGCAGCCATAGGAGCAACAGTCTCCTGCTTAGAAAGGTCGGTAGACAATCTTCCCTCTTCTTCGCCTACGACGACACCCTTCCAGATCCTTGAGCCCAATAATTCAGACCAGCCCGGGATTATTGTCGTTCCAGAGGCTGCTCGAAGAGAGATATTACAAGCCCACCACGATGCGCCCCTAGCAGGACATCCCGGCCAGCAACGTACCTTTTCTCTTCTACAACGACATTTTTGGTGGCCATCAATGCGACGGGATGTATACGCCTATGTTCGAGGATGTCAGGTATGTAACCGTACCAAGATTCCCCGCCAAAAACCACAAGGTCTGTTGCAATTACGCCCCTTACCTACAGGACCGTGGCAACAAATCAATATGGATTTTATTGTAGAACTTCCCCCCTCACAAGGATATACCACCATATACGTCGTTGTCGATCAGTTCACTAAAATGGCCCATTTCATTCCTTGTAAAGGGCTGCCATCGGCACCTCAGACAGCACTTTTATTCTTACAACAAGTTGTCAAACTACACGGTCTCCCGCACACTATTGTTTCAGACCGTGGATCGCAATTCATTGCCCGTTTTTGGCGGAGTTTATTTAAATTAGTAGGCGTTCATTTAACCCCTACAACGGCTTACCATCCACAAGCTAATGGACAGGCTGAACGTACTAACCAAGCCTTAGAACAATACTTAAGGTGTTATGTTGATTATTTACAAGACGATTGGGCAGATTTTCTAGCACTCGCAGAATTCGCCCATAACAACGCTCCCAATGCGTCCCTTGGATATTCGCCGTTCTACGTCTCCTCCGGCGTTCATCCTCGACTTCATTTTCCAGAACTACCCACCACCAATGTTCCTGCCGTGGGGGCATTGCTTCAAAAACTCCATTCTCATCACGCAATGGCCCTTGCCGCCCTACGATCTGCACGCCTTCGTTATAAAACCGCAGCTGATCGGCTTCGACGTCCCGCTCCATCGTTTGCTATCGGAGACCTTGTATGGGTGGATAGACGCCATTACCCGTCGGGACGTCCAACTCCAAAACTTGCCGACAGGTACTTTGGGCCCTGTAGTATTCAACGACAGCTAAATCCTGTCACCTACCAAGTCCGCCTCCCCCCCCATGTTCATTGCCACCCTGTTTTTCATGTCTCCCTTCTGAAGCCTTACTCGCCCCCCTTGTTTCCTCCTCCCGCTCCCCCCCCCTGTTCCTTCCTTAGCCCCTGCTCCGGAATACGAGGTGCAGGCTATCCTTGATTCTCGGCACCGCTATGGCTCCTTGCAATACCTGGTGGACTGGAAGGGGTATGATGTTTCTGACCGTTCTTGGGAGCCTGCTTCTTCCGTTCATGCCCCCCGCTTGGTGCGCGCCTTTCACGCTCACCACCCTTGTAAGCCTGGTCCTCCCCCTCGGGGGCGTGGGGGGGGGCCCTTGGGGGGGGTACTGTGAAGTCCTTTGGGGGTCGGCGGCCCAGAGGGCGGCGCGGGACACAACGGCGCAGCCTAGTAGCTCCCCACCCTAGGGATCAGCAGGAGAGTTCTAGTATAGGCCCGGGGACTCCACATCGGGATGATAGGCGCACAGTAGGGAAACCGGCAGCGCAACGGGGAAAAGAGGCGGGGCCTGCGGACGTGGTGTGTCGCTCAGCACGCCTGCAGGCGCGGCAGGGGGCGGGGCTAGGGCCTTAAAAGGAAGACGCGGTCAGAGGGGCATTGCCGGTGATCAGCTTGCTGAGAGACTGGCCCCTTGCGACGAAACGAAGGATTGTGTTGTGCAGTGCTGTGCGGATAACTTCAGAGAGAGAGATTGAGAGCGTGAAAGGAAGGGCTGAAAGAGGGTGAATGAGAGAGAGCGAGGTGAGTGAGTGCGCGCGAAGGTCTTGATTGTGTGTGAAGGTCTAAACACCATACCCCCTTGGTATCCCTAACCCTTGTGACCCCCTTCCCTGGAATCCTTGTTGCCTCCCTATATCCTTGACCTCGTTCCTGGGCTTGGCTCCCCTGTTGTCCCCACGTGTCGGGCACTACCCGTCTGAACCCCTGCACCTTTCTAGGAACGTGTGGGGCGTGGAAACCGAAAGGGTGCTAGTACGCCTTCGGCTGCACGAGTGGGGGCTGAGCTCTGGGCCTTGCGATCCCCACCCCAATGATGAAAACAGCCTATGTCTAACTAAGACACTGGGGCCAACCGTTATCCTGAGGGGTAGTTTTCTCCTTACAAGAGCATATAGCCCGAGCGCGTGGAACGTGTGTGCAAAAGGGGAGTGTTTCTACGTAAAGAGTGAACGAGCTGGTGTTCCCTTCCGAGGTTCCCCTCCTTCCATGTTGCCCCACCATAACAGTAAGGAAGCCTGACTGAGAGGGAGAGAGAGGAGTGAGGTTTCTGCTGCTGCCAAGCCTTCCGTCCCCACTCAGCAGCCGCCCAGAGGGTGCAGCAGCCTCAGCTGTGCTCACTTCCCTCCTCAGCCATGAGAAGCTGGGAAGCAATGTCCACACTCGGCCTCCTCCACAGGCAACGGTTCCAGTGGGGATGACTGCGGCCCCTCGGACACTGCCTCATTCAACATGACTCTGTCCCTGTATGCGCTCATTTAGGCTGCTTTGAAACGAGTGGCTGGACTAACCGGCTTGAAGAACGTACTTCCTGAAAAGCTGCGTGGGGTGCGTTTAGACTCACTGGAATTAGCCGCCCGCCATAGGAACTGCGGCTCGCGCGGTCTCTTTTAACCCATACTTCTCTTTTCCCTGCCAATGAGTGGGGGGGGGGGGGCGGCTAAAAAATATAAAGAAATAAAATAAAATAAATAAAATGAGACAGCTCTATTCTTCAATCCTAGCCAGAGAGAGACATTGGCAGGACAATGTTTCTTTTATCAGCTACCGAACAAAGCTGAAATCCTTTTTTTAAAAAAGGAAATTAGATCTGTCACTTGAGACTATTGTTCAGTTCAGTAGACAACCACCTGTAAGTGGAGGGCTGCCAATAAAATTCATTTTACTTACAGATGTGGAAAGCAAGGACCACCCACTCAGGTGGAGTGCGTGGGGAGGGATTCAGACAGGTGTCTCCCAGTGTGGTTATTACTCTGGCCACAGAGGCAAGTTGCCACGCACTCCCTCTGCCACAGACCATGGGGGAGGGGGAAGCGTGCCAATCTGGCCTTTGCAATTGACAGTAAGAAGCATAATATCCCATCCTGCACTGCTCCTTCCCCTCCCTTTACAGCTCTGTCACTTCCAAATCGCCTCCCCTTGCTAATGCTGAATGTTCTTTTTTAAAAAAAAGAGTGGGCCCATGAGAGAGACACATAGAGCACATTGACAGGGGTCAGGGTGAAATGATGGGGGAGTGGGAAACTCCAAGACCACTTTTATTTGAGCGGTTGGACTTACCGGCTTAAAGAATGAGCTTCCTGAAAAGCTGCGTGGGGTGCATTTAGATGCACCGGAAGTAGCTGGCCACCATAGGAAGCGCGGCTCACATGGTCTCTGTGAAGCTTAGTTGTCAAATTCAGACGTGAATCCAAATTTCGAATGTAAAGTTTGAGCTGCCTAGATCTGGCTCAAGTTATGGTTATGAAAACTCAGTGAGATGCTGCATTGCTGGATTAGAGTGGTTGTTCCTGCCCAGCCAAACATTTAAAAGAAAATACATTTAACAAATGTATTTAAACGGTGGGCATGAAAATGACTGTGTTTTGTGGAAGGATAGGGGGGAAAGCCTTTCAGGCCTATACTATGCAACTTAATACGCAGTACTCTGAACTACCTTTTGCCCCAATATACATCAGCTATGCAATTGGTCCCTTCATTTTTTTGCATTGCAACAGATAATATTATAGAGCTGGCAGTTCTCATGATTTTTATTATGTCAATTTTAGGCTGTTTGGTTTTTGTTTTTTAATTTAAAAAAGAAAAAGCCCCAAACCCTTAAATTTTTTTTAATAAGTGCATCCTAAAAGATCAAAAAACAAAGGACAGAAAGAATCCAGATCTAGTATTTTAAAAAGTCTCATGTTTTTAAAGCTGATTCTGCAAAAACATTTTAAGCCTGATTCATGCTTTTGGGTTGGTTGGCATCCGTAAGGGCTCAGTTCTCAAAGTACTCTTCTGGCACAAGCTCCCTTGCACTGTGTGTAAACTGATGCATATTAATTCATGTATCATTTAATATATACAGTTATTTGCAATCATGCAGCACAAAATTAGTTAGGAAATCACCATGGGAAGCATCCTTGTGCTCTCCATTCAGCTAACCAAAATATGTCTTAGCCATCTGAGCTCATAAAAAAGGTTTATCATTGTAATTAAAAAATATGGTTTTAAAGTCTTCAATTAGCCTAAATTTGACAAGCAACAGAAGAGAAGCTTGTTAGCTCTTTTTAATCTTTTGCCCATTTTTTCCTATTGAATTGAACTATTTCCTTTGCTGTCTGCACACTGGTAGTTTTACTAACATCTGGAACAATGGGCATTTTCACACAAGACACTCTCCACCCATTATACATGTTGCAGAACTGCAGTGTTGCCCTATGGGTGTCCTGTAACATGTATAGTTGGTGGGTGGTGGATGGGTAGTAAGAATAGAGAGTGTCTTGTGTGAAAATGCCCTATAACACCATTTAAAACTTGATGGTTCATCTTCCTCCTGACTATTGGGATAATTCATTGACATGTCATGGTGTTAGTTATAGGTTCCATACTTAAAAATAAAGAATGACAGTCACTTAAAGAAGGCTTAGTGGAAATTGGAAAGATAACTAAGACCCTTTTTACACAGACACTCTAACACCCAAATCAAATCAAATCAAATCTTTATTAGGCTCTAGCTTTCGCCATGGCCAGAAGAAAAAACCGAAGAACAGGAAGCGAAAAACAAAACATCAATACTTCTGCCACACAAGCGCAACCAAAATTAAAATTAAAATTAAAATTGACAATAAAATTAACAATAAATAAGTAATAAAACCCCGTATACTGATACATCAAAAATACTATAACATGGACATAATATACCTTTGTAGCCATAATTTATTCACATAAGATAACAGTTAACCACTTTACTCAGTAACATGCTATTATTTCGCAATAGCATGTTGTAATTTCACAAAAATTGTGACATCAACACTCTCCCCTGGCAGGGCAGCCGAGATATAAGCAGAAAAATACATCTTTGTTCCATTGATCCCCCTGCTGAGCCCCCCAACATATATATTTATCCCCTCCCTCTTACTTTAAACTTAATAACTCATCCTTCACAGAGGTCATGTCATTGATGTGTATCTCCTATCCACACTTCCCAGCACATATACTTCCACTTGCCCTTTATCATTGATTACAATTGCGGCCTACAAGATGTGACTTGCTTCCACCTGCTCACATTATTTGTAACCGAGATCTAATACCCTCTCTTCTCTTAATCATAAGAGTAAGGAACGTTGTAAAGAATGTGATGTCACTAATATGTGATAAATTTGCTAAGTACCTTAAAGACTGAGCTTGGGTAAATTCCTTACCTTCCAGCAGGGGAGCCAGCAAACTCGCCCTTTGATGCGCATAGTAGGGGCAATTAAAAAGCTGGTGCTCCACTGACTCTATTTCCATAGGCGAGCATGAGCATACACGTTTTTGGTAAGGGACTTTAGCATACCTGCCTTCCACCAATGCAGATCCTGGAATAAGATTAAAGCGGAACAATGTATATTGCCTCCTCAAGCTGGGATTCCGCAAAAGATCTAAATAAGTTTCCCTTTTAGGGCATATCTTGCTGAGTACAAATTCTGGGGCTACTTTCCAGCTCTTAAGGGCTGCGAGGTCCTCCTGTATTGTGATGTCACTAGATCTTTGTTGTATACAGGTTTTAATTTTGCCAAGGGTTTGGGTACTTAGGTAGGCAATTGAGAAGCCCAGTTTGCTCATTGTTAATGCGGTATGCCGAATCCATGAGTATGCTCTAGCTCCCTTATGTTGAAGTTCTTCTTTCAAGCATAAAACTTGAAGTGAATCAGATGGCAGGGTCAATAACTTGGCCCAATACCTGGCCAAGTTAATCCTTAAATAGTGTTCTATTGAGAGCATATTTGTCTCGACTCTAAGAGCAGCTCCTGGGATGCTATCTCCTACTTTTAACAATCTGCGCAGAAAGTAATTCTGTACCCGTTCCAAGATACTAATATCTGAAAAAAAAGTGCATTCTAAACCAAAGGTTAGCATGGGAATAACCTTTGTTCGAAAAGCTTCAAGGATAATAGCAACAGAACTATCTCTTGATGAATTAAATGCCTTAATCAGCATCTTTGTGGTGGCCATGGACACTCGGGCCCTGTTCGTAACATGTGAAATCCATGTGCCCCTAGGGGTAAATGTTACACCAAGGTATATAAATTTATTTACAACCTCAAACGTGGCCCCCGAGATTGTCCAGCTTATATTCCTTCGAAACCTTTCTCCTATTTTCATGATCTTAGATTTTCCCTGGTTCACCTTTAACCCATTTACTGAAGCATACTCTAATAATCCTCTGATTGCTAATCTTAACCCTTTTTCTGTCTGCGCAAACAATGCCAGATCATCCGCATACTGTAGCGCATATAATGGGTATGCCTGGATCTTAGGAGGGTGGGGACTATATTTCTTAATCCATTCTATTAAATCAGACATGAAGAGATTAAAGAGGAGAGAAGCAAGTGGACAACCTTGACGTACTCCCCTTTGAATCGGAATTGGATCACTCATCACCCTTAGGGACCTTCCCTTTACTTTGGCCTCATTCTGCTCATGCAGTCCAATCAGTATATTTAACAGTGAGGGATCGATATTATACCCTTTTAGCTTCTTCCATAAGAGGTGTCTAGGGACAGAATCAAAAGCCTTCGCAAAATCTACGAAGGCAATATATAGTTTCCCTGTCTTAATTCTGAGATACTTGACAATCAAGTGGGCCATTATAAAGGAACAATCTGATGTTGATCTTTTGGCCCTAAAACCATATTGCTCCACAGGAAGAATGCCCTTTTCCTCTGCCCACTGCTGCAGATGTTGAGAGATTATTGTTGAAAAAAGCTTACTTGTCACAGGGAGCAGACTTATTGGTCTGTAACAAGTTGGGTCATGCCGGTCCCCTTTTTTAAAGATCGGGACGATCCAGCTTTCTCCCCAAGACCGTGGAACCTTGCCACCTCTTATAACATTTCTAAAGATCCTACAGAGAATCTGGGCCCACCAACAAGGTGCTGCCTTCAGTATCTCTGCTGATAGACAATCGGGCCCAGGTGCCTTATTGTCCCTGAGAGCCAAAATTCTCTTCTCAACATCCGAGCTAGTTATCTCAATCTCTCCTGTTGTTACTGGCACACCTCCATCTCTTGTCACTATCAAATCCTGATCTCGCCCATCTCCCTCTTGTGCAGTATATAGTTCTCTAAAAAAGCATTCCCATGTTGACATTGAAACCAGAGAGGGGCCTGAATCCCTGGATTTTTGCATGAATCCATTGAGTATTTGCCAGAACTTTCTGTTATCCCTTGTTTGTGATGCTCTCGCCATTTCTATCCACTTTTTATTATTAAATTGCTGCCTCTTAACTCGCATTGTAAGTTTATATTCTCGTTTCTTCAACAGAAACTGTTGATGATCCGAATTTAAATGGGTTTTTGCCCAGGCCTTTTTTAATGCTGCCAAGTGAGCTTTCATAATTCTGCATTCTCTATCATACCAGTTATGCCCATCCCTAACTAAAGCCCTTCGTTGGGTCTTTGCAACATTCTCTTTTAAATATGCTATTATTTCTTCATACTTTTCTAGTATTTGGGCTGGATCTTTTTCCTGTAGCAACTGTGTGCCCCAATCCCGAAGGATTCCTGAGCGACAGATCCTGCATTCTACAAAAGAGGGCAATATGATTCCATTTTTTAATCACTATCTCTGGTTCAAGAGATGTTACTGAGGACCTCTCAGGCCAAAAGCCTACCTGAATTTCTAATAAACGATGTTCACTTTCAGGTCTCACCTTTAGGAGGAAGTTAGCAATCATGCTCCATAGTGTTGGGCTGATAACCGCATAATCTACTATGCTACTTCCTCTTGGGGTCTCATATGTAAAATCCCCATTACAATCTCCAGAAAAGCTTCCATTTAGGGGGACAAACCCAATAGCTTTGAGCAATGTCAGCATTCGCCGGCCCACCCCATTACAAATTATATCTTTGGATCTTCGAGTGTGAAGCTGCAATAACTGGTCTCCTGGTTCTTCCTCTCCTAATATATCTGATGCTTGGGCAAGTCTGATTCTTGCATTCCAATCACCAAGCATAATGATCCATGAACATGGATATTTTTCCTCCAGCTCAATTACATAATTCTCCAAAAAGGACCAAATGTCCTCCTCATAATACGGAGAATTCTCGGGGGGAATGAAAACATTAACCAGTATATATTGCTGAATGTCGGAGGGTTGAATAAGCATAGTTTGTACTTCCATCCTACTAGTTTTTAGCATAGTATAAGACCAATCACAAGAATCCGAAATCAAAATTGCTAGACCCCCGGAAACTCAACCCTTCTTTCCTGTCTTCTGACCCCCATGAAATTCTACATAAAATTGTCCCACCTTGGCTATCTTACCTGCATCTCTAGCCAATAACCAAGTCTCTTGGAGACAGATGATATCAAAATGGTTAATAAACCTAATCCAATCCTTGTCTATTATGTTTGCCTTTAGCCCTGCGATATTCCAAGAGGCCAGCTTAATTAGACACCCTTCCTCCTCAACATTCCTATTCCTTGAATCCTCTCCTTTATGAGGTCCTCCGCTTTCCTGACTGAAAGGGGGCTCTGATACTTCATGTCAATCTGACTCTTGGAAGGGTTCAGGGTGAACCTGGTCCACCATTCTGATTGCCACGTTATTCTCTGGTAGTCTAGCATGGCATTCAACTTCCAAGAGAGGGGATCTCCCATCTTGAGTTGATTCTACTGCCCTGTTAACTATAGGGAGGGAAATGGAGAATTGTTCACTAATTCCTCTGAATCTAGGTAACGTGCTGCTACCCAAGTCTCAGCGCCTTGCAGAGACTTGTGCTGCAATGATAACCTTGGGTCTTTATATTCCAAAGTTGAAGCAGCGATGCTCTTATTAATAAGGTTTAATTTTTGAATAATATTGTCCTGATTGATTACTGGTAATTTATGAAGTGCGGCTTGCACTGTCTGTATATTGGCTCCCAGGCCATCGGATATAAACATTTCAAGCTCCTTCATGAGCAATTGTTACAGGTCCTGAGGATCTAAGGGGAGAGGCCCATTTTTAGTTGTAAGCTCCCCTAGCAATTTACAAGTTTCCAAATGATTGGGACAACTCTCCATTTCCACTTCTTTACTGCATGGGGGAGGGATTAGGCATTTACCCACTCGCTCTCCATCCCCTCCCCTCAACTCCTGATTCAAATCTATTAATTCTCCTACTAAGACTTGTTTATCCTGCTTTATTGCACATTTACCCTCTCTTCCCTTCTTGATGTGGTCCCCTCTTTTCGACAGGTACTCTCCTCCGAAACTGGATGGATCTACTGTTTTACTTATCCCTACAGGATGAATGCTAGCCCCTATTGTCAAATTCGTAGTGTTTTTCCCAAATCTAAACACCTCAGCCATCCCATCCCCTTTGTCATGCTGAGTCTGATCTTCAGAAATCGCCCCACCCATATTTCCTTTAAATCTGAAAAAAGCCTCTGTCCTATTTTCTTTGGCATGTTGCATATAATTCTCAGATATTATCCAGTTCTCAACCCCTTTTACACTGGATACATTTATCGTCTTGTTCTCCTTGTTCTCCATTTATCGTCTTGTTGGATGTTTCTTTCTGGGTTTAGGCAATTTTTGTCCCCCTGTGGCATGACCCCCAGCGCAACAGGCCATGCCATGCTGTGGAAGGAGGGTTGGCAGCTGACCAACACCATGGTGGCTTCCCACTGGTGCTGGTGCCCCAACCCCCACACCTTGGTCACCTGTGGTTCCCTCAGCAGCAGCCCTATCCGGGCTGGTCCACAGGGTCCCCCTCCCCCACATAGGGTGGCCAGACCCGTTTGCAGAGCCACCCATCCAGCCCGCACCCGTACATGGGATGGGGAGCGACAGTCATTGCCAGAGGCATGTGTACCTGCACGGTGCCGCAGTATGTGACCGGGCAGGTGCTGTGAAACCATGGGTGGGCCGTCCCAGGTGGGGGCACTTTCAGGGAGCGCCCTACAGCNATGGGTGGGCCGTCCCAGGTGGGGGCACTTTCAGGGAGCGCCCTACAGCACATGCCATGCTCGTGTGGGGAGTAGGGGCTCCCCAGACCCATATGGGGCATCCAAGTGCCAGTGCACCGACAAGGGACAGAGGTGAGTGCACACGGTGATCCCTTAACCCATTCTTCCTCCTCCAAGCAGGGACCGACAGCGGAGGCTGGTGTGACATGACCAGTGGATGACAGGGAGGCCAGACCATCCGCCCGGTTATCTGATTATCGGATTAATGCGATACACCCGATAATTGGGTATATCGAATTTATCTGATACCAATATTACCACCCCTACTAAGGTGCTGGATTTGGACCTGAGACACAAGGATTCAAATCCCATTTTATCCATGAACTCACTGGGTGGCCATGGACAAGACACTTATCTTGGACTCAGTGCCTGACCTATAAAATGGGAATAATAATAGCCTACCTCAGAGGGTGAGCAAGATAAAGATTGTAAAGCACTTGACTGAAATCCCTATATAAATAACAGTGGTTAAAATAATAACAATCAAGTAGGAGTGTGCAATGTGTATCATTTTAATTAGTTATGAAAACAGATGGCGCTCCATTCAATTTTGTGACTGTTACAAAAACAGATTAATAAGACTTGTTACAAAAATGAATGAATATGAATGAATCTTTATTACGGCGTTGGCTTTTGCCATAGCCTATATAGCAGTCTTAATTAACATATAACTTATAACATGAAACATTTCATATCCTTAAGACATAAATATAGACAATATATTTTTTTTAAAATTGGTTCTGCAGTACAAATGCACAATTAACAGAATATACAATATACAATTAAATAAAGGCTGGCTCATTAGATTCAGAAATCAGGTGAGAAAACACCGCACATAACCTGTTGTCACTGACTACCCAACCTACAGGTCTGCCTTATAATTAGTAGACAAGGGTTGCTGTAAAGCTTGTACTTGGTCCAAAACCAGCTGTCTCCTTTTAATAGTCAATTTAATAAAGATTGCTAATGCGGTAAGCGTGTCAACAGATGATAAATTCAATAAAAATGTAAATATACCATCTTTCTCCCCTTCTGTCACAGATTCTATTAAGGGGGTTAACCAAGTATCTTTCATCCTACGGTAGTAAGGACAATATAGAACAAAATGTTCCATTGTTTCAACTTCACACATAGAACAGGAACATAACCGCAATTCGTATGGCATACCCCCAAATCGACCTTCCAGTACTGCTGTTTCAGTCTGAGTGAATCTGAGGAAAGTAATATTCCTCCTCAAAGTTACATTACGAAGAAGATCCAAATAAGGTTCTAAGGCAAAGTTTGTTTTAATTGCCCCAAAGTCTGGGACTACTCTCCATTGTTTTATTGAGGCAAAATCCTGTTGGATAGCAATATCTCTAGACCTCAGTGCAAGTTCCTTTTTTATAAGAGCAGTTGGCTTCCCATGAAAGTACATGGAGGAAAACCCCAAATTCGCTGAGTATCTAGATACTTAGCCCAGGAATATCTTCTGGCACCAATATGTGCCAACTCTTCCTTGACACACTGTGTTCAGTTAAGGTGGACTGTTGGTTATTAATATTTACCATTTTCTGCCAAAATCAACAGAAAACCATCCTTCCAAGGTGAGCAATAGAAAGTGAACCAGTTTCTGCCCTCAAAACAGATCCTGGAATACTATTACTAACTTTGAGGAGCCGTCACAGAAACTGGTTCTGAACTCTTTCCAAAGCCTTATATCCAGAAAGGGAATAATTTCCAGTCCATAAGTCAGCATGGCATGAATTTTCAAATTATAAGTTTTTAAAATTGTAGCTATGGATATGCCCCTTCAGAGGTTAGCAGCCTTCATAAGGCTGCCAGCTGATCTACTTGCTAGCAAAGCTCTATTTTTTATATGAGCTGCCCAGGTCCCTCTAGAAGTAAACGTGACCCCTAAATAGGTAAATGTCTGAACTATGTGAAAGGTAAGGACCTCAAATTTCCACTCTTTGCTAGATGTTTTACCGCCCATGAGCATAATTTTGGACTTGGCACTGTTTATTGTTAGACCATTAAGCTGACAATATTTGATTAAGGTTCTTATGGCTCCTTTAAGACCCTTTCCTGTCTGTGAAAAAAGGACTAGGTCGTCCGCGTATTAAAAGGCATGCAGCGGGTAAGACTGAACCCTAGGCGGGTGGAACTTTGAGTATTTAATGGCGTCCACCAAGTCTGCTACGTATAGGTTGAATAGGGTAGGTGCTATAACACAATCTGCCATACCCCTCGATTAATAGGTATTGTTGCAGTTAGCTCTTTATCATTCCCTACTCTTACTCTAGCTGTATTGTTAGTAGTGTAGTTAGGTACCTTATGTCAAAATGATTGATGACCCTTATCATTTGATAAGAGCCTTATAAAGGATAGTGGCCATTTTGAATGTTGGCCATTTTGAATGTCTAACAGATGTTGTGAACTGTGTTTGACCCTTGGAAGGAATGTGAATGTATAGCAGATGCCGGGTAGTTTATGGGTGTGGTGGACAT
>QEPC01001916.1:72316-91571 GCA_003113815.1 Sphenodon punctatus | reverse complement strand
CACACACACACACACACACACACACACATCCCCTCCAAGGCTGACTTTTTTCTCGCATCCACCCATCCCCAGCTAGGAAGCTCCCCTCCCATGCCAAAAACTATTTAAAACCTCTGAACAGCCACATGCAGCTGCCGTTACCCCTCTAATCCAGCATCCACCCCAGGGGCTGCCCAACACACACACACACACATACACACACACACACACACACACACACACACACACACACGCCCGCTTCCCTCAACGGAGATCGGCTCCGACCGGTGCTTTCCCTACCGCTCCCAAGGCTTTTTTTCCATCACCACAATTCATCCCCCCTTTTAAACCATTGTTTCTGGGCTGCACAAACACCCTTTAAAGCTAGATGCTTTTTTAGACACCACTGAGGGTTTGGGGTTTGAGCTGCAAAGACCGGGGCTGCAAAACATAGACATTTTTAAAACCCTCTTTAAATTAACCCTTAAGATCCCAAAGTTTTAAACTTACATTTTCAAAAGGCATCTTGGTTGCTGTGTAGAGTTGAAATGACGGGGATCTTTGTTTGTGACCCCTATTTATAACACCTAGACAGCTGTTTTTCCGATCTTCTGTACCATGTGGTTAAAGATAAATAAATGGTCTAAAAACAAGGTCTTTTGTGACTGCCAGTAGGTGGGGGTGTTACCCTATTTTTAAGTATCTTGGTTTTTTGCCCTAAATGTAAAATTAGACTCTTTGTAACAAACGTTTCAGGACCCCATCTCTCCAGAGTCTGTAATAAATTTTCTGTTCCTTTACTGTCCAGTCATGAATGCTTATTTGACCCATCTCGGTGACTTTTTAGATAATGTTTTTTTATTTTATCCATATGACTTTTATTTAACAAGACGTTCTTCTCAGGTCTCTCTCTCTCCAGCTTCTTTGAGGCTCTGGTCTGCAATTTTTAAAGTACAATATCCGTGATATACTTTTAAAAAAAACGCACACACACCCACAACCCGTTTTTCACCGATTGGCTCATTTCAAATGGAGCAACTACCCTCCTAGTTCACGCCCCCACCGTAACCATCGTTGATTGGTTCTTTGCTAAACCCTAGCCAGGGACAAAGGAGTCAGTCCAGAGAGAGGCAACAGCTCCTAGGTGAGGCTTCTTTTTACTTTGCTCTTTCTAAAATCCTTTTTTTTTTTTACTTTATGTGTTGGCTTTTAAAGAGGGAGTCTCGTGAATAACTTTTAATGCATGTGTGACAAACAAGACTTTTCTTTCTAAAATACTTTGCTCTTTTCTAAAAGTTAAAACATGAATAAAACTCTGCTTTTTCTAAAAGTTAAAACATGAATAAAACTGTTACAAACTCTGCTTTTTTAAAAGTTAAAACATGAATAAAGCATGTCCACCACACCCATAAACTACCCGGCATCTGCTATACATTCACATTCCTTCCAAGGGTCAAACACAGTTCACAACATCTGTTAGACATTCAAAATGGCCAACATTCAAAATGGCCACTATCCTTTATAAGGCTCTTATCAAATGATAAGGGTCATCAATCATTTTGACATAAGGTACCTAACTACACTACTATTGTTGCTATGAAGCTGTATTAAAAGAGATAGCAACCTCTTATTCATGCCCAATGAATGCAACTTGGCCCAGAGTCTGTCCCGAGGCACAGAGTCAAAGGCCTTGGAGAAGTCCATAAAGGCTAGATACAGCTTTCCTTGCTTTAGTTTCACATATTTAGTTATCAGATGTAAAACAATAAAACGATCGATTGGCTCTAAATCCAAATTGTTCTATAGGGATTTTATTATTATTTTCTACCCAATTTTGCAATAATTGTACAATCTGCAAATAGCTTACCAATTACCAAAAGTAAACTAATAGGTCGGTAATTGTCTGGGTCAGTGTGCTCACCTTTTTTATATATAGGTATGATCCAACTGGTCCCCCAGATAGCTGGAATTATACACGTTTTTTAATTGGTATTAAACAGTTTAGTCAAAATCGCAGACCACCAAATTGGAGCTGCTTGTAACAATTCTGCACAGACATGGTCAGGGCCTGCTGCCTTATTCCGCTTCATTTCCTTAATCTTCATTTCCACTTCTCTCTCAGAGAAGTATAGATCCAAAGGCAGATCTTCAGTTTGGGTTTCTAAGTTCCCTATAATATCCACGGTATTCATTCTCTTATCCTTGTAAAACATTCCAAAATATTCCTTCCAAGTACTATTTCCTATTGGTATTTCCATATTAGTCTGCCTAGGTCTTATTATTTTATTCAAAAGTCTCCAATAAAGCCCGTTGTTCCTTGTTCTAATAGCAACTGCCATGGAAGCCCACATCTTGTTATAATAACATGCTTTTTTATTTTTAATTAAACACTTATATTGCTTTTTTAATTCTGAAAAATGAACCAGCAAAGAAAATGATGGGCTTATAGGTCAGCTTTTCTTTGCTATTATTAGCTGGCGTTTTACCCCATGACAGTCCTTATTGAACCAAAGATTCGTAGTTTTATAATACGGGCGGCTTGGATTCAAGGATAGGGCCTTAATGGAAAAGACCATGATATGTATAAACTGATCAATGATAATACTTTCATCGTCATTACATAGAAAGATAGATTTCAATGCTATTAATTTATTGGAGTTGCAAGGCTTATAAAATCTACAGGCCAGTTCTGTTAGCTCCCCTTTCTTATAATATTTGATGCAATATTTTGACTTTATCCTTAAAGCTCTAGAACTAAGTTGCATCTTAAGCCGCAAATCCAATAATTTATGATCACTCTCCGCCGAGGGTCAAGGGTAAGGGAAGCAATGTTTTCCCAGTAGGATGGATCAATTAGGCAATAATCGATAACACTGGCCCTGTGATCCAGTATAAGTAAATTATCCTTCTAAATCACCCTGTGCTTTTCCATTAACAACAGCTAGATCTGTTTTATGCAAAAAAGGCAAAAGTAATTGACCTGTTCTGGTAACACTAGTATCCATGGAGCATCGGCTTGGGAGTCGGGGAAAAGAACTAAGCTCTTCATCGGTTTTAAAGCTTAGCCCCTCATCATTAGACCCAATCCTAACATTCCAGTCGCCCACAAATAATAAACCAGCTTGTTGAAATTGATCTCTTAACACACTAACCAGTTCCTCCAAACTTGACCGTATATTATCTTTGTAATAGGGAGAGGAAGCCGGCGGAATATAAATATTACATATCACATACTGGGACTGGTACAGTAATTTCAATAAAGCCAACTGACACTTTGCTCTATCTGTTGGCAACTGAGTGAAAGAAAGTACTTTAGATTCCGCCACAAGCATCATCAGGCCTCCCGAAATCCGGCCCTGCTTACCCACTTTTTGGCCATGCTGGGATTCTACTCTAAATTTACCTATGTTACTATAGGAAATGAATGAATAAGAAATTAATTATCATTTGGTTTAATCCATTTTGGTGTGTTTTGTTTAATTTATTCAATATAATAAATTAAAAAATCACTATGCATGAAAAAAATGACCGCCAGGGCCGTTCTGTGTATGCGCTGCCTTTTTCTGAAATGACCTCTATTTATTGTATTTATTTATTTATTTAAAACATTTACACCCCGCCCCTCCTGCACACAGCTCGGGGTGGCTTCCAACAATAAAAACATGACAATATAAAAACAGTTTAAACAATCAAAATTAAATACTCTTTAAAACAGGGTATGCTGCTGGTGCCATTTTGGAAAAGAGCTGTGCATGCACAGAATGGCCCTGGTGGCCATTTGTGCATGTACAGTGATTTAAAAATTATTTTTAATAAAATAAAACAAATTGTAGGGTCACGTACGAACCCCCTAAAAATGAAACACCCCCCCATGAACGTTTTTTGGTAAATGAAAACAAAAACGAATGGTGTGCCTTCTGCACACCCCTATAGGTCTGTATTATGGCAGTACAACTGCAAAACCTATTTTCCCTCTGGCTAGTGTTACGTGAATGGTTGCATACTTAAATGCATTGCTCATGCACTGCAAACTTGCACCTGTGTGTGTTCATGTATGCAAATTTTCATCTTTCTGAGAAAAAGAAACTACCATGTAAGTAAATTTATTGTTTCAGCTTTTGCCATGCACCATACACAATACAAAAACAAACATCATAATACATTTAAAATACAATTCATACAAAGTATACCAATGCCCAAAACTGTCCTGGAAGAATACAATAATTATTTTACCAGACTTATTATCCCCAGCCTATAGATACCTGGCCCTTCTGGGCTCACATGCAGCTAATACTTCACCCCCTTAATGGTAGATGCCTTGCCCTTCCCAGGACTTGCATGTGGCAGATGTTTAACCGCTGATCATTGCTTGACCTCTGATTTCCTAATTGCTTCTGCCTCAAGGGCAAAAATGGCAATCCTTTTAAATTACCACGTAAATACTTAAGCCAGTCTATAAACTGTTAAAATGTAGAAAATTATTGCTCTTGCTGCTCAAGGATAAGAAGTAGCACGCTACAGGTTCATGGTATATTAAGATCCTATTCCCACTGTACAAGTGTGCATCGTAGACAGTGCCTGAATTTCTTTTGGTGATCCCATGATGGGCATGCACCACCTCCATTAAAACTCAGTGAGGATGGGTCTGGGGAAGAGTTCATCAAGAACACCTAGGGAAGGAAAAGACCACATCAGTGGTGCATTTCCACCATGCTGCTCAGGGGAGAATTGCAGTTCTCCATGTTGTCCTTTAGGGCAGCAGAGGCCTTCAGCAACTGCAAAAAAGACCAGGTTATTGGAGGTGGAATCATGGGTATGAGACAAGCAACACTATAAGAATTTCATTAATAGTAAGTGCTACAATATGTCTGAGCAGCAACAGTGAAGTGAAGAGCAAGCCTAAAAGAAGTGACAGTAGTCTGATTTAGAGATTTCCCTGAAATTATGCCCACACATTTTGAATATCTTTGCTCAGCCAATGAGGCCTTGGAAATCACACCAACATACAGAGTAAAGTTTATTGTGCTTTCCCTGTAAGAAGGGAAGATAATGGAGTACCAGAACCTGAGGCAACCTTGTTGTCATTATGTAAATACTTCATGTTATATGGTGTGTGCCTTATTGGATTTAAATGAAGGCTTCAGGAGAGGTATTATCTGCATACAGCCGTAGGTATTTATCTCTCCAAAGCTATTACCATGCTAGAAATTTATGCAGAATAACTGCTAACTTAGGGTAGACATTCCCTAAAATGATGCTGGAATTACCCCATTTAATCTGACCAGATGCAATAGACTCCCCATCCTGAATTTCTATCTGCATTAGATATTTAGGGGCCAGATTCTGGTTTTTATTTTACTGAAAAAGCACTCTTGGAGTAACTCTTCAGATGCCAGAGAGGTTGCTGTGGATCCACATTGATGAAACAGCAGAATCTGATACCATTAGAGTAATGAGAACGGAGAAGATGGGTTTGACTGCCAGGAAATCTGTTTATCATGTCCATACTGATGGCTATGGCTAGGTGAATAGTTATTCCCCTCCTTATTACTTATTTGTATTGCAGGAGTGCATATGAGGCCCAAATGTGATGGACCACACTGGGTTTAGGTGCTTGGCTAATGTGTAATAAGAACTAATGCCTTGCCCAAATATTTTACAGTCTAAGACAAAAAATGGGAGAAGAAAGAAGCTATTACTCTAATCTACAGATGGGGAATTGGGGCAAAAAGAGATTAAGTGATTTACTATTTAAAAGGATATCTTATTTATTTATTTATTTAATTCCATTTATATGCCGCCTCCTATGACGCTGCATCTCGGGGCGGCTTCCAACGTAAAATAAACAATTTATCACAATATATTAAAAATATAAAAATCTACACAAATATTTAAAACAATTTTAAAATACTCCCATATAAAAATTTAGCCAACCCTCCCCATCTCCGAAGGCCTGGGAGAACAGCCATGTCTTGCAGGCCCAACGGAAGGCCAGCAGATACGGGGCCAGTCGTGCGTCCTCTGGGAAGGAGTTCCACAGCCGGGACCCAGCCACTGAGAACGCCCTCTCCATTGTAGCCCCACACTTTATGCGGGGGACCTCCAAGAAGATCTGTGGCAGATCTACAGAAAAAACTCACATCTCCTGAGTACCAGTCCTGTGTGTTTACTATCTGCAAAACTGCTCTCTCTCTCTCAAAGTTGGAGGGAAATTTCCACAAATATTCAATTCTATAGCAAGTGTTCTGGATCAAGCACTGTATATAGGCATTTTTCCTATAGATATTACTGTCAGTGAGGTTTTGCCCAATTCATGTTCAGGAGATGTCTTCTATTGCAAGAATTTGCTTGTTCACATGTCATTCTCTGAAACCAGGCTATACATGGGGTATTTTCAGATATTACATTACCACACTCAACCACGGCGAATCCTTCATGGTGGTGGATGGTCCCGTAATGTCTGGTTGTGGTTGCTCGCCGCCAGATATTCACCACGGTGAACCACCAGCGGTGAGCAAAATAACCATACTTTCGAGAATGGTCCGGGCACCATCCCTGAAAGCGTGGTTAATTGAACCATGGCCAAGAATCGGCGGATGGTAATGTTTGTTACTGACACCGATTCCAGGCCATGGCCCAGACCCCGATGGAATCGGTTGCAGTGACTGGATTGGCCACTGCGCCCGCTCGTCTCCAGGAGGGTGGGCAGGGCTTTGCAGCTGCACGTTGTGTCACGCAGTCCCCACCCCACCCAGGTTCCCCACCGGAATCAGCCGGCATGTCTGCTGGACATGGCATTTTGATTCCAGCAGGGAAGCAAAAGGTGATTCCGTGATGGGGCCAATAGGTGCCCCGTCATGTCTGAAATCACCCAAAGACTTCTAGAGAAGATGAAAGGGGGCCATTTCAAAGTTTCCTAATATTCAAATTTTTGTTTCTTCACCCTTTGGTACTGTCCCTTTGGTGATGATACTCCAGGAAACCAGTTTTTAGCACTGCTCAAAAAGTTTTGAATGAAAAGTAGTTTTGGTAAAATAAATATATTTATACATCTAAAAAAACTTGCACAAAAGTTTTGGTTCTGAAAAAGTTTTCTAAGCTTTTCATCTGTATTTTTTCAGTACATTTTTGCTTTGATTATCCATTTCCTGCCACCCCATGTTTGAAAACTGAAAAGGTTTGTTTTTTGGAAAGTCTGAAAAAACTGAAAAAGTCCTCCTAAATATTTTAACGTTACATACTCTGTGGTCGTCTCGAATTTTGGAGAAACAGAAATGCTTTTTTGGATCATCCTGTTTTGTCCACAAGAGGGCATTGGAAATCCAAAAAAAGAGAAGATATCAGAAATTGACGTTTACAGGCCCTAAATGTGTTGCTTCAAACCTAATATAAATCATGCTGTAAGAAATTAAAGCTCAAGAGACCTATCATTATTACACTTAATAGTTTACGGTAATTATTTAACTCTGAGTAGTGCAAAAAAGATAATAATATCATGATGACACAACTGGATCTCTGCGAAATATCAGAAATGAGGTCAGTGAGCTTAAAACTCTTGAAAAGCAAGTGATCACTGAGATTTTTTAACCAGTATACTCAGTTTCTGACCATACAATCTTGTAGCTGTTGCACTGATATACCACCGAGTTGTAGGTTTTAAGAAATTAATTTTAAAAGTACTCTAAATAGCTAACCAAGCATGTTTCTTGTCCGTCTTGATTTATAAGAGTCAATGGTAGCTGTGGGACTGTAAAGAGATAAGTCAGTGGGATTGTGCAGTAGCTAAATTGTTTATAAGGTTCCAAAACCCACAAACAGAACATGTCAGCAATGAAAAATAGGCTAATGAAATTTTAGGCTGCACAACAGGAGCACTGGTCGTTTTTGCATGGATGCCTGCCCCCCCCCCCCCGCAGGATGTGCAGGTGGGTGTGTGGTGGTGGTGGGGGCATCCGTGCAAATGCCATGGCGGTGGTTGGGGGATGGGTGTGTCTCCATGCAAACAGCACAGGCGGTGGGTGGGGGTGCTTACGTGTTCCCACGCAACACCCACCTCCACCCATCACCCATGGAGCAATGGGCTCCAATGCCCGATGCTCCATGGGTGGAGATGGGTGAAGATAGGTGTCCTCACCCACCGTGGTCCATTTCAAAAAGGCCATTGTCTCCAAATCAGTGGAGATAAGAATTCCACTCTGGCCCTTTTCAAATGGGCCATGGTGGGTGGGAGGATGGGTGTGCGCCCACAGTGGGTGGAAGTGGGTGTGCGCTCGTTTCCATGGGCATACACCCATCACCAGGCATGGAGCAACCAGAACTGGAGCCTGTTGATGGGTGGAGCGCACACGCACCCCCACCCACAGCAGGTGCCATTCCCAAGGGCGCCCCCCCATCCCTCCCCCACCGCTGGTGGCGTTCGCACAGGCGTCCACCCACCCACCGCACACGTGTGCGGTGGGTGCCCTTGTGAAAAGGCCCTCTATTTGGCACTGGAGAGAGAGAGAGAGAGGTTCCCATTTTAGTCCCCAAAGTATGAGACAGAAATGAAAAAGTTAAAATATCCTTCATTGAAACAACTTTTGTTGGTGAGAATATGCAAGTTTGGGGGCCACACGTAGCCTCAGACATTAGGAAGGGCCTTGTGTGGCCCGAAGGCTTGCATATTCTCACTAACCAAAGCTGGTCCATTAAAAGATATCCTTTGAACTACTATGTCTCCATCTAGGTCCTTTTTACACAGACGTTCTAACACCCATAAAGTGGGTGTTACATTTTATTATACGTGTTGCAGGGCACCACTGCAGCCAATCACCATGGACCCTGTGCACACATGATGCCTCCACCTAGTTCCTCTGGGTGGAGATGGGTGGTGGCGTCTGTGTAAACGCCACTTTCGCTGGGTGTTGGTGAGTGTTTGCTCCCGGCCAACACCCATCTCCACCCACCCCCACCCACGGAGCAATGGACGCCACTGGCAGACATAAACCAAATGTGACAGAGACCCATGGGCTTAAGTGGGTTGCTGTCACATCTGTTTTTACCTAATGTCAAGGAGCTATTCGTCATTGCTACAGAAGGTGGACTAGAAATAACAGGTGCAAATTACAGGAAGGTACATTTTGGTTAGATAAGGAAAAGTTTCCTAAAGTAAAAGCTTTTTGGCAACAGAACAAGTTGTGTAGGGAGGTTGTAGGCTCTCTGTCACTGGAGGCTTTCAAAAAAGGCTAGATAGCCATCTGTCATGGATGTTGTAGCTGCAGTCATACTGTAACCATGCAGATAATTGGATTAGATGATTCTTTAGGTAGGTCCCTTCTAACTCTGGCATTCTATGAAACTGGGCCAAGTCAAAGCAGAGAAACCAAGGGAGAAAAATTCCAAAGTCATCCTTAATGTTTTTCTCAACAAAAGAGTATAAGGAATGAGGATGGCAGGGGGCAGCAGCACTGCAAATTCTAGCTGTTCACCTTTTGGGTGCATGAGTGTCCACTGTGTATTCTTCAAGTCTGAGTAAGTATCCACTGTTTATTATTTTTTTGCTTTTCAAGACTCCTCAGCAAGAAAAAAACTAAGGTTTGTGATTCTAGATAAGACTGCCGCTAAAATATCATTCTCCTGAATGAAAAAATCTTTCTCCAGTTCTGAAAAATAGCACATTGCACTGGCTGCACAGTTGCAAAGGGGATTGCTACTTGCTTTCTCACACTCCCGTGGGCCTGTGACTTATGGCTTTGAAGTAAGTAAAGCCTAAGGAGTTTAGTCATGTACCATGCTGAGCAAATGCCTTAGGGAATTATCTTCTACTATGATAGTGATGGAGCTAGCACTTAGTGGGGGCACAGAACAGTGCTCCCCAGTCCAAGGCTTTCCTTTAAAAATAATAACATCCCATCTTTTACTTGTAAAGAGGGTCTTCTAAGCTGATACGATGGTGTCTGGCAGAGTTTACCACTTAGCCAGAGGAGAGCATGGGTGTTTTCCGATGAGCTTCTACCCCACATGGCCACCCAGAAACCGCAGAGCCAAGCACCTGTCTGAAGGTGGAGCGACTGGATGTGCACTCCCATGTGCTTCAGAGCACCTGCTCATGGAGCACGGTGGGGAAATCCAAGGTGTTTCATGCAGGGCAGGTCAAAAAGAGCCATGGCAATGGATGGCTACAGAGCTCCTGCCCGTATGAACAGTGGCAGCCAGCCTTGCCAGCAGACAGGTCTGCCGCTCATAGGCACTGTGGGTGGGGGGGAACGGCCTTTGCAAGGCACAAAAACTGGCCGGGAGCACTGGGAAGCCCAGGTTCCCCAGTGTTCATGCCTAGGAAATGTCCCTTGCAAAGGCCCCCTTGCACATCCCACCCCCATGATCTATGGCAGGATGAGTGCATTGCAGCTGCTTCTGTGGCTGTAGTAATCACGCTTGTTTGAATTGCTCCCCACACATTCCACCTGCATGGGTGCTCTGCGGTAGGGCTGTAGCAGAAAGTCGCCGTGGTAGCTATTTCCTCCGGAAACAGCGTTTCCGTAATTAGTGGTACAGCGTGGCAGAGACTTTCATTCTGCTAGTTTCATTCCGCTACTTCTGCAGTTCTGCTAATTTCATTCTGCTACTTCCACAGGCTTCACAAATAACGGAAAAATGCCATTTTAGCTACTTCCGCCATTCCGCCAATGCCACGAAATAGCGGAACAGCTGTTTTCCGACAGTTTCTGACAACTTTGCAATTTTTCCGATAGTTTCCGAATTTGCAGAATGTCAGCGGAATTAGCAGAATGTTGGCAGAAAATCCGTGGTATGGCGTGGGCAATTCCGAAATGGCGGAATGGAATTGCGGCATGGTAACAGCTGTTGCCGCATCAGCCCTACTCTGCGGCAGCGCCACCTGGCGGCCATGGATCCCCTCCCCATCACCATGTTCATTTGAAAACACCCCATGTGTGCAGCTGTGGTTAGTGAGGAGCAGACTGGAACCACCTGGAATTGGATCTAATGGCTTGATGTAAGGAGCAATGCTGTGTGGGTGAAAAATACTATGACAGGGGGAGGAAAGCTGTGGCTCTCAGGAACCACGTTGAACAGGGTTTTATTTATTTATTTATTTATTTTTATTTATTAAAGCATTTAGCATCCTGCCCCTCCTGCCACAGGCAGCTCGGCGTGGCTTACAACAGTGTATCTCAACAATTAAAATCATAAAACTATAAAACATACCACTACACCCTTATCCCTCTCCTCCCCCTACCCATCTCCCCCGCCAAGCACCTGGTGGAACAGCCAGGTCTTGCAGCTTTTACAAAAGGAGGGGAGGTCCGTGGCCAGACGCACCCCCACTGGAAGAGAGTTCCACAGCCTTGGCGCGGCCACCGAGAACGCCCTCCCCTGTGTGGCCCCCCGGAAGACTCAGGGGACCACGAGGAGGGCATCCCCCGATGACTGCAGGGACTGGTCCAGTACACAGGGGGTGAGGCAGTCTCACAGATAGGCCGGGCCAAGACTGTTTAGGGCTTTATAGGTTAAAACCAACACCTTGAATTGGGCTTGGAAGACTATCAGCAGCCAGTGCAGAGAATGGACCACTGATGTAATGTTCTCCCGGCGGCCCAGTCCCACCATGAGACGGGCCACCACATTCTGCACCAGCTTCAGCCTCTGGGCCATCACCATGGGTAGCCCCACGTAGAGTGCGTTACCATAGTCTAGTGATGATGAAAGCATGAATGATGGTGGCCAGGTCGGAGTCCAACACGTACGGCCTAAGCTGATGTACCAGATGTAATTGGCGAAAGGCACCCTTCGCCACAGCCTCCACCTGGACATCCAAGCAGAGCTGCGCATTGAGGAGTACCCCCAGACTCCGGACCTGGGAAACCAATGGGGGACAGACCCCACCAATGATGGGGGGCCATTAACTCCATTGCCTTCCCCACCAGCATCACCTCTGTCTTGTCGGGATTCAGCTTCAGTTGATTAGCCCTCATCCAATCCCCCACAGCCATCTGACATCAAGGAAGCATGGAGAATGCGGGGTCTGGGTCTGTTGAAAAAGAGTGGTATAGCTGAGTGTCATCAGCATACTGATGACACCAGACGCCAAACCTCCTGAGAGGCTGCATGTATACATTGAACAAGAGGGGGGACAACACCGAACCCTGCGGGACACCACATGTGAGGTCTCGGTATGATGAAAAACACTCCCCAAGTACCACTCGTTGGGTTCTCCAGGTCAGGAACGACCGGAATCATTCGAGAACAGTCCCGCCCACCCCTGCACATTCCCGCAGGTGCGCCACCAACATCTCGTGATCCACAGTATCAAAAGCAGCTGACAGATCTAATAGGACCAACAAGGTTGAGCGGTCCCGGTCCATCTCTTGGTGCAGATCATTCACCAAGGCCACAAGTGCAGTCTCTGTGCCATGACCTGGATGAAATCCCGACTGTGAGGGATCAAGAAAACCAATGCGGTCGAGATGCCCCTATAACTGCTGAGTCACCACCTGCTCAATAACATTCCCATAAAAGGGAAGGTTAGAGACAGGTCAATAGCTGGCAAGGGAGTCAACATCAAGCGATGGTTTCTTGAGCAGAGGCCACATTACTGCCTCTTTGAGACAGCCCAGTACTCTGCCCTCCCGAAGAGAGGCATTGACCATCCTTGCCAGCAAGGGCCCCATTGTCTCCTGGCAAGATTTAATTAGTCAAGTTGGGCATGGAACTAATTCACAAGAGGTGGCCCTAACAGCCCTAAGAGTCTTGATCGCATCAGCAATCACCGACTGAAATTGATCTCATAAAACTGGGCAAGGCGTGACTTCCATAACCTCTGGTTATCCTAGTGTAATAAGTGCAGTGTCGAAATCATAGTGAATCTGAGTGATTTTATCCACAAAATAATTCACAAACCTATCACAGCATACTGTAGATGACTCCATTCCAGGGTGGAGGGAGGCCGGACTGACCAGCCCCCACACCACCTGGAACAGCTCTGCTGGGCGCGATTTTGTGGATTCTATAAGAGCAGTGAAAAAAGCTTTTTTCGCTGCCCTCATAGCCTTGGCATATGCTCGTAAACTGACTCTATGCTGCAATCTGTCAGGTTGGTCCTGGGCCCTGCACTGCCTTAAGGGTCCTGTGTCTGTCTTCATTGCCCAAGTCAGAATCACAGCTGCTCCTCAGAACCTCTGCAGCCAGGAGCCCAAAGCCCCAGCTTTGCCAGCCAATCACAAAGCAGGAGAGGTTTGTGTGCATGCATGTGTGCAGTGGTGGCTGGTGAACTTTTAGGATGGTGAGGTGGTGGATAGGGCAAGCATGTGGAAGGGCAGACACTAAAATTTCTCATTTACATGATCAATTGAATAGAACACACTATGAATAAGAAAACAAAAACACACACACATAAAACCCCTACACAATAGTGGCGGCATGGAATCGTGAGCAAAATGCAAAATTCTTTGTGAAAAAATCAAGCGGGAAAACCAGCATTTACTCTGGTAGATATCATGTGCCCTGACTGGGAAATGGTTGTAGAGTCGGGGACAAAATTAAAAGGGGCTAATACTATTTTTTTCCCTTCCAAAAACACTAAAACCACACAAGGCTGCATGCAAACTGCAAAGCAAGTCTTTTTTTTTTTTAGAAAAACACAAAACTTTAAGTCACATAACAGAAATATATTCCATAGTAAAAAATCCTCCGGTTTACAAGAGTTAAGGTTCTTGCAAATTCAATCATGCATTAAAAAGCATAGAAATTGCAAGTTAAGGCTCCTGCCTCAACTTCCGTGCCATGTTAGCAAAAAAGACATTGTACAGTCTCACATATTGTGCTCACTTGCAACTTAGGCTCCATGCACCCACACTTTGCCTTCATCTTTCAGCCCCAATCCTTTTCCTCTCCAGGTTGGGGGCAACACTGAAGCTGGGGACAGGAGGGTGTGAACTGGCTTTATAATATGTGTGATTTGGGGCTTTATAATGTAGCATGCAACACACCTTAACTATTAGAGTGCTGCTGCACTCTAATAATAACTATTGTTGATATATCATAGACCTTGCACAATGCTTACTCAGGATACATAGTTTATCATCCCCCCGCAATTCCTTGTGTGTCGACCATCACATATATTTATCAGTGTTACATCTATTTTTGTTTCTTTTCGGTATTCCAAAAACCTGGCCAGAGATTTAGGGTGAAAACAGACATGATGCAAACTCCACTTTAACACCACTCCAACATTTCTTATGCATGTTGCAGGGCTGCATAGGGCACCAGTAAAGCCCTGGAACATGTATAAAATTGTTAAAATGGTGGTAAAGTGGAGTTAGTTTAATGCATGTTTTCATTTGCTTATTGGCTGGGGAACCCTCCCTAATTAGGATAGAAATGGAGTCCAACTCTCCAGATGTGTTTTTCTTGGATGTGCACTTGCTTTGACAGTTTTTCCATGATCAGAATGTTCCATATTTTTACTATACCACAGCTCAAGAGGAGGAAACTTTGCCCTTTTCCATTGACTCACTACAGAGAGTCTGGCTGCTAAAAGACACAGCACATGCCATGCATCCCAACACTAAACCACTAGACCCTATCTGTTTTATCATTAGGAATAGTCAACGGGTGGGGGGGGGGAGGTAATCAATGAATTTTCTGTTCTGTAAAATCCATCACATGTATCAAATTTCCCTGCATCCTCTGCAAAGCAGAGTCAGTGGATACCGTCACATTTTCAGGATTGGGACCCAAGTTCTTGCAGCATCAAAGCTGGTTAGGTAACAAATCTAAGTGGGTGATACTCTTGATGCCAATGAATTGAAACCAAGGACTCTGTCCAGGGCAAGGTCTGGGCGGGGGTGTGGACTGTCAGATAGAAGCAGGCTGGGATGGTTGTGAATCAGAAGGGGTTCAGCTGCTTTTCTGCACTTTGGGTGAAGCAGGTAAGCTGCTTGTCTGCATCCTAGTGAAGTAGGTCCCTTCTAATTCCGGGATCAAGCAGGATACTACTATGTTTTTGAGAGGGAGGGGAATTACTCCTCTTTGTTTCTAATAATGACTCTTTTGTTCAATCCAATAGGCATTTATTAAATAGTAACAAATTAACATGCCAATTATCAAAGGAACATTTGCACAAAACATACAACCTGCACCCTACTCTGACACTTGACACACACGTTCCCATACAAGAAGTATATTCTTACATGTCAAAGATCCTTAGGTCTCGTCTCGGAAGGGAAGGCAGGGTGGGGGGCCCATAGTTGTCTGCCTAGGGGCCTGCCTGCTGGACCTAGGCTTTTCAGGACCTTTGAGAGTGATGGAAAAGGGCCTTTTACTGAGCTAGCCGGCACCCTGATTAGGGCTAGCGGACAAGTACCGTGAAAGGCAACTTCTCTGTCTAGGGACTGGTCTTTTATGCTGTTTCCCTTATGAGTTATCTAGAGCACGGGACTAACAGTTCCACATCAAGACAGTTCCTCCCCTTCGCTATTCAGGTTTGGGGGTCCTTCCCTGTTCGTCACTGTTGTTTGGGGTTTGGCATGACAAGATTAGGTTCTGCCTGCCCTCCCTCCGGAAGAAAGGCATGATCTTAGGCCATGAGTTACCCATGCCCCTTTCTCTAAGGCATCTCTCTGTCTAACTAGGCCATTTTCCCATATTGCATTGCTTGGTTCTTATCTGCAACCTTGTTCTGGGAACGGACAGTTCTTTCTGGTTCTGTTCTTACTGGGGCCTTTCCTTTTGTTGATGACAAGAATGTATCCCTGTCAGCATATTTCTCTCTCCTCCTGCCAGCCTGTTTCTTATAATATGCATTTTTAATAGTTCCTAAACTTAAAATTACTATAAAGCATATAGCAAGTAAATAAAGCATATAGGAAACTCATAGCATCCTTACAATAGTTACAGATGTGTAAAATATTCTCTTGGTTAGTGTTTCAATCAGTCAATCAATTTACAACAGTGGTGAAGACTGGAAGGCAGGATGATGTGCAAGGGAAGCAGGTGAGACTGGAAGCAGTTTGGCTGCATTTGACTTGATGACAAATTTCTCAGACATGGGAGGTGTGGCAAGAATAGGAAATAAATACAGGAAAACCAATGAGCAGCAGTCTCCTTCTCACCTGGCCCACTCAGGCTAAGACTGGATTTTGTTCCATGGTACATACACGGTCATATGAATAAATGATTACCCTATAGCTTCCTGGTCTGGTCTTTGGTTGTGGTGGAGCAAGTGGTAAGGTGTTGAGTTAATCTTAAGTGTCTGGGCTCTAGACCCTGGTACTTGACAGATACAAAGAACATGCCCATCCTGAATACTCGTTATCACCATTCACTGGGTGACAACAGAGATACTGTTGCAAAGGACAATGTGTTCTCAAGGAAAATGACTAGCCTCTCCTCAATGGCAGAACAAGAAAAAGGTGTTACCAGTAGCGAGTATATTTTCTATGCATTTCATACATGTCCACCATTCAGTGCTCTGAATCTGTTTTTAAATAGCACCAGGGTTCTTACCACTGAAATGTCTTGCTTGCATTCATATTGAGAGAGTTTCTTACATTAAAATGAGCAAACGCCTGTTACCTAACAAGTACGCCTTGGAGCAGATCTCTGATCTGAGGATCCAAGCAAGGAAGGAGATGAGAAGGAGAATAATAATGAGATACTAGTTGGAAGTTAAAAAAGCTGTTGCCTTTGGCAGGTTTTTAATAATTTCTGGTGGGGGAGGAAGGTTGCGATGTTCAATGAACTTTTGGTGCTTCATTAAGTTAGGATGAAAGGAGAAGTTATGGTAAATAATACCATAATACTATGGTGTCATAGTAGAATTCTTCAGGCAGTCACTTAAGCCAATTATATGCAATTTTTATGGGGGGGGGGACAAAACAATAGACAGACAACTCGCAAGTGTGGATGCTTCTCTGAGCACCTCAGATTGCTATAAATGCCAACTATAATTCACTGTTTTTATTGTCATGTCCCAGAGTTCAAAAGACAATGGTTCTTTTTGCATGGATTCCACCCCCTCACCCACGTGTGTGGGCATGTGGATGATGGGGGGGAGAGCATCAGTGCAATCACCACGTGGGGTGTGTGTGTGTGCACGCTCCCGTGCTCCACCCATCTCCACACAGAGCGCACGTATAGAACGGGCACCAGTGGAGGACGCTCCATACATGGAGATAGGTGGAAGTGGGTAGGTGTCTGTGTGACGAGCCGCCCATGCACCACCCACCTGCTGCGGCCTCCACCCATCCCCCCGCACCACCGGCCTGTGTGAAAAGGGTCCATGCTTTCTACTTTGAAAGTCCAAAGACTAGGGGTGGGACACCGGGGAGAATACTGGATACCGATTTACCGGTATCGGCATACTGGATTTTTAACATTGGCTGCAGTACCAGATTTTTTACATTGCGGCTATTGACTTCAATGGCCACAATGAAAAAAATCCGGTACCATGGCCAATGTTAAAAATCCAGTATGCCAGTTCAGCTAAATATCGGATCAGATTAAGCCGATACACCCAAATACCGGCAATATCGGATCTTGGGAGAACCAGAATTTCCACCCCTACAAAAGACCATGTGCCTAATATGTGTATTCCAGACATTGCCCTCACCAGTGGCAACTTATTAGATGTCCAAAGGCCATATAGTGGTCATTTAGAACAAGTCTTTCACTGCATCAGGAAAACACATAATGTCTGAGCAGCACAATTATGGTAGTCTGCCCATTGACTTCTAAAAGGATGATCAGATATTACATCCATAATCAGCTGCTGGAAAAGACCATGTTGGCCTATGTGGAAATGTATGTTCATGTTAAGAGGCAGTTCTACTGCAGGATTCCATGGAAGCAATAAATTAAGAAATTAAAGCTGCTGTGAAGACTTTAGTTAAACCAAAGCAAATAGACACTGGATCCCGTAAATGGGCAGATCATCCTAGGTGAGGTATTCAACATAACATACTCTGTTAGATTTTACTTTGTTCACAGAAGCAGTCTAAAATAAGATATTTTCTTTACTACAGGATTTTCTTGTAAATTGTGGGTTTTTCCCCCCCGTTTCAGGCACAAATCTTCCTCTCGCAGCTTAATGAGCAGCCACACAATGAACATGGCTTCAGATACATTGGAATTAAGAAGTATCTTCTGAAAGTACTACTTCAAATTTATATCTCTTTGGCCAGATTCAACCTTGGGTAAAAACAAACCCAAGCGAACTATGGCTCGCTTTTTCATGTTTTGGCCCACAAACCACCATCTGTTTAGGAGTCATCAGATGTTGGCCACGGATTGCCCCTGGGTGTGTTGGTGGCTAGACTGGGCTCTCGCCTCCAGATGAGCTCCAAGTCACAACCCAGGCTATGGTCCTTCTGATCAGGGCAAAGCGAGTTATAGCATCTGTTGTGACCCACCATGACCCAGCCCAGATTGGAGCTGCCATGTCTGGCTGTCATTGACCATCATGGTGGGAGGTGGGACACTGGGCACAGCATAGCTGCGGGGCCAGCTGGATGCACATTTGTGCATCTCCCTGTCTTCCCCAGCCACTGAAATGTTTGTTGGGTGGCTCAACCCAGTCCAGACTGTGTTCGCCGTGGCTTCCCAACCTGAAATGCCAGCATCATATTTGTTTCCATCCCTTAATGTAGCCCACTGATTTCAGTTCAATTTCAATAGTTACATTAATGATTCACTAGGTTTTGGGGGCCTTATACAATGTGCTGTCATGCTCACTTTAAAAAATGCAGTGACACAGTTAATGCGGATCAATAAGCCTAAACCAGTAGGAATGATACGAAGCTTTATCAAGACTTGTTCTTCAGAAATTGTGGGACTGTCCAGGCAGTTGCAGAGACTGCCACATTCTGTAGAGTGTGGACACTGCTGTTGATATTACACACGTGCTTTAAATGGGGCATTTATTTTAGCTTCATTCTAAATACAGGCAGCTTGGAGGAGAATTAATTTCTGTTTGTTTGCATCTCTATTTGTGTACACAGGCAGAGAGCCAAGGGCTGGCTTTACAGGTCACACAAACCAGATTTTCAGGACTGCCAACATGGGCAATCCTGAACACATGCGCTGTTGTATGTACAGATATCGGTGGTGGCGGCGGGGAGGAATACTGGTTTCAGGGAACACTAGGCAGGAGAAGTGGCGGGGGATCCAGTGCTGCTGCTGGCACCACTGCCTGGTGCACCTTCAGACCAGGGGTAGCATGGGAAGTGGCAGCTGGGAGGCAGTTCCTTGCTGTTGCTGCTGCTGCTGCTGCTGCTGCTGC
>QEPC01001916.1:44102-65744 GCA_003113815.1 Sphenodon punctatus | reverse complement strand
GTAGCCCGGGAAGCGTGGTTGAAATTGACCCCATGTGGGTATTCAGTGTGGCGAACATCTGGCGGCCGCCGAACAGACGTGCAGGGCACAGTGACCACATGTAGGTATTCAGCATGGTTCGCTGTGATCTCGTCACGTCTGAAAACACCCGATGTCAGGCTGACCGGTCTATAGTTTCCCGGATACTCCCCTCCACCCCTTTTGAAGACAGGGACAATATTTTCCTGCCTTCCAGTACCTCACCTCTTCGCCAAGGGTTCTGAAAGATGATAGACAGAGGTTCCGAGAGGACATCAGCAAGTTCCTTCAGTATCCTAGGATGTAATTAATTCAGTCTCGAAGACTTGAACTCATTTAGAGCAGCTAGGTATTCTCTGACCAACTCTTTCTCTATCATGAGCTGCAATCCTTTCCCCTCATCATTCATGCTACTTTTGCCAGGTTGGAGTCGGGACACAATTTCCCTTTTGGGAGAAGATGGAGGCAAAATAGGAGTTGAGTAGTTCGGCCTTAGCTTTGTCACCTGTTAACATTTCACCATCTTCACCGAGCAGGGGACCTACCACTTCCTTTTTCTTCCTCTTACTTCTAACATACCTGAAAACCAATTTTTGTTGTTCTTAGCGTCCCTTGCTTGCCTCAGCTCATTCTTTGTTTGCCTTCCCAACACTATCCCTACAAGTCTGGGCTACTTGTCTTTATGTGTCCTTCATGACTTGTCCATCTTCCATTTCTTATCGGGCTGTATCATTGTATATTTTCCGAACACTGAGAACAATAATATATATTAAGGCTGAACCTACTTTATTTTAAGTTAGAGAAAGCAAACAAAAATGGCAAGATGGAAGTCTCTGAGGAAGCACATCATGCATGCTTCGTTATCTTCACCCAAGAATACAGAAAATTCCTGGAAATTCAGTACACAAGCATGGTTTTGACCATCTTTCTCCATTGCTTTTGACTTTATATAATTGGTGAATGCAGGACAGTAGCAATGGGGTAACAGGAATAGCATAGTTCAGAACTGAAGCAAAATTGGTTGGGCTTTGTAGGGAAGCTTGCTGGAAATTTGTAGGAAAGTTTCCACTGCCACATGGTTCCTTGTTTTCATGAAATTAATTATTATTATTATTATAATTTTATTATATCACCCAACAAGCCATAATCTCAAGAATGCTGTGTAAAAACCTGCCTACTGAAAGTTATTTCCAGGGGTCATAATCTGACAAAAGCCAGGAACTATGTTCTGTATTTGTAAGAGTAATCTCCTCTGTTATCTAACCAGTTAGATATACAACATAGCTCATAGCTGTAGCAGATCCTGTGGGATGGAAGAAAACCTGGGTTGTAAATGAATTATTCTCTGCTTCTTCTATCAAATCCATCTCTTTTTTTATGACTTGGTTCCACATCATTTCCTTTTCCCTTCCACTTCATTATGAGCAACAGCTTTCCTTTTTTTGTTGTTAATATAAGATATGCTTATCTTATATTAAAGAATGAGATAGACAGATTCTGAAAATCTCAGAATAAGTCAAAATATTCAGACACACTAAAAATATCTCATAGATGCAATGGCAAGATATTCCCTAATCTACAAGTATGAGGCACTCAAAGGACTTGCAATATGGGCTCCACTCTTTAGGAGCCAGCATAGGGGTGTGAAACTTCCCTGCAGAGAGACATAGATATCAGATCCTAAGGCATAACAAAGAGAAGTGGGGTCATTTCTGCAGATTCATGCTGGTACTCCGATCTTGTGGTTCTATTAACTGCAACTAATGAATATAATGGGTTTGAACCTGAGACAGAGTGTACTAGGGCATGGGATAGAGGGGTACTGAATTTAGGGGCAAGGTGACGCTGAGCTTTGCTATTTAATTTTAAATAAAGACAACCTGTAGGAATGGAGGAAATTTGGGCCACATCGAGTGCAGGCACAGGAGGAAGGTTATAATCCTTCTTGCTTACAGAAATATGTTCTCTTTTTTGCTAGTTAAGATTTACTGCTAGGTAAGATTTACTGAGAAGCTTCCAAATTAGACACTGCAGTAGTACCTTCATTAGCATACCAAGGCCAGAATACAGATTTAGTACATGTTAAATGAGAAGGATAGAAACTATGGATTAAAATTAGATCAACAGCAAGCAGTTGCAATACACAAGGTTTGTGTACCAGGGCCTATGACGTACCCATTTAAACTGCATTTAAATCTGCACAGAAAGAGCTATACAAGAACAGATTGGGTTGTTTTTTTTTTTTACTTCTCCCTTTGTCTGGGAAGTCGTGTGAACAGTAATAGCACTTTCTACTTCTCAGCAGCAGCACAGTTCATTGTTATATTTTGGGAATATTATATATTGGAGCAAACTCATCTCTGTTTACTACAATCACCGCACAGGAAATGAGGGTAAAAGGACTAAAAAAAAAAAAAAGACCCACCGAAGTTTGACTGAAGCTGGTCGCAGAGGCATGCAAAATATTACACAACTCCATAACACCAGTGAACTCTACTGCCATCTTAGCGATTTAAGTTTCGTAACAATGGAGCATCACACCTGTCAACTAATTGACAACAAGTTGATCATCTTTAAAAAGCACATAAGTACATATTAGAGCTTTGCATTCCAGTTTTGATAAAACTCCCCAAAGCCCTTTTCAGCTTCCATATTCAAAATGCAAATACTAGGTCTGTGTATGCTTTTGAATGAACTCAACAATTCCTGAAAAACATAATATCTGATGTTTCAAACTGGACCCTCAAATCTGCAGCACTTTTGCAGCTGGGCTGCTCTCTCTCTGAGGCCACATTCACACCCGACGAGGAGGTGCTGTTAAAATGACGTGCAGGCAAGGATGTGGGATCAGGAAGTAGCCCAGTGCCGGAAGTAGCACTGGTGCAAATGGGGTTCTGATGTGGCTTTGCTCACACATGACAGGGCTTGATTTTGCATCCTGTCATGTGTGAGCAAAGTTGTGGCAGAATCCCATTCACACCAGCACTACTTCTGGTCTCAGGCTCCTCCCTATTGCCATGTCCTTGCCTGCACATCATTTTAACAGCACCTCCTCATCAGGTGTGAATGTGGCCTGACTCTCAGTTTAGCTGCCTGTTGGGAGAGCCTGTAGTGAACCCTTCCCCCCTGCAGGGGATGCTGCTGTCTCCGAACTGCAACCAGGCCCAAACCAGAACAGCCTAGCCAGGGACAATTGGTGATTCCTTGGCAGCCTTATTCCCTCCCTTGCCAAGCCAGCGACCTGACCTCTCCCACAAGCCAATGACTCCCCTGAGCTAACCCCATGTCCCATTCCCACCTATGTCACCCACTTTCCACAAGCCAATGACTGACTCCCTTTTGAGTCAGAAACCACTCCTCAAGCTAGTGACCCCTCCCTGATAGGGATGGGAATATCGGAATCGGTTCAATATGATTTGCTTGATTTTTTGACAAATTGTATTCTAATCATAAACAGGAACCTGTTTTCACTGTGTTTTCCACATTGGCAATGATGGGGAAAATGAAGTGAACACAGGTAAAGATACAAATAAATGCAAATACCAAACACACAAATACAGACTCAAATACTTGACTCCGTGCACAGTCCTAGTATATACACTCTTATTGGGATATATATATAATTGGCCAAGCCATATGTCCCTGGAATGGGACACTCCTCTTTAGAGATTAATAAGATAGATCTCAATGTGGATATTTTAGCCAACTGCTAAAAATAATGGTCACTGTAATCACAAAATATAGCAGCCAGCTACACCTTTAGCAGCAGTGTCAGCCAGTGTCACCAGTAACAGCATCTTATCTCACTGGCCTAGGTCACAACATGCAAGTCAGAAATCGGAATCTACAACTGTGAATATTTATGTATGATTAGATGAACGGCAAGCAGACAGAATACATGAAAGGTGTAGAGAAAGTAAGGTTGCTATACCAAATATTATTATTATTTATTATTATTAACAAACATTTATATAGCGCCAGCAGTGTACCTGGCACTTTACAAAGTAATAAAATAGACACGGTCCCTGCCCCTAGGGCTTACAATCTGAGAGACAGGAGCTGGGGGAGAGACTTAGGAAGGGGAACAGAGGGAGAGACAAGGGGTCTAACATTCATGAAGATGCGAGGTCTCAAGTGCACGTACTTGGCTTGGTTACGATGAGAATGACAGCAGGCAGGTCCATGTTGCAAGGATAAGGGTAAACCGATCGTAGGTATAGGAATAGTGGCTCAGCAGGATAAAGAGTCAGACAGAGCAGAGCGAAAGAGGTGAGTTTTAAGGAGAGATTTGAAGGTATGAAGGGAGGGGGCAAGGCGGATGTGGACAGGGAGGGAGTTCCAGGCATGGGGGGCAGCAAGTGAGAAGGGACGAAGGCGCTTAGGGGAGCAGGGAAGGCGTGGAAGGGTGAGAGAAGGGACAGAGGAGGAGCGAAGTGCACGGGCTGGAGTATGGAGGGCGATAAGTGCAGAGAGGTAGGGGGGAGCAAGGTTGTGAAGAGCTTTATAGGTGAAGACTAGGAGCTTGTGCAGGATTCGTTCAGGAAGGGGAAGCCAGTGAAGCGAAGAGAGGAGGGGCTGCACATGGTCGAAGCGACTGGCAAGGTAGATGACCCTGGCAGCAGAGTTTTGGACAGAGATGAGGGGAGAAAGGTGGGACCGGGGAAGGCCAGTGAGAAGGAGGTTACAGTAATCGAGGCGAGAGATGACCAGAGCATGAACAAGCATGAACAAGAGTTCAGGTATGCAAGATTTGGACCTCACGGGGACCTTTGCCAGACAAGTCAGGAGGTAAAATGATTGATATGAAAGGTGGCATTTAAAAATCTCCTTATATTTAGTACTATGTCCTGGTTTAGAAGCTGAGAACTGCAAATGGCAATTCATCTAACCTGGCCTCACCAGGAAACATCTGTTAACTTTTGCTAAATGCAGCATATTTGCATGTAAATGGAACTTTGTCTAGGTGGCTGTCAGCATGTCTTAGGTAACCAGGAAGGCATGAAAATTCCATTTCCTTGCGGATAGGTCCAGATAATATTTAAATAAATGAGACCAGAAGGATGCTTCATTTCCTTTACACAAGAATCAAAAAGAAAACTGCAGACTGGAATAATCAATGAAGATGCGTGTTTTGGAGACAGAAGGTTAAGGGGCTTAGTATTAACTTTTATTTGTTGTTTGTCTCTGCTCGCTCGTCACTAAACTTGGGGGATATATTATGAAAGAGGGTAATTTTGCCTTGTTTAAATGTAGGGGCATGTGTTAAAGGTTGACTTTTCCATAATACCAGATTCATATCAATTTCAAATTAAGAAAGAGGAGTATGCACTTTGGTAATTGCAACAGCTGAGTTCAAAAAAGAGAGCTTGGGTGTAGTGCTATGTAGTTGAGAGAGGAATGTCACCTTGCCTAAGGCTTGAAATCTCCAACATTGGGTGATTTCAGACGTGACGAGATCACGCTGAACCACAGTGAACCACGGTGAACCCCGCGGCGGGGCCAAGGCGCCCTGAACGTCTGTTCGGTGGCCGCCAGATGTTCACCACGCTGAACACCCGTGCGGGGCCAATTTCAACCACGCTTCCCGGGCTAGCCGAACCAATTCCCGTGGACGCATGGTGAACGATATCCCCACCCATGATCAACCAAAAGTCACGTCTGGATGCCAGCCGCCGCCGCCCGGGGTCAAAGGAAATCATCCCCAGGCGTGGGCAATGAGCGCAACGTCGCTGCCAGGCAACCGGCATCAACAAATAAAAAACAAAAAAACCATATAAAAAAACAACAAAAACACCCATATAACAAAACATTTCCCGAACAACTGAACGGCTGAACTGAACGGCCGAACCCGAACCCGGCGAACTAACTGAACTGCCAAACTGAACGGACGAACCAAATGCCGCCGAACCGAACGCAGCCGAACCCGAACGGATGAACCAAATGCAACCGAACCGAACCAAACGGCTGAACCCGAACTGCGATCTGTTCACCCATCCCTACAAATAAAATGTCAATCCAAAATTCCATAACAGCCACAAATGAATAGGGCCACTTAAGAACACAAGGGAAGACATCCAAAATGGATGTCCATCAATAATCTCTGTCTCAATAGCAGGTTGCTCACAAGGAGAATCCTTGACAACATAAATGTTGCTCACTTCCCCACTCTCCAGTAACTGCAAAATAAGACCATCCATCGAGCATTATCTGGCTCCAAGACTAGGGACATAATCCTTCACCATTAAAGTCAATAGAAGCAGGGCTATTGACTTCAATAAGAACATAAGTAGTGTCATACTGGGTCAGACCAAAGGTCCATCAAGCCCAGCATCCTGTCTGACAGTGGCCAATCTCTTTCTCTTAGGAGAAGTACCCAACAGGTCACAATGAGCAATCCATTCCCTGTTGTTCCAGCCCCCAACAGAAAGAGGTTATGTTTCCCAAAACTACTTTGCTAATAACCATTAATGGAGCTATCCTCCAAGAATGTATTCAATCTCTTTTAAAAACTATCTAGTACACTACTGGCCATGACCACTTCCTCTGGCAGTAAGTTCCACAAGTTATTTGTGCGCTGAGTTAAAAAATACTCTCTTATTTGGTTTAAATCTGCTACCAGTTAATTTCATGGAGTGTCCTCTGTTCTAGTACCCTTAGAGAGGATAAATAACCACTCCCTGTTTACATGTTCTACATCACTCATGATTTTATAAACTTCTATCATATCCCCTCTGTTGTCTCTTCTCCAAGCTGAAGAGCCCTAACCTATCAAACTTCTCCTCATAAGGGAGCCATTCTGTAACCTTGATCATTATTTTTGCCCTTCTCTGAACCTTTTCTAGTTCTACTATGTCTTTTTTGAGATGAGGAAACCAGAACTACACACAATACTCCAGTTCCAGTCATACCATAGATCTATATGGAGGCATTACAATATTTTCAGTTTTATTCTCTATCCCTTTCTGAATGATTCCCAACATTCTGTTTGCTTTTTTGACCACCGCCAAACACCAAGTTCAGCATTTCAACATATTGTCTACAGTGACTCGAATATTATCCCTTTCCTGAGTGGTTACTCCCAATTTAGAACCCAGCATTGTATACATATAAGTTTGGGTTATTTTCCCCTATGTGCATCACTTTGCACTTGTCCACATTAAATTTCATCTGCTATTTGGATAAGCTATTACCCAGTCACTCTTGCAAGATCCTCCTGCAATTCTTCACAGTCTGCTTGGGTTTTAATTAATTTAAATAACTTTGTGTCATCTACAGATTTGATCACCTCACTCTTTACACCCTTCTCTATATCATTAATTATTATATTAATCAACCCCTGGGGCAGTCCACTAGTTACTTCTCTCCACTGTTAAAATTGACCATTTAGTTCTACATTTTTCTTCCTATCTTTTAACTAGTTGCCAATCCATGATAGAACACTACCTCTTATCCCATGACTGTTTGATTTCCTCAAGAGTCTCCCATGAGACACCTTATCAATGCTTCCTGATAATCCGGGTACACTATATCGAACAGCTCACCCTTATCCACATGCTTATTTACATCCTCAAAAAATTCCAATAGGTTAGCTAGGCATGACTTCCCTTTCCTAAATCCATGTTGACTCTTCCCCATTAAGCCATGTTTATCAGTATGCCTAGTAATACTGTTCTTATCCACCATTTCCACCAGTTTGCCCTGCACTGACGTCAGGCTCATGGGTCTGTAGTTTCCAGGATCACCTCTGGAGCCCTTTTAAAATATTAGTGTTACATTTACTACCCTCCAATACTCTGGCACAGTGGCAGACTTTAGCAATAGGTTACAATTTACCAATAGTAGGTCTGCAACTTCATTTTTGAGTTACTTCGGAACTCTGGGATGAATACCATCTGGTCCCGGTGCTTTGTTACTATTTACTTTGTCAACATGTTCTAGAACCTCCTCCAGAGTCACACTTATTTGGGGCAGTTCTTCGATTCATCACCTACAAAGACTGTGTCCATCATGGGTATTGCCCCAACATCCTCAGCGGTGAAGACCAAAGTGAAGAATTCATTCAGTTTCTCTGCAATGTCCTTATCATCCCTGAGCACTCCTTTCACCCCCATTCATCTAATGACCCAACTGACTCTCTAGCAGGCTTCTTGCTTCTGATGTACTTGAACAAGTTTTTATTATTATATTTTGCATCTTTAGTGAGTTTCTCAGCAAATTCCCTCTTGGCCTGTCTTATTAATGTTTTAAATCTAATTTAGCAATGCTTATGCTCTTTCCTATTTACTTCCTTAGGAATAGCTTTCCATTTTTTGAAGGACACCTTTTTGGCTTCAATAGCCTCCTTCACCTCCCCATTTAGCCACAAACTGGAAGGCAACACTTTGTGGTTGTTTTTTTTAAAAGTGCACAGCTTAAGCCTACCTAGAAGAAATATTCATAGGGTCTGGAAAAGCTGCCCTGACAGCTACTGTCCACACCTGGGCTGGATTCAGTTTGATGTGGTACCCAGACACCCTGCTGGGCACTGTGGAATTGGGAAGGGGAGCTATGGGGATTGTGTTGTTCCTGCAGGCTACTTGTAAGACTGGAGCTCAACTGTAACATGACTTCTTTATTACAGACTATATACAACTCGGGGGAACTGCTCATGCCTAGCTGCTCAGCCCTTCAGCTTCCAAGAGCCCAACTAGCTGACCTAGAAACAGTCTCTGGGGTGAGGTCATTTTTGCGTTGCTCTTAAAGGGCCACATACCAGCTAGTTGCTAAGCATAAATACCATATAGGGCTTGAGTCCAGCAGAGCCCTGGAAAGACCTTCAGGCAAGGTAGCACAGAAGAGCACTTCTGATCACAGCAGCTTTATTGTAGCAGTCTTTTCAAATTGTTGATGAGAAGAGGAAGCAGGAAGAAATGAACAAGGGGGATGAGCTGGCGCCTCCTGTGACAGAAGATGCTCCTTCTCTTGGTGCCTCCCTTTGTCTGACAGACTCACTGACTTTTCTCAAAAGAGGAGCTGGGGCTGAGCCTTGGCATAAATTAAACCCTGACCCCAGGTGTGATGCCACTGCTTCTCTGAGTCTTAGGGCTTTTGGGCTTCTAGAGACAGGCTGCTGGTCTGTGGCTTAGACTGCACCTGCAGGCTAATGCTTCAAGGTCCCAGCCCTTGAATCCCTCAACCCTCTTGGAGCCGCTTTAGCGGGTGGCACCTGGTATTAACAACAAGGCGGCAGCAGCAGCAACAGCATGCTAATCTCCACAGTTCCCCCAGCTGGTTGGGATGGAGGATTTAGGTCGGAAGGACGTGCCGCTGGACCACTGAGCAGCACCATGGAAGCTCTGCACAGCAGCTGCAGAAGTGAGGGCAGCCGCTGGGCAGTTGAGAAGGAAATGAGAAATGTTGGTGCTACTTCCTGTTGCTGCTGCAGTAGTGTCATCCCCACCCCCGAAAGTTTCAACATGGACTAGTGTCCCATTTGCCCAAAGGGTAGGCTTCCTCTTGGTAGTTCCTATTAACAAGTAGCCCATTTTGCTGCTTTTTGCCACTTAGGCAGTTGTTTTCTTAGTCACCTTAGCTTTAAACTCCTTGGGAAAAAAGCATTAAATATTTCTTCCACTACTCACTTCTATAGCACTACTAGGCAATCATGGTGCTTTACAGTCACACATTTTCAGAGACAGGCCTCTATCCAGTTGGTTTACAATCTAAGATGCACAAAGGTGTGGGCAACACAAACACACATTCCCATTTTACAGATGGGGAACTGAGACAGAGGTTGTGACTTGCCCAAGGCCACCCGTGAGTTCATGGCTAGGGCAAGATTTGAACCTTAACCACCCTACTTCACTGGCTTGGATATTGGAAAATTTCAAATGATCCATATGACAGATTATGAGAGAATTCTCACGCAGCCACAAGGCAAGCAGCAATAGACCTTGATGATTTGCTGCTCAGCCACTTCCGTTAGTGCATTATTGATATGGTCTACTGCTGGAAAGCTCCTCTTCCCCTACTTCCACATACTCTGTGGGGAAGAGGTAGGCATTTACGAGGACAGCCAGTCAAGGAGTTGCATTAGACTTCAGTTTTTGCCATCAGGAGCAACATGCATCTGCAGATAATCTAGTCTGTTGTTCCCTGATTTTTATGGCCTGTATGCCATGGCTACAGGGGGAATGAGATAAAATAATGCAAAGCCCAGTAGATATTCAGTGTGAGAATTGGGGAGGCTTAGTGAAGTGACTCTCATTGGTAATAAGAGCTGTGTGACTGAATCTCCATATGCTGGGTGGAATATGTATACCTTAAAGGCTAACGGTCCTCATTTCCAAACTGAGGAGCAGGGTATGACTTTAGGCATTGCCTAATATTTTTTTTGACTAATCAAGACTTCTGTCTGTTGCAAAAAAGAAAAGTTAGACTGAGAGACAATGACAAGTATATAATGAAATCCTTGGCCTGCATTTGTTCAGTTTATATTTCTATAAACTTGCTATTGAGTCTGGAAGGAGCCACTGAAAATGAAAGGAGCGCCATGTGTAGAGGGATAGCACTATAAGCGGGTCAAGGTTCTGAATTTCCAAATCCAGGGGAGTGCTGATGCGGGCTGAGAAGAAGCTTTTCCATGGTGGATGTGCAGTGAACAAGCAATAAAGCCTCATGAGACATCACCTAAAGCCTGAGTTGGGGCACTAGCCCCCACCTCCCCCCACCCCTTGCATACTGTGGAAAGAAAAGACACAGAGAAGGGTAACAAAAATGATCAGCGGCTTTCAGATTTGGAGTCGACAGGGGAGACAGCTCTCCTACAGCAGGGAGCTGTAGGAGGACATCACAACCGCACAGGAAGAACCAGACAGTGTGGACTCCAAGGGCGGCTTACCATCTTCTGCTGCTTGCCACCACTGGAGCCAGCTGGGCCCTGGACCCTGCTGCCGAACCGGATTCCCTGAGGGATCCCTGAGGGTTGAACAGCCATGAGCGTGGGCGTGGGGAACCCCGGGACTTGGACATTTCATATCCCCCCCCTCTCCTACCCGGAAGCAGCGTGGGTGCCTATAAAAGACACACCACAGGCCACAGCTCCTTGAGGGCGACTTACCATCTGCTGCTGCTTCCCACCGCTGGAGCCGGCTGGGCCCTGTACCCTGCTGCAGTGCCTGATTCCCTGAGAAACCCCTGAGGGACAAACAGCTGTGAGCGTGGGCGTAGGGAATCCTGGGACCTGGACATTTCATCTCCCCCCCCTGCTCCTACCTGGAAGAAGCATGGGTGCCTATAAAAGACACACCACAGTCCGCGTGCCGAAGGGCCGCGGCCAAAGGGTGCGGCCCTTTGGGGGCTGAAGAGGGGTTAGGGGGTGTAGGAACTGCATTTTGTTGGCTGGAGCATGTAATCTTTGTTTCTGGGAATTTATTGAGTTGATATTTTGGGATAGTAGCGGTTATTGATGTTCCCAAGGACTGAATTTGGACTTGGGTTTCTACTATATTTGGGTTGGTAGTAGAACCAGGTGATAAGAACCCAAATCCATGGGGAAAAAAGGTAAACGACGGGGTGTGTGTGTGTGTGTGAGAACCTGCTCTGTTACCAGACAACTTAAGTTAGAGGATTTCCTGCAATCCCCTCAGGGGGGACAGCCCCCGGAAGGATTAGCCCAAATACCAGTAGGTAACCTCGAGGGCTACTCAGGTGCTGCCGAGGCAGCCAGAACTCTTTTGCAAAAACTACCTCAACCCAGCCCTCTACTGTCGGTGGGTTCCCTGAATGTGGAAGGGACCTGTGACATTCCTCTATCCCCCTTTTCGCTCTTAAAACAGGAGGGTTTACTTTTCTCTGAAATTATGAGGGACCAATGCTTTTTAATTGGCGATCTTGTGGCAAAAGTATATGTTCAGTTGGAGGGTTTAAATACCAAGCTGGACTTACAGCTTCCCCAGCTTAAAGATACAGCCTGCAAGCTGAGCGAACACACGGAGGCTCTAGTGGGGATGCCTGCCGGTAGGATCCGGCAGGGGGTTTCAGTAGCCTGTCAGACTAAGGGGGAGGGCAGGAATGAAGAAGCAGGTGCAATGCCCCTATGTATGGAGGCTAGGGGAGGCCCTGTGGAGACCAGGGATGGACAACCCTTGGAGCCTGAACCTATGGTCCTTGCTTTAAGAATAGCTCCTTCCCCTTTGGGAAATTGGCCACTTTGGAACTCCAAGCATGCAATTAGGTGGCACATTCTTAACATAACAGGGATAGTGGTCCCAGTTCACCATGTGATCAGGGTGATCTATTTACCCGCTATGGGGCATTTTCAGCGCTTGGTGGTTCACTTCAGCTTCCCCTCAATAACTGATACCCTGATCTCGCAAATGTGCCTCTTTGCCTCCTGGGGTATTTACCTCAGCAGGGCCTACAAAGACCCAGCTGTCTGTCCTTTGTCCCCTAAAAACCCACACAAGCATAATGGGTCATCTTGCCAGACTAATCTGGCTTCCATGGCAACTAGCGACAATCCCAATACAACTCCACCTCCTAAAAGATCTTTTAGGAATTTCCCTACAATTCCCTGCAAACTTAGACCCCAGCAGCGGGGTTCTCAGGGGACAGGTTATATCCCCTTACATTCCAATAATCCCACTAGTATTAGGGGGCCAAGTTCATTTAATAGGCAGCCTCCTTTTCTACCTAAAGCCAAGTCTCAAATTACGGGGTCTTCGGAGTCAAACTTGCAGCTTCCAATGTCTTGGCAGGGTACTGACAGTCTGGCCCAGCCTATAAACCCTCCCTTGCTCCATTTTTACTATCTTCGCCTAATGAAGATAACTACACAGTGGAGGCTGTAGGGTTTAATTTATTGCCTTCAACAGCAGGCAGCATGCTCCAGCCCATAAATGCTCCTCAACCACTCACTGATGATCAGGCAGGGCCCACCGGGACTACCCCTGTGGGAAATGAGGGGGCCACTGATGCCCTGTGACTATCTTCCCCCTCAGGTTGTGTGTGTGCCGTTGTCCATCTGCTCATGGAATATAGCAGGTTGGGTTGGGCATAGGAGCGATGATGATTTTGTCACCTTCATCAAAAGGCATCATATCATACTAGTACAGGAGACCTGGACCAAGGACCTTTTGGAGTTAGATGGCTATTTAGCCTTAAACCTTCCAGCCACTAACTTTTGAACAAGAGGCCGGGCTTGTGGAGGCTTGGGGTGTTTTCTGGACCAGAGGTTGATCTCTGGGGATCCCATTGCTATCTCCTCTCCGCAACTAGCATTAGGCTTTGTAGTTAAATTTGGCACCTTAACTTTGATTATTCTTACAGTATACATCCCCCCGTGCAATGCTAGCTCCTATAGAGATTCTATGTGGAATGCATTAGAAACATTACTGGCAGAGCTTCGATATAAATATCCAGAGGGATTACTAATTATTAGGGGTGATTTTAACGCACGATTGGGCCCCAATGAGCATTCTATGGATCTCTATTATGATAACCCTTTGGAGGTGCAGGGAGTGCAATCCAGATCTAGAAGCTCTAAAGATCTACAAGTTAACGCCTCGGGGATCAAGCTTGCCAATTTGATGGTGAGCTACCATCTATCTATATTAAATGGTATGGGGTATAGTGACCCAGAGAGTGAATTTACCTATATTGGGACAACTGGCTCTAGCGTTGTGGATTATGCTCTGGTGTCCATGGCAGCCCTTCCCCTGGTCAACGATTTTGCTGTTGGCATGGGTCTGGTGGATGACCATCTCCCCCTGGTTCTTAAGCTGTCTACAGCTGGAACCATCCCAAGGCATGACCCTCCCCCAGATTTTGAAGTGGCCCATTTGGCTATTCAGAAGCCGCCTAGATGGGACGAAGCTTTGTTTTCCACATTAGTGGAATGGACCTCTCAACCTCCCTGCTGTAGCCTGCGGGAGAGCATGCTTCTGGCTACTGATAGCAGTGATATAGTAATGAAGTATAACCAATTTAGTCTGTCCCTGAGTGAATTCATTCAATCCTTGAATAAAGAACCAAGGGTCTTTTGCTCCTCTCGCCCTCCAAAGGGCAAACCTTGGTTCGATAAAGACTGCCGGAAGATAACCTCAGGGCCAAGTACGAGGAGTACAGGGCAGGCTTCTCTTCAAGGCTTCCTCCTGATTTTGTGGCATTGAGGGCAGAATATAGGGAGCTAATCAGGACAAAGAAGCGTGAATATGTAAAGTTGCAATGGGGAAGCCTAGTGTCTGTGGCAGAAAGATGCTAGGACATTCTGGCAGCTTATAAATGGTGCATCTATATGGGAGCCAAGCTTGTCATCCGCTGCAATTGACCCATACATCTGGGTCAAGCATTTCAGTGCCTTGTTTTCTACAGGTGGCGAGGCGAGCGAGTGGGCTCCTGTGGATTTAACCTTTGTGGACACCTCACTTTGGCCCCCTGTTGCAGTAGATGAGGTCGAGAAGCTGGTAGATTCTTTTAAAAATCACAAAGCACCTGGTCCTGACCTTATATACATTGAGTTTATTAAACTGCACAGAGAGTGGTGGATTCCCCTACTGGCAGCCTTGTTCACAGCAATAAACAATTCTGGAAACATCCCAGCTTTATGGGGTAAGGCGGTAGTGGTACCTATCTTTAAAAAAGGCCCCAGGAATAACCCGGCAAATTATAGACTGATTAGCCTCTTGTGTGTAATAGGAAAAATCTATGCAAAGTTTCTGCTTGGAAAACTTATGGAATGGATGCACTGGGAGAAGGTGTTAGCTTTAGAACAAGCAGGCTTTCAGAAAGGGCGATCGACAACAGAGCTATGTTTTGTATTATACCATCTGGCCAGTAAGTACAGGAGGTGGAATGGTACACTATTTGTGGACTTTTTAGATCTAAAGGCTGCCTTTGACTCCGTTGATAGAGGGATCCTCTAGGAAAAACTCCAGAGGACCTCTATCAATGGAAAGCTGCTTAGTCTTATTCGCGCCTTATATGACAATTCTTCATTAGTAGTTAGGGTTGATCATCATGGGCATACCACCCCTCCCATAAACACCACAGTGGGTGTTAGGCAGGGTTGTGTGTTGGCCCCAGCCCTCTTTAATATTTATATTAATGAAGTCATCAGTCAAATGGTTGACCCAAAATTTAGTCCACTGCAACTGGCCTCTAGGGCTGTAAGCTGTCTCTGCTATGCAGATGATGTGGCACTAATGTCCCAGATGCGTATCGGCCTGACCAGGCAATTAAACACCTTTGCCACCTTCTGCAAAAATAATAGATTAACTATTAATTATAGTAAATCTAAAATAATGACCTTCACCAATAAAAATAAATCTTTTCAGTGGGCAATGGGGGACTACTCAATCCAGCAGGTGACGTCTTTCCGATATCTTGGACTTTTATTTCATCAGAATGGCACTTGGAAGGAGCATGTGTTGAGAGTGATTATAGCGGCCAAGGGCCCTCTTGCTCCATTTATGCTTTTTTCTCATGCCAAGGAAGGAATGCACCCAAGTTGGCAGCCCAGGCCCATAATAGCAAGGTCAGAGCCCAAGTTTTATATGGAGCAGAGCTCTGGGCCCCCTTTGCCACATACAGCATTAACTCAACCCAGAATAGGTTCCTAATGGGCCTGCTGGGAAACCCGAAAGGTACCCCCTATGTCCTTGCGAGGCTTGAACTGGGCCCAAAAATTTGGTATCAGGTGGCCCGTGAGCAAGCATTCATGTTTTGGAGTCAAATTTTTTCCAAACAGTGCCCAGACCTACTTAAGGAGGCTGGCGAAGATAGCTTCGTGAGTCCATGGAGCCTCAAAGTGGAGGGGCAGCTTAAGGAAATGGGACTTTCCAGAGAATATCTCTCCCACAAATCCTCTGGGGCAGTAAGGAAGGAGGTGCTGGCTAGAGTCTCAGACATCGTACGCCAGGAAGAGATCAGCACAGTTAATGCCTCCCACATGTTAGGGCCTACTTAGACTGGGCACCTGAACCAGGGCAAATAGCAGAATATCTCACCACCACAGTATCGGCAAGGGCCAAACAACTATTATTTTGTGCCTGGGTCAATGCTTTGCCCTCCCAGGTTTTGCAGGGACGATTTCAGGGTATCCCCTTTGCCGAAAAGCTCTGTCCCTTTGATAATTGTGCCACTGAGACCGTGACCCATATCATACTCTATTGCCACCTGTATGATCGACCGAGGGAAAGATACTTGGGATCGCTACTGGGAAGGTTCCCGGGCAGGTCAGACTCTGCCCTGCTGTGCAGGCTCTTGGATAGCTCAAACCCCCAGGACATCAAGAATGTTGCAGCCTTCTTGTTGTGTATAGCTCACTACAGGAAGAACTTTGTGGATTTTAGAGCCTTACCAGATGATCCCTTGACCCTATCATGACCATCTAAGGTAGTTACCCGAGTCCTGGCTGAGTCAGGAGTAACATGTGGAAGTTGGTTAAGACCCACACTAATCCTTAGATTAGGAAGAGTGCGGCAGTAGACCCCTGATATCAGGGATCCTAGGGCCGGTGAATCCCTCCCTGCGATTGATCTCCAGGCTCTTTTATTGTAGTATTTTGTCACTTTGGGCACTAGGTCCTCTTTTATTTTTATGTTATGTTTCTGTTTTATTGTGTATGTATTGGAGACATGTTCTGGTACAATTGTATGCAATGGCCTCTGGCTACGCCGAATAAAATTGATAGATGATGATGACGACTTGCTATTCTACATGCCTGAGGAATGACCCAAAAGCGCGTGTATTCTCACCAATAGAAGTTGGCCCTATAAAAGATATCATTTGAACTACTTCATCTCCAGCCTCTTTCTGAAAACCTCCAGTGATGGAGACCCTGAAACCTTACTAGGCAACTTTGTTGCACTGCTGAACAGCTCTTACTGTTAGGAAGTTATTTCTTCTATTTCAGTGAAATCTACCTTCTTGTAATTTAAGTCCATTATTTCTAGTCTTGCCCTCTGTGGCAATGGTGAACACCTCATTGCCATCTTCTTTGTGGCAGCCCTAATTTGAAGACTGCTCTCATGTCTCCCCCTTCTCTTCACTGGTTAAACATACCCAAATCCTTCAACCTTCCCTCGTAGGACTTGCTTTCCATAGCCTTTTTCATCTTTATTGCCCTCACCTGAACCCGCTCCCGTTTAACATTCTTCTTAAAATGAGGTTCCCAAAACTGTGCACAATAGTTCTGAGGAGGTCTCACTAAAGCAGAATAGTGGCATTACTAATGGTCCTATGACTTGGAAAGAATGCTTCTGCGAGTGCAGCCTAAAATTGCATTCACCCTTTTTGCAGCCAGATCACATTGCTAACCTATACTCAGTTTGTGATCAACCACAATCCCGACATCCTTTCCACATGTGCTGCTGCCAAGCCAGTTATCTCCCTTCTTTATACCCATTTGTTTTCTTCTTTTTAAAGGCCCTTTTCACATGGGCCCCCCCCACACATGCAGGTGGGGGTGCCCATGCGAATGCCGTGGTGGGTGCGGGGGATGGGTTGGTGCCTGTGGGAACACCGCAGGTGGTGGGTGGGGGTGCGTGCATGTTCCCGCACGCCACCCACCTCCACCCATCCATGGAGCAACGGGTGGCAATGCCCAATACTCCATGCGTGGAGGTCCATGAGAATGAACCCCCATGCATCCCCCACCCACCGCGCTGTCCACCCATACACCCACCCAGTGTGGCCCCTGTGAAAAGGGCCTAAATGTAGATCTTTACATTTTGTCTCTGTTGAATTTTATGTTGTTAATTTCAGCCTAGTTTCCCAACCTATCGTGATTATTTTGAATTCTAATATTAGGCCCTTTTCACATGGGCCATGGTGGGTGGGGGTGCATTCCTACAGACCCCCACCTATGTCCATCCATCTCCATGCACAGAGCACAAGGCATTGGCACCTGTTGCTCCATGCATGGAACGTGGGAGCATGCAACATGCTCTTACTCACCGCCAGCAGTGTTCCCACAGGTGTCTACCCACACACCCCACACACACTCATTGTGGCATTCACGTGGGTCAGTGTGAAAAGAGCCTTAGTTTCATGTTGCCTACAAATTTGATAAGCATTCCCTACACTCCTTCATCCAAGTTGTTAATAAAGATTTGGAAAAGCCCTGCACCCACATCAAACCTACAATGAAAGAGTGTAAAGGACAAGTTTGAAGACATAAAGTTAGCATATGCCTGATTTAAGTTTGCTTGTGCACCCTTAGTTCATCCTGCAGTGTATATGGGTATGTAGCAGGGACCCACTTACTGGTGGGCGAGTGTTTCCAGGATTGATATCCAAGAAGGTCACCACTCAGGGGTCAGGCTCAATCAGTTTATTTACACTCACAAAGTTCCAGGCCAGGCACCAAACCTCTGACCTGTCCATATCACAGAGCCTAGCCACAACCACAGTCCCTGGCTAGCTCTTTGCCAATTCACTCCTTGGCTCTTCTCATCAGGCTCCTTCCTTCAGGCCAGCATCCTTCTAGGCTGCTGCTGAGATATTCACTCTTCTAAGATCAAGAGCAGACTGCCTCTTTCTTCCTGACTAGCTCTGTTTTATAGTGGAAGCCACACTCCCCTACTTCTGCTTCCTGTTGCCAGCCATCTTAGGTGGTCCTTATGGCAGGCGCCATCTTGTGTACCTCTTAAAGGTATATCAATATTATTGTGGCACCACTCTACCACACACCTTCCCCTTTGAAAGACACTCCTACCTCAAGTAGGACTGGCTTACCAAGTCCTTTTCACAGATAATTTTTTTACAAGTCAATCCAATACACTGTTCACCATAACATATGTAATAATGCCTAGGGGTCTAACACCCCAAACTAGGGCTTTACCGCTCTCCATGCGTCCACATCGCCCCTTAATAGACAGGCTCGTTCCTCTGGGTATATACACATTATTACAGTTTCCTTCAACTCTTTAGTCTCCATACTTAATATTCTGCTGGGGAGGTCATCCTCCACTCAGCTTACAATCTATTTACCCCTCTTGGGGTTGGGAGGCCAGCCTACACACCCATTCCAGACACTCTCCCCCTGGGACCCTCAAGACCTTACCAGGTCAGTACAACATACATGCATGATAGATATCCTCCCCTTCCCAGGGGTTACATCTAACATAATTAGCCCTAATTATACAGTTCTTAAGGGCTTCCTTCAACCAATACCCTTCTATACAGTTCTCTGTATTGGAGGCATCTGGTGGTGGGGACTTTCCACACATCTTGGTCTTTTCTTTATGGCTTCCTTCAGCCTTATTATCTTCATTATTTAAGGGGTAACTGGTGGTGGATGTTTCCCCAACATCCAAACTCTTCAAGTTATAGCTTTCTTCAACTTAGTATTAAACAGTTTGTCCCATTTTAGTATCTGGGGAATAATCCTCTACCCAGCACCTTATCAACAGTTACCATGTAGGGTTACCTTCAGTCTCTATACAATAGAAATTTGACGTTTCCAGAGTTCTTCATATCTGACAATTAAAGCTTCCTACCACATATATTTACACAATGAAATTGTTCTGCTGGGATGACAGGCAGGCCCACCCTTCTCTCCATACCTCCCAACCCTGGGACCCTTAGAGCAGGACTGCTCCTACAATACAATCCCAGTACCATAAGACCATTACCACATTTTCCCAGGACTGTCATTTACGCTCTTTTAGGTTTCCTTTTTGTCTTTGCTAGTTAGGCAACAACTTTTCATTCATAGTCTGTTAAATAGCTACTCTGTTAACAGAGCCACAGGTTTCCCAGCTTTGCAGCCTCTGTCAATTAGCTGCTTTCAGCATTGGTAAGCTAGCCTTGCAACCTCTATTTCTCATGTGTCCTCTAAAATTTGCATATCTGACCACACTAAGAGTGGGTCCCTCATTACAAATTTTACAATGGGACCAACTCCAGCACCAGGGGAACCCAAAGGGAAGACAGAAGCAGCATCCTCAAAGACACGTGGGTATACTATGCTGAATGGAACCAGGTTGAGAGGGTCAGGCTCCAGTGAGGAACTGAGTTGAGGAATGCACCAGGAAGGTAGAGAAAAAATCAGGAGAAGGGGACCCACTTGCACCAGCATGGGGAACTGAGTTTCCTCTGGTATGAAAGTGTGTCTGCCTAAAAGAAGTACCTTTCCTACAACCTGTTGCAGCAGGTGCTTATTGTTAATTAAACGGTGGGTAGAGAGAAGGAAGGGGGAAGGCAGTCCCCAAGCTAAGGCACAGGGCACAGCTTGTGGGGATCAAAAATGCAGAACTACCACCTTCACTGTTGTTCCTCTTGTGCATACGTGCCACAAGACAGAGTGAACTACATAATCATATTCTTTTTTTCCACCCTCTGCTACTGAACTTGACTATGCAATTTAGACACATCCCATGATGAGCACATTACCTCAAGGAAGCACCTGGAAATAGTCTGCCTCAAGCAGGCTGATATTTCCCAGAGCCTGTTTGCATGGATACCACAGTATCTTACCCATATTCTGAAGGGCAGCTTTTGGCTTGCACAGCTGTCCAAAGGTATCTGCCTCTTTGGGGGAATGTGTGCTCTCTAGGTGTTTGGATTAGAATAGCCTCTTAATCTCATGCCCTTTGAGCTGGAATTTTCACACTTGCTGCCCAAGCTAGGCAGCAAGGGAAGGTTCCATATCTTCTATGCCTCAGTGAATTCTCATGTAACGGCCAAGAAAATCAGACCCAGAATAAAAAGCCCCCACTTCAAAACACACGGAATGAAAGACTATGCACAGTTTAGTCTGGTGTTCACTGAAGATTTGTAAATTAGAGTGTGTTATGACCCATCTGACAGAAATCAGTGTCAATCTTCCCCTATTTGAAAAACATTTACAGAGATCTGACCTTCCAGCAGTGGGACAGAGTACTTTGCTGAGTTCTACAGGAACAGGAAAGAAAAAAATGGATTCACATTTGCAAAAAAAGCAAGATCAACATTGGCCCTTTTCACACAGACACTCTAACAGTGATAAAATGGGTATTATGTTTTATTATACATGTTGCAGGGCTGCAGGTGTGCTCTATGGGTGGCCTGCAATATGTATAATAAAATGTAACACCCATAGAGTGTCTGTGTGAAAGGGCCCATTATAGAGAACTGTTGTAGGTCTTTGAAAACAATGGAGTTATGGCTCAGGGTGTCTTGTGTTCTTTTTATTTTATTTTTTATTAACAAAACCTTGATGGTGTTACATCCTTGAATAATGGGCTGACCTATGCATTCAAATCTTAGATTTCTAGGGCTGGAAGGATCTGCAAAGGTTGTTTAGTTCAGTCCCATGCCATTAAGCAAGATCCCGTAGAGATGTCTGTCTAACCTATTTTTAAAGACCCAGTGATGGAGAGTCCACAAACTTCCTTAAAAATTTATTCCACTGTTGGCCATGGTAATTTGAAAATTCTTCCTAATGTTTATTTAATTAATTAATTTTATTTTTAAATTCAACTCATTAGTTTTAGTCCCATCCTTGGTGATTACACAGAACAACTGGGCAGCATTTTGCTAGCATACATTGACATATTTCCAAACTGTAATCTGTTCCCTCTTAATCTTTTTGCCAAAGCTAAACATTTCCAGTTCCTTCATTTTCTCCTCATAGGTCTTTCCTTCCATCCCCTTTTAGGT
>QEPC01001916.1:8721-19925 GCA_003113815.1 Sphenodon punctatus | reverse complement strand
CCCCAATGCATATACAAAAATACCTCTATCAATCTTTTCACATTACACTCTCCCAACATCAGAACCATATCTACTTTCTATCTCCACCCTGCTGCCACCAGGGAGAGACCCTCCATCTAACCTCCTGTTCTCACCAGGAGGAAGAGTCCTTTCACATGCTACAAATACATATCCCTCCCTCTCCCACCAAATACTGACCATGCCAACTCCATCTGCCGGCCCCAACTGCTGGACCCAGCCGAAGGGCACAGCCAAAGGGCAAGCCCCGTTGGATGTGCCCCTTTGGCACGGGCCCCCAACACGGCTACCGGCCGCTCCCTGTACTTGAGGGAGCAACCTTTGGCCCTGTTGGGCTGGAAGTCACTGCTGGAGTGCTGTCCCCGTCCCCACCTCCAACCAGGGGAGGGGGGGAGATGGAACAGGGGGCCGGCTACTCACAATTCTGGTGGGGCCTGGCCCTGCTGCTCTCACTGCCATCAGGTTCTCCTTGCTGCGCCGTGTTTTTAGGGTGTTTTTAAAGGAGCAAGGCTGGTGGGTGGGGTCTGTGGCTGCTGAGTGATACAGTTATGGAGCACCCACTCAGAGGGAGTGTGTGGGGGGGATTCTAATGGCTGGCTCCCAGTGTGGCTTCCGTGGCAGTCACCTCACAGTCCCCTTGCCATGGACCATAGGAGATGGGGAATCATGCTGGGCTGACCTTTGAGACTGACATGTCCCAGGCATGAGTGCTGGGGAACTAGGCTCCTCAGTGCCCGCAGACAGTTCCTGCAATTTGCAAAGACTGGGTCCCCTGTCCACAGTGCCTATGTGTGGGAGACTTGTCTGCTGGCATGGGTGGCTGGTTCATATGGATAGTGGATGTGTGGGTGCCCATTGGCACACACATTTTTGCCTTGCCCTGTATGGTGCACTCCATTTTTTGGGGGGCAGTGCCATGAGTGGCCATGAATGGGTGTGGAGTGGCTCACAGGAGTTCCATCTTCCCAATCTACCTTCAGACAGGCCGTCGGATGAATGGCTTCTGGGTGGCCATGCATGGTAGCATCTCGTTTAAAAACACCCTTAATAAACAGGCAGGCAGGAACTTGCTTGGTGAGGTCTAATATGGACTATTTTCTTGTTTGATTTCACCAAGTGAGTTGACACTGAACAATTGTAAATACATCTTTTAAAAAGATGGTGCATTGCAAATATTGAACATTATGTAAAAAAGTAAGAGGGCAATCCCAAACTTTTTTGTTTTATACATTTTAGGGTTTTTTGAGGTCTATGTTGAATTTCCCATATAGGCAAGTTAAAATGTTCAGATAGCACATTTACAATTTATTTCTTAATGTGGATTTTTTTCTTGAAGGTCAAATATATTCTGTGCTGTGCTACTATATGTATTTTAAACAAAAATGTGAAAGCAGTATTAATTACTCCTAAAGCAGAATCCAAGTTAGGAACAACCTATTAGGATTATTTATTTGACATATGCAGCTGTCTTTGCTGGTCTTCACCTTATTACTGGAAAAAGTGGACAGATCTGTAATCAACTCAGATGATGGTGTGAAACTTAACGGTACTCCTAATATTATGGAGTATGCAGATGATTTATGTCTTGTGTCAGGAGACATAAAAGAACTGAAACTGATAGCCACCACTTTGCTGGAAGGAGTTAACAAAGTGGGTCTGCTAATAAAAATAGAAAAAAACATGATGATGATATTTGAAAATAAAGTCCTAAGAAAGATCTTTGGATCTGTTAAAGAAATGGAAGTCTTCAATAGAAGGATAAATGTTCATAGACATACAGAGTCTCTAAAACCAACCAGGTATTAGTGGGAGAGAGGAAGCCAAAAATTACTGCAGTGGCTTGGACGTGTTTTGTACATGGATAAATAGAAGGCTGTGGGGACAAAATCTTTGAAGGAATGCTACAAAATACTTAACACTCAGGAAGACCTCACTCCCAATGGAAAGACTGTGTGTAAAAACAAACATGATGGCAGCGCGGCCCAACCCGGTGAGGAAACTGCAGCAAACATGGTCCAGGCTGGGCCGCTGAACAAACGTAACAGTGGCCAGGGAGAAGCCCAAATGTGCAGAAACCCGGCCCTGCACTGTGCCTAGCACCCCATCCCCCACCATGACAAGCAGCTCTGGTTTTCAATGATAGCCAGCCATGGTGTCCCTGACCTGGTCTGGCAGACTGGTAACAAACGTGATAGCCTGGTTTAGCCCGGTGTGGGCCTTGGCCTGGAGTTTGTGCCCGGGATCTTCCAGAAGATTCATTCTGGGCCAGCCGCCTACTCAGCCTGGGGTACTAGCAGGCCAATATCTGGCGGCTGGAGAACAGACGTGTAGCTGAGTCCCTGGCTCAGGCTGGTGACAGCGCGCTACTGTCATATTTGTAAAAATTGCTGGAGAATACATGTGAATGAGGCCAGGAACCAACCTGGTTGTTAGTGCCAAAGGAAGAAGAAAATGTAAACATTAAAACAGTAATTTATTCAAACTTTGTATTGTTTACAGAAAGTAGGGAAAGTGGAGATTGCATAATAGCATGTTTCTTTGAATCAAGATCAACATGAGTAAATATTTTCTTTCTGCATCTGCAAGGTGGACATTAATTTGGATTGGCTAGCCATTTTTTTCTTATCGGGTGGAAAGTCTATGATGATACAGCCACAGGGAAATATTAATATTTTTGTAATTAAACCCCAGTTATGCAGTATATATTCCATGTGATGGGATTGTGATTTATGATCTCCACTCCTTATTTTCACTTGGTGTCTATTGCTTACAACTTCTTTGAAATACCTGAGAGAGGAAGACAATGAAAGAATCCCAAATAAGAGTTTGAAACTAGGCATATGATGCTTCAGAAATGAACAAAGTCAAAGATTCAGTGCATTGGAGGTATTTAATCAATCTTGCATCTAAAGAAAAATGTGTTTTAATTAATGCTAAAATGCAGTATGAATGCTAATAAGACAAGAATTGAAGTGTCTTGGTTTTTACAAAGTAAGACCAAGTCTGCACAGTGTTAGTAATGGGATTACCCAGGATATATCTACATTTAAAGAACAGAAATACGTTCAGATAACCTCTGACATGATATATTTATATGTGCATGACCCTTCCTCTCCTTTCTAGCTACACAAATATTTGCAGAGAAGTGCAAGCAATTGTGCAACATAACTGACCTTTACCAGAGATTTTGGGAACAGAGTTTTCCATGGAAAAAAAAATTGTGTTCCCATTTTGTTGAGAAGTGCTGCAGTGAGGCTTTAGTTCAAAGCTCACGGTTAGCTTTGTGCCACCACCTTTGAATCCTATTTGAATCTGTATGTTGCCAAGAGTAGTAGTGTTTGCTTTTGCAAAAGAACAACACTAAAAAGGAGCTAAATGTAATGCTGGAATAGCTGAAAAAATGCTAGTGAATTCTTCAAAATTAGGCTGCAGTTCTGAAAATCAGTGGAACGATTTGTAAATAAATGGGTGTCGCCAGATGTAATGTTAGCCATTCGTTTGGGTGTTAAACACATATACACCCATTATGCCTGTTTGTGGAAACACGCTTTGTGCCACCTGATTTAACTTGAATTGTGATCCTAGAAAGCATGGTCAAGGACACCACATCGCTACCACTTGTAGCTCCTCTTTTGTAGATAAGCCTGCCACTCCACTTGCAGTACGATCATCCAAGGTACCACAGGGATGTCAAGGGACAGCTTCTGGTCAACAGCGGAGGAGAAGGGGCTACTAGGATTATCGGATAATTGCAGAAATATGCAGTGACATAAATGTCTGTAAAACCAACCATGAGACCTGGATGACTTAAGGGATTTTAACATGTCATGGATTTCCATATATTTAGTGTTGCATCCAGTATCACCAAATGTTTTTAGGGTTGTGACTATAATACCTTTGATATCCATTTAATGCCCCAGAATGCTTGACTCCTTTTGTGCTCTTTTGTTAATGCAAAAGATTTCAAAAGCATCTTGATAGATTAGACTTCCCCATGTATAGAAGCTCTCAAAACAAGTGAATCCAGTCCTAGTAACTGAATCCTGTATAGTGGCAGAGAAGCACATGCCAAGACCACTTTATCAGCTAGGTCCCTGCCAACAGTCTGCTTACCTCCACACTCCTGTTTAATCTCTCGAGGTGCTCTAGAGCCCAACTTACCACTTCTGGTGGCCCCGTCCGGTTGGTTGTTAAGTCAGAGACAGCATGGCAGAAATGATTGTTGGACACAAGGGAGAAATTTGGGAAGTTCTGGTAGTTAGTCTGTGTACAGCTCAGAACCGTTTTTCTGAATACAGAAAACTCTTTGGGGGCTTAAGGCTAAAGTTTCAAAGTGGTCAGTGTCCAAGAAACTATGGGTATGTAAGAAAGAGAAAGACCTGGAATTTGAGGGATCTGTGGCTCTTTTTATAGGAAAACCCACAGAAATTTGAGGAAAACACGGTAAAATTTCAGAAAGGGAACTTTTTTAAGTGTTTCCTCTGCAAACCATTGCAAATGTTACACAGAAAAAATTGTTCATTGTATCACAATCATACAGTAATTCCTGATTGAAACAATGTGAAACTGGGTAATAGTCATCCTCTGTTAAACGCTTATCACACTGAAATCTTCATGTGATAGAGCCATTATGAATGTTTATTTAACTCTGCTTGTAGCTTTGGTTCTGCTGAAGTCCATTGGAGGTTTATAGTATTGACTTTAACTGAGTCAGGATTGCACCTTCTGTCTCTAATATGTTGAAATTCCAGGTTTTCATAGTTTACAGCAAATGGCTCTTATAAGGATATAAGGAGCTGACTCCTTATAAGGATATAAGGAGTCAGACCAATTGGTCCATTGTAGCCCAGTATCCTGACATGGCAGCAGGGTTTCTAATCCAGCTCTCCGGATGTATTTAATTCCACCCAGAGTATTCATAATGACTCCATAACATGAAGATTTCAGTATGATGAGCATTTAAAAGAGGATGAATATTAACCAGGTTCACATTGTTACAATCAGGAATTTACTCTATGATTGTGGTACACTGAACAACTGAATATTCTGTGTAACATTTGCACTGCTTTGCAGAGGAAACACACACACATACATGCTGTGACCAGGACACTGAAGCCCCTTGCAGGCCCAGGCAGCTGAGGTGAGTTGTAGGGTGCAGCCCTCAGAGCAATGGGGGGTCTAATAAGCCTGTGGCCCTTTAAGGTACCCAATGGTAGAAATTCAATTAAAGTCAGCTGAATGGCTCCAGCTGGGGGTGGCTATGTAAGCCACTGGAGCCTCAGTCATAAGAGAGTGAATTGGGGTGCTCAAAGGGAGGACCACTAGGTGGCAGCGGCAGCAGGAGGTGGCGGCAGTGGCAACAGCAGCAGCAGCAGCCTGCCTCAGAGAAGGAGCTAGTCCTGTGGTCCATAGGGCCTAACCCTGGATGCTAGATGGCAAGAGGCCGGGGGGGGGTCTCCATGTAGAAAGTCTTAGAAGGTGAAGACTCTTTGTAAGTAAAAGATGGGTATCTTATGTATGCGACTTGGGAAAGATAGGGACACTCTAAATAAAGCACACTGGATAGAAGACAATTACTGTGTGGACTAGACCATGGGATATCCTTTCCATTCCTTATTTCTGTGGTTTTTTAATAATATTGAGAACCGAGGCGAGAGGGTGAAGAACCGAGAGCTTTTCAGAATTTGACATCCCTTGTTCATCCTGTGCTCATCTTTGGCATCTTAATAAAAGTTGTCTCATCACGACAAACAGACCTTGGGTTATATCTCTTGGAATGCTTAAATTAAATCCACGCCAGTTTTTAAGCTCACACAAATATTTGAACAAACATTTGAAGAACCAGTACTGACCTGTGACAGCAGTTTTAAACACCCAGAGGAAAATGTTTATTATCTGTATAGAGTATGAAAAATTGCAAAAAGGGTTGCTGGACAATTTCCTCAAGAATATGCCTTCAGGAATGATGAGCAGAAAGACAAGTTACATTAATAAACTATATGTTAATTATAATAAAAATGTTTTACCTGTCAATTATATTAACTATACAATAAATTATATATTGAAACAGCCTTTTTTCAAGGTGAAACTTTAATGGATTTGTCTGCACTTTAGCTTTCTATTCTTGAGGAGATATTTTTGTATGTGGGGAAGAGGAGTGATGCAGAGTAATGGCTCATAGAACTGTAGGTCTGGACTCTGGGAAAGACTTCAAGGACCATCAGTTCCAACCAACCCCCTGCACCAAGACAGGATTAGCTAGATCTAAACCATTCCCCACAAATGCTTAGTTGGCCTCCTTTTTGTGAAGGAGATTCCTACAACCTCCCTTGGTTATGTGTTCCATTGCCCAAATGTTCTAAGTTAGGAAATTCTTTGAAATATTTAACCTTCAAGCCGACACCACTGAACCCCTATCTTTCCTTTGCCAACACACACCCCAGAAATGAGACACAGACAGTAATGGATTTAAATGGCCACGCTCCTTAATCCAATCAGAGCGAGAAAGTTGGTGATATTGCTACTAAGCAATCCTGGGTCCAGTATTATAGCTTGATTAACCTTGTCAACATTAAAACAGGTGACTGACCTGGATATGCCCTCCAGTGGCAGCCTCATAACCTTTACCAAACTTCCCCTTTGAACAGCTCCCTGGCCAAGGCCGAACCGGGGCGGGGGGGAAGCATTAAATTTGAGGGCCATGCTTGCCCTTTCCCCCGCTTGACACCCCTCCCAGAGGCACAGTCTCAGAGCTAGCCATGCCCTGCTCATGACCAGGAATCGCACCCCCATGTCTTATGGAGATGACTCTTACTTTATCCTAAAATTACCTAACCTACAACCTATTAACCATACTGGACCCCCACAGAGTGTGACATTGCAATATATGGACGATTCAAATTATGCCAAATTAGTATCAATACATGTAAATTATCCTCATTGTAATTATGTGCCCAGTTATAATTAAACCATTTTAATTGGCTGCCAATCAACTGTTGTCAGTTAAACCAATTAGATGCAAATTGCCAATGCTTACGCTAATTTTACTGCAGAGAAGGCAATAACAACAGGCAACCCATAATACTGAAGTTGCCTGTCAAAATTCCTTCTCGGCCCCCTAAAGGCAACCAANCAAATTGCCAGTGCTTACGCTAATTTTAACCTAGTTCAAATACTGCGGAGAAAGCAAAACCAACAGGCAACCCATAATACTGAAGTTGCCTGTCAAAATTCCTTCTCGGCCCCCTAAAGGCAACCAAACATTGCTCACAGTATTCGAGGGATGGGAGGGTGGGTGCTCGCTGTCTTCAGGGACTGAGCACAATAACTCCCTCATGGAGAAAGCGTGCGAAGGAAATGCTCTCTCCCTATCCCCCTCCCCTTTCCTAGGGAAGGGGGAGGCAACCAGCCCTGCCTCGACCAATCACCTTCCTGCTAGTGGGGCACCTGATTCCCCGCTTGCTGTCTGCCTCTCCTTCTGAACACACGGGGTTCCAAAAAAAAACCTGTGCTCTGTCTCCGCCCTCATCTCCTCCTCCAGGGATGTGGCAACACACACACCCTGCCTCGCCTCCATTTTGTCGGCGGAGGGTCCTTCTTCCAAGACTTTCCAACTTGCAGCCTCTATACCCAGCTCCCAACTTAACCTGCCTAAATTTGTTCTTCTGCTTCAGCTGCACCACTCCTTTGTATCTCACCATCTGCCCAAAAAATGGCTAGATGGTCCTACTTGAACCATCCAGCCTGTAACCAGGGGTGTTGCATTCCAAAGGTGGATGGTTTTAGGGGGAAGAGTTCCCCATTCTAAATTACCCTGTTTCTTCCTTACATGACTTGCATTCCAAATCCTTTATCATCTTGAATACTCTCCTCCCAGAGCCTCTTATATGGCTATGTTGCCTTTGTTTTTGCTATTTGTATTATTTTTATAGGTGTCCATCAATCCCAAGAGTACTATATAATTAAACCAGTAGCTTGTAAGGCTGCAACTGAAGTCAATGAACAATCTTTTAGTAAGAAGTTTCAGGACAGCAGTCCAATACTGTAATATTACACTGTGGTGTACGTGACAAGTGCCTTTCTTACATCCATGACCCAGAAACAGTGGTTCCTGTTACTAAGGAGAATTTAACTTACTGGAAGGAGCCATTGTCTCCTACAGGAGTTAAACTGAAGATTCAGTGAAGTGAATGTTTAGCACTGCAGTAAAAGTGCAATAACTACCAAATACAGAAATGGCAAGAGGACATCTTCCATTCAGCCAGAAATATGATTAAACTGGTGGCCAGCATGCTGAGCCAATATGCAGATAAAATTAGGTCAGAGAACTAATTAGGTGACTTAATTCACCTATTAACTACCTGCAAATAAGATGCTGAAATGAGGTCATGTAGGGCATGTTTAGGGTTACTACCAGTCAGGACTTGACTCTGAGTTCTTGAGCACTATCTCCAGGGTTTGGATTACGGTGATAGTTCACATTTACTATTGCCATATATTTTACTTGCCTCTGCAATTCTGCATGTGTGAAAGGACACTGGGCAGTTAGTTAGACCTTCCTGCTTTAGCTGCAGTGAAAGAGGTGACAGGAAAGGAAGTGAAACTGAAATCAGCAGTAAGGGGAATCATTAGTGCCTGTGGTCGTAATTGCACTGCCCAGCTCTGTCCCTTCTTTCCCCTGTTGTTGCCCCAGCCTTGGGGCCATATGTCCCATGAAGGGAAACAGGAGGCGAGAAGCTGTCACAAGAGGCATATGAGCCAGCATAACTCCCTGATATGTAGCAGCAGGGGCTTCAGAGAGCTGGAGTGGCATGATCACAAGAGGTTAGAAGCAAAAGGTTCAGAAGATCGAGAAGATGCTCTTGGGCCCCTGTTAAGTGGCTGGAGGAGAAGAAGGTTGGATCTCCTTGCCCTTCCTTTCATCTACCCTTGAACCCCTTGCCTTTGCATGCATTCTTTGCCCCCATGTCTTCACACTCTGCCCTTGCTTGCCCCATGTATCCTGCACCTCCCTTCTGCCTCTATCTTTTTAGTTAGCCTGACAAAATGTTGTTTTAATTAATTTTGCATATATTTACATGAACCAGTGCATGTACATGCATGCAACTTAGCACTGTTTGGCTAATCCTAGGGAAACTGTTTTTAAAACACAAACTTTCATATTTTACAGATACTATTTAACCTATCAAAGCTTATCTAACCGGTATTATTCCCTGGAGCTATTCCCCAGCATTACCAGATATAGACAAGTAGCAACTGATCTGAAAGTATGCTCAAGTTGGACCCAGTGCCCCATTACTTAAGCCTGCTTGTCTTGCTATTTTAACTAGGGGCAAGCCTCCAATTTCACTTAGGGTAGTCCATCAACATTGCATTGACCTTCTTTTGGAATCTTAAATGGCAATGTGTCAATAAAATATACTAGTAATGAAAATCTATACCAGTATAGATAGGTATAGGATGATCATCTGGCAGAATCTTTGCTGTCTATTTATTTCTGAAGGCAAAAGCAAGTTTCTTCCCATTAGTACTTACTGAAATTCTGTTACTCTAGAACTGAACGTACTCAACCCTGCCCCCTTCTCTGGAGAAGGGATGGGGACAGGAAAGTACAGGACATGCTACTGGGCTGTCAAGCAGAACAGAGGAATGCAATCAGACACGTCCCTCGTGTTGAAACTTTCAGCTCTGCCAATAAGTCTACTAAGCAAAGAAAAAAAAGCTGATAATAAGGTCCCTCCCCTTGTGCCAGAACATGCAATTTAGGCAGCAAACACTGCAGCTGCTGCTTTTCCCTCTGTTCAGAAAAAGCAATAAAACATCTTGGTTGTTATGTCAGACTGCCAAAGCATCTGTTTTTTTCTTTAAGGTCCTGGGGTTATAAGAATACACCAGACTCTCCTATTTTCTGTATAATACATTTTTAAAAAATCCTCTTGATTTTAAACACAACACCGACAGTTGAATCCACACTGTTGCACTGGGATGGTATCCCAGCTGCACCCAACTCCATAGTGCATAAACCCTGCTCTTGCCTTCCAGGCACCAGCCCCACTAGTTTCAGGGTAGGGGTTAGGCTAGCTCCTTGCCTCTCTCAAAGTTCAGGAATCTCCCACCAGTCGCCGAGCCGAGCCTCTCTGCTAAAGCCACAGCAGCTGATTGTAGCACTGAGAAGTCAGGAAGCTGGCCTGGCTGCTCTCCAGAAAGCGGGAGCTTCCCAGACAGCAGAGCACGCGCTCCCCCCTTGCTAGCCCGCTAAGCAGCACGTGCCCCAGCTTCAGCCCTTGTCTCAGGCCCGGCCTTTAACCTAGATTGCTCCGACTGGGGTCGCGTGAGGACAGGATTCGGGGGAGGGGACTGGGCAAGGAACTCGGAGCTCTCGGCTCTCCCCCCACCCAGCTCGGGTTTCAGGCAGCTCGGCTTCTCTATATAAAGCCAGCCCCACAGAAAAAGCCAGGCTGAGCGAGTTTGCCTGGCGCTTGCAGCAAGCGCGCCAGCTGTTTCTGCCTCGCTCAGAGGAAAGCGTTTGTGCTTACAAAACCCTCTCCTTTCTGCGGGGTGAAGGCGGCTGAGATTCATCTAAGGGAAGCCGAGCCTGGGAGCTGGAGCAGCCAGGTAACTGGGACAGGTTTTATTCCGCTTGGCTGGGGTGCTGTGAATGAGCAAACCGCGCAGAAGCGAGCGCACTTTGCTGCTGCTGGGTGAACTGGGCTGAGTTTGCTTTGCTCAACACTGTAACTACCAAGATTGCTTCCAGAGTGCTAAGCAGGCTTCACGAAACTGACACTGGTGATCTTGCGCTCTTGAGCTGTCAATGTCCTTTCAAAATCAATACTATTTCTTCAGCTTTTAGATCTGTATAACAGGACCCAATTTGAGGTCCAATGTTTGTGAATTCAAACTTCAGAATGGGCCTAATGAAGATGGAGTGAAATTTTCCCAAGCTTTATATTAGAGGATGAATAACGTGCTATGGAACAGAAATGTATTTATTGCTAATATATTTCTATTTTCTGTTTCTGTCTTGCAGTTTGTGCTTTGTGATTGATTCTTCTGGCCTTTCCCACCTGGTCAGTACTATTGCTATGGCAGCTGTGCCATCAGCTGGCTGCCTCCTGGCCAAGAACCAGTACTACAGAAGTAAGTTTTGTTTTCTTTAAACAAAAACCTATTCTCCCCCCCCCCCC
>QEPC01001908.1:22965-34640 GCA_003113815.1 Sphenodon punctatus | reverse complement strand
CCATTGTCATGGGTTCTAATCCCTTTTTCTCTGCTTTTGTAGAGTAAGAGAGAAAAAGGACGTACCTTTTCGAAGATTTTGTTGGTGCTGGTCATGGAAGGCTCGCATCCATTCCTCTGCATGGGGTCCCTAGCCTGGAGTCCGAGCAGCCTGCGTTACCTTCTTAGGGACAAAGTTCAAATTACTAAATGGCAGACCTCAGTGATCTAACGGTAACACATCTTCCTTAGAAAACCTATTCTCATGAGTTCTAATCTCCTATTGCTTTTGTAAGGTAAGAAAGAAAAAGGACATAACTTTTGAAGGCTTTGTTGGTGCTAGCCATGGAAGGCTCACATCCGTTCCTCTGCATAGGGCCCCTATCCTGAATTCTGAACACTCTGGTTTGGTTACTTAGGGATAGAAATTGAAATTATCCATCAGCAGGTTTCAGTGGTCTAGTGGTAAGGCTCTTTCCTTAGGAAACACATGGTCTACTGCTGTCATCAGGAAGGAGGAAAAAAAGCCTGTACCTTTAGAAAATTTTGTTCCTGCTGGCTGTGGAGGGCACGTGTATGCAATTGGCCCCTATCCTGGAGTCCGAGGACCCTTCTTTACCTCCTTAGGGACAACTATAAATTCAAAAACAGCAGCAGTCAATAATCTATTGGTGATAGTTTTTCCTCAGAAAACCCATTGTCATTGCTTCTAATCTCTTTTTCTACTGCTTTCTTAGAGTAAGACAGAAAAAGGAAGTACCTTTCGAAGATTTGGTTGGTGCTGGCTCTGGAAGGCTCGTGTCCAGTCCTCTGCATGTGGCCCCTATCCTGGAGTCCGACTACCCTGCTTTGCCTACTTAGGGATAGAAATTGAAGTTATCCATGAGAAGGGCTCAGTGGTTTAGTGGTACGGCGCTTTCCTTAGGAACCCGTGGTCATGGATTGTAATCTCGTATTCTACTGCTGTCATAAAGAAGGAGAGAAAAAGCCTGTACCTTTAGAAATTTTGTTGCTGCTGGTCGTGGAAAGTTCGCGTCCATTCCTCTGCATGGGACCCCTATCCTGGAGTCCGAGGACCATTCTTTACCTCCTTATGGACAAACGTATTTTGAAAAACAGCAGCACTTAGTATTTATCGGTGAGGCTTTTTCCTCAGAAAACCCATTGACATGGGTTCGAATCCCTTTTTCTACAGCTTTGGTAGAGTAAGAGAGAAAAAGGACGCACCTTTCAAAGATTTTGTTGGTTCTGGCTGTGGAAGGCTCGTGTCCATTCCTCTGCATGCAGCCCCTATCCTGGAGTCCGAGGACCCTTCTTTGCCTCCTTAGGGACAAAATTCAAATTAATAAGCAGCAGGGCTCAGTGATCTAATGGTGAGACATCTTCCTTAGAAAACCTAATCTCCTATTCTACTGCTTTCGTAGAGTAAGAGAGAAAAAGGATGTACCTTTCGAAGACTTTGTTGGTGATGGCCGTGGAAGGCTCGAATCCATTCCTCTGCATGGGGCCCCTATCCTGGAGTCCGAGCACCCTGCTTTGCCTACTTAGGTATACAAACTGAAACTGCCCCTTAGTAGGCTGGAGTAGTCTAGTGGTAAGGTTCTCTTCTAGGGAAACCCATGGTCAACAATTCTAATCCCATGTTCTACTGCTGTCATCAAGAAGAATAGAAAAAGCCTGTACATTTAGAAGACTTTATTCCTCATGACTGTGGAAGGCTCACGTCCATTCCCCTGCATGGGACCCCCATCCTGTAGTCCAAGCACCGTTCTTTACCTCCATAGCCACAAAATTCAAATTAATAAACAGCAGGGCTCAGTGATCTAATGGTGATACATCTTCCTTAGAAAAACTAATCTCCTAATCTACTGCTTTCGTAGAGTAAGAGACAAAAAACCTGTACCTTTAGAAGATTTTGTTGGTGCTGGCCGTGGAAAGCTCGTGTCCATTCCTCTGCATGGGGCCATAGCCTGGAGTTCGAGCACCCTTCTTTACCTCCTTAGGGACAAATTCAAATTGATAAACAGCAAAGCTCAGTGATCTAATGATGAAACATCTTCCTTAGAAAACCTATTTTCATGGGTTCTAATCTCCTGCTGTTTTCATAGAAGGTTCGTGTCCATTCCTCTGCATGGGGCCCCTATCCAGGAGACGGACCATCCTGCTTTGCCTACTTATGGATAGAAATAGCAATTACCGATCAGCAGCTTTCAGTGGTCTAGTGGTACGGCTCTTTCCTTAGGGAACTCATGGTCTACTACTGTCATCGAGAAAAAGTCTGTACCTTTAGAAAACTTTGTTCCTGGTGGCCATGGAAGGCTCGCGGCCAGTCCTCTGCATGGGGCTCCTATCCTGGAGTCAGAGCACCCTTCTTTACCTCCTTAGGGACAAATGTATATTCAAAAACAGCAGCACTCAATAATTTAGTAGTGAGACTTTTTCCTCAGAAAACCCATTGTCATTGGTTCTCATCCTTTTTTCTACTGCTTTCGTAGAGTAATAATTTTTTTTTTCTATGACTATGTGGTCAATTAAATAATAAGTTAAATGCTTATTTGAATAAAAAGAATAGTCCCATTGTGTTGGGTGTTGAGTGCGCCAGATGCTCACCCATTCATCATCCTCTATTAATTTCATAATTTTTAACTGATATTTTAAAAATTTTGCTGGATTGGATTAATCTAATGCCAAGAGCAGGGCATTGAAATCCCCACATAATATTAGTTCAGATTATTGAACAGATTATGCCCTTTCGATAATCAAACAGTGGAGACAGTGGGCCATGTCGTGAAGTCTTGTCACCTATACGACGCGCTCAGGGGGAAGTACCTGGCTGAAAGTTTGGACAAATAAGTAGAGTGGTCGGAGACCACCATACTGGAGTACCTTCTAAAAACTCCAAGCCCCAGGTTATTAGGAACCTGGGAAGTTTTTTGAGCCAGGCAATGCAGGCCCGGGAAAGGTTTCTCGCCTTCCTACCGGCCCCTGATACTGTGGACTAATTGGCGTAGCTTTGGCCCGAGGGGGACCCTTTTGGGAAGAGCACATTCTTACAGCAGATAACTGGAAATGTGAGGTTTGAATGTTTTATGTTTTGTAGTGCAGATTTTGTGTTGATTGGGAGTATGTATTACTCTGTCTTTTTTCTTTTTGTTACTTTTCTGGGGGGCAAATGCCAGCAATGACTTTGTCATGGGACTAGAACCCATGACCATAGGTTTCTGATGGAAAAGGCCTTATCACTAGAACACTGAGCCCTGCTGATTGGTAACTTCAACTTCTATCCCTAAGTAGGCAAAAAAGAGTACTCATACTCCAGGAAAGGGGCCCCATGCACAGAACTAAACAGGAGCCTTGCATGGCCAGCAGGAATGAAATTTTCTAAAGTTTTGGCATTTTTCTCCTCTTCTTGATGACAGCAGTAGGAGATGGAACTAGAACCTATGAACATAGATTTGTGATGGAAAGGACTTTACCACTAGACCATTGAGCAGGGCTGTAAAATAAATTCAATTTCAGTCCCTAAGTAGGCAAAGAAGGTTGCTCGGACTCCAGGATAGGGGCCCCAAGCAGAGGAATGGACGCGAGCCTTCCACGGATAGTACCAACAAAAGTCTTCAAATGGAACGTCCTTTTACTTTCTTACTCTACAAAAGCAGTAGAATGGAACCAATGAGAATAGGTTTTCTAAGGAAAATTTCTCACCATAAGATCACGTAGCTCTGCTGTTTATCAATTTGAATTTTGTCCCTAAGGAGGTAAAGAAGAGTACACAGACTCCAGGACGGGGCCCCATGCAGAGGTATGAACAAGAGCCTTGCACGGCCAGCAGGAACAAAATTTTCTAAAGGTATGGCATTTTTCTCTCCTTCTAGATGACAGCAGTAGGACATGGGGCTAGAATGCATGACCATAGGTTTCTGACAGAAAAGGCCTTACCACTAGACCACTGAGCCCTGCTGATTGGTAACTTCAATTTCTATCCCTAAGTAGGCAAAGAAAAGTACTCGGACTCCAGTATAGGGGTCCCATGCACAGCAATGAACAGGAGCCTTGCACAGCCAGCAGGAACAAAATTTTCTAAAGTTATGGCATTTTTCTCTTCTTCTTGACGACAGCAGTAAGAGATGAAACTAGAACCCATGAAAATAGATTTATAATGGAAAGGGCTTTACCGCTAGATCATTAAGCAGGGCTGTAAAATAATTTCAATTTCAGTCCCTAAGTAGGCAAAGAAGGTTGCTCGGACTCCAGGATAGGGGCCCCAAGCAGAGGAATGGACGCGAGCCTTCCACGGACAGTACCAACAAATGTCTTCAAAAGGTACGTCCTTTTACTTTCTTACTCTACAAAAGCAGTAGAATAGAACCCATGAGAATAGGTTTTCTAAGTAAAATGTCTCAACATTAGATCACTGAGCTCTGCTGTTTATCAATTTGAAGTTTGTCCCTAAGGAGGTAAAGAAGAGTACAGAGACTCCAGCACGGGGCCCCATACAGAGGTATGAACAAGAGCCTTGCACGGCCAGCAGGAACAAAATTTTCTAAAGTTATGGCATTTTTCTCTCTTTTTAGATGACAGCAGTAGGACATGGGGCTAGAATGCATTACCATAGGTTTCTGACGGAAAAGGCCTTACCACTAGACCACTGAGCCCTGCTGATTGGTAACTTCAATTTCTATCCCTAAGTAGGCAAGGAAGAGTACTCAGACTCCAGGATAGTGGCCCCATGCACAGAAGCCTTGCACAGCCAGCAGGAACAAACTTTCCTAAAGTTATGGCATTTTTCTCTCCTTTTCAATGACAGCAGCAGGAGATGGGACTAGAACCCATAATCATATGCGTCTAACAGAAAAGGCCTTACCGCTAGACCACTGAGCTCTGCTGAGTGATAATTTCAATTACTATCCCTAAGTAGGCAAAGAAGAGTACTCGGACTCCAGGATAGTGGCCCCATGCACAGGAATGAACCGGAGCCTTTCATCGCAGGCAGGAACAAAATTTTCTAAAGGGATCGCATTTTTCTCTGCTTCTTGATGACAAGAGTAGAAGATGGAACGAGAACCCATGACCATAGGTTTCTGATAAAAAGGGCATTACCACTAGAGCACTAAACGCTGCTGAAGAGTATCTTCAATTTCTGTCCCTAAGTAGGCAAAGAAGGTTGCTCGGACTCCAGGATAGGGGCCCCAAGCAGAGGAATGGACACGAGCCTTCCACGGGCAGGACCAACAAAAGTCTTCAAAAGGTAAGTCCCTTTTCTTTCTTACTCTACGAAATCAGTAGAATAGAACCCATGAGAATAGGTTTTCTTAGGAAAATGATTCACCATTAGATCACTGAGCTCTGTTGTTTATCAATTTGAATTTTGTCCCTAAGGAGGTAAAGAAGAGTACACGGACTCCAGGATGGGGCCCCATGCAGAGGTATGAACAAGAGCCTTGCACGGCCAGCAGGAACAAAATTTTCAAAAAGTATGGGATTTTTCTCTTCTTATTGATGACAGCAGCAGGACATTGGGCTAGAACCCATGACCATAGGTTTCTGATGGAAAAGGCCTTACCACTAGACTGTTGAGCGCTGCTGACAATTAACTTCAATTTCTATCCCTAAGTAGGCAAAGAAAAGTACTCGGACTCCAGGACAGCGGCACCATGCAGAGGAATGACCAGGAGCCTTGCACGGCCAGCAGGAACAAAATTTTCTAAATGTGTGGTATTTTTCTTTCCTTCTTGATGACAGCAGTAGTACCCAGGGCTAGAACCCTGGACCATAGGTTTCTGACAGAAAGGGCCTTACCGCTAGACCACTAAGCCCTGCTGAGCGGCTGCTTCACTTTCTATCGCTAAGTAGGCAAAGAAGAGTACTCGGACTCCAGGATAGGGGCCCCATGCACAGGAATGAACAGGAGCCTTGCACGGCCAGCAGTAACAAAATATTCTCAAGGTATGGGATTTTTCTCTCCTTCTTAATGACAGCAGAAGGATAGTGGGCTAGAACCCATGACCATAGGTTTCTGACGGAAAAGGCCTTCTCACTAGACCACCGAGCATTGTTGTAGGGTAACTTCAATTTCTTTCCCGAAGTAAGCAAAGAGAGTACTCGGACTCCAGGATAGGGGCCCCATGCAGAGGAATGAACAGGAGCCTTGCACAACCAACAGGAACAAAATTTTCTAAAACAATCGCATTTTTCTCGATGACAACAGTAGGAGATGGGACAAGACCCCACAATCATACGTTTCTGGCAGGAAAGGCCTTACCACTAGACCACACAGCGCTGTTGTACAGCAGTTTCCATTTCTATCCCTAAGTAGGCAAAGAAGGTTGCTTGGACTCCAGGCTAGGGGTCCCAAGCAGAGGAATGGATGCGAGCCTTCCACGGGCAGTACCATCAAAAGTGTTCAAAAAGTATGTCCTTTTTCTTTCCTACTCTACGAAAGCAGTAGAATAGAACCCATGAGAATAGGTTTTCTAAGGAAAATGTCTCAACTGAGCTCTGCTGTTTATCAATTTGAATTTTGTCCCTAAGGAGGTAAAGAAGAGTACTCGGACTCCAGCATAGGGGCCCCATGCAGAGGAAAGAACAGGAGCCTTTGCATGGCCAGCAAGAACAAAATTTTCTGAAGGTATGGGATATTTCTCCCTTTCTTGATGACAGCAGTAGGATATGGGGCTAAAACCCATAACTAGAGGTTTCTGACAGAAAAGGCCTTACCACTAGACCACTGAGCACTTTTGTAGAGTAACTTCAATTTCTATCCCTAAGTAGGCAAGGAAGAGTTCTCGGACTCCAGGATAGGGGCCCCATGCAGAGGAATGAACAGGAACCTAGCACGGCCAGCAAGAACAAAATTGTCTAAAGGTATGGGATTTTTCTATCCTTCTTCATGACAGCAGTAGGACATAGGGCTAGAACCCATGACCATAAGTTTCTGACAGAACAGGCCTTACCAGTAGATCAATGAGCCCTGCTGATTGGTAACTTCAATTTTTATAACTAAGTAGGCAAAGAAGAGTACTCGGACTCCAGGATAGGGCCCCCAAGCAGAGGAATGGACGCGAGACTTCCACGGGCAGTACCAACAAAAGTCTTCAAAAGGTACGTCCTTTTTCTTTCTTACTCTACGAAAGCAGTAGAATAGAGCCCATGAGAATAGGTTTTCTAAGGAAAATGTCTCACCATTAGATCACTGAGCTCTGTTGTTTATCAATTTGAATTTTGTCCATAAGGAGGTAAAGAAGAGTACTTGGATTCCAGGAGAGAGGCACCATGCAGAGGAATGAACAAGTGACTTGTACGCCCAGCAGGAACAAAGTTTTGTAAAGGTACGGGATTTTTCTTTTCTTATTGATGCCACTACTAGGAGATGAGACCAGAACCAACGACCATACGTTTCTAATAGAAAGGGCCTTACCACTAGACCACTGAGTGCTTTTGTAGAGCAACTTCAATTTCTATCCCTAAGTAGGCACAGAAGAGTACTCCGACTCCAGGATAGGGGCCCCATGCACAGGAATGAACATTAGCCTTGCACGGCCAGCAGCAACAAAATTTTCTAAAGGTATGGCATTTTTCTCTCTTTCTTGATGACAGGAGTAGGACATGGGCCTAAAACCCATGATTATAGGTTTCTGACAGAAAGGGTTTTACCACTAGACTACTGAGCGCTGTTATAGTGCAACTTCAATTTCTCTCCCTAAGTCGGCAAAGAAGGTTGCTCGGACTCCAGGACAGGGTACCCAAGCAGAGGAATGGACGCGAGCCTTCCACGGGCAGTACCAAGAAAAGTCTTTAAAAGGTACGTCCTTTTTCTTTCCTACTCTATGAGAGCAGTAGAATGGAATCTATGAGAGTAGGTTTTCTAAGGAAAATGTCTCACCGTTAGATCACTGAGCTCTGCTGTTTATCAATTTGAATTTTGTCCCTAAAGAGGTAAAGAAGAGTAGTCGGACTCCAGGATAGGGGCCCCATGCAGAGGAATGAACAGGAGCCTTGCATGGCCAGCAAGAACAAAATTGTCTAAAGGTATGGGATTTTTCTCTCCTTCTTGAAGACAGCAGTAGGACATGGGGCTAGAATCCATGACCATAAGTTTCTGATGGAAAAGGCCTTACCAGTAGACCAATGAGCCCTGCTGATTGGTGACTTCAATTTCTATCCCTAAGTAGGCAAAGAAGAGAACTCGGACTCCAGGATAGGGGCCCCATGCAGAGGAATGAACAGGGGCTTTGCACGGCCAGTAGGAACATTTTCTAAAGGTATGGCATTTTTCTCTCCTTCTTGATGGCAGCAGCAGCAGTAGTAGTTGTATTCTTTATTGTTTGACCGAAAGGTCTTCAACAAAATAAAATTTCATTTACAAACCAACATACAGACCTTACAAATAATAACGGAAAGCTGTTTATTATTTTATATTATTATATAATTTAGCTTTAGAAGCCCTAACCATTACTAAAAGTTCTGCTAAAATTAAACAAATTCCCTTAAAAACTAATTAAACACTAATTAAACACTAGTAACCTCTGGAAAAAATTACATTTTCATAAAATGATTATATTTTCTTTCCTACAGGTCTCATATGTAGATTGCCATGCCACAATTATTAGATTATTAGATGGGGAGCCTTTTAGGTTATCGCCCCAACCGTGGCCAAGGATTGCCTCTCCCGAGCCGCCAAGGCACTCAAACAAAATTTTGCAACTTGTTTAGCAACTGGGGAGTTCCATGGACCCAACCACTTCTTCAAAATACCAATCCATGACAGCTTGGTTTATTCCTTTAATAATGATGTCAAAAAGTTATTGCGTAATTTCGGATAGGCTGTACAAAAAAGTAGGACATGAGAAAGATTTTCAGGTTCACCCGTATCACATATGGGACATAATCTTAAACCCTTATCAATGCCCCTATACCTGCCCTGCGTCCAAGCTGAGGGAAATAAATTAAGCCGATACAGCGTGTATGCTCTCCTAAGCTGCGGGTCATTCCATTCATTAAGATAATACCCCCTCCCATCCAGCATTTGGATGGTGTGATATTCTGGGGCAATCTTTTGCTATCTGATCTTTGCCTGCAGATCTTGCAGATCCTGGTCCAATACCCGCTTCCTAATCAAGGCGCGAGCCATTGAATAATCATAAAAATAGAAGAATTCCCTCGAGAAACCTAATTTTTGGACTTCCCTCTCCATTGCCGCAAACCATTTCCTATTTTCTCCCTGAGTATAGCCTAATATCCCATTGCCCATACCATTCAAGATAATTTTGAGCCAGAAGGTTAGCATAACTATTAGCGCTTTCGCTCTCAACAAGGGGACCCTAGCCTCAGCCCTTAAAAGGGCAGCCGGTGTTCCACCTGGTAGTCCTAAGATTGTCCTAAGGAACTTGTTTTGGAATTTCTCCAAAGTATTCAAATACACCATTCCCCAGACAGGAATTGCGTACAACAGTTGTGCTACGGTTTTAGCTGAGAACAATCTTAAGGTGGGGGGAATCAACTGGCCCCCTTGCTTGTAGAAGAAGGAGAGTATAGCCGTTGTAGATTTATTGGCCTGCAGCTCCATATGATTCATATGGCAGGCCCAAGAGCCATCCACCGCTAGATAAACACCCAGATATTTAAACCGGTTTACCTGCTCTATCTCAGCGCCCCCCATTCTCCAGGTATGAATATTTCTTCCACATCTCCTACCTGTTACCAGGACTTTAGTTTTATCATAATTGACCAATAGGTCCTGCTGTCTACAATATATCTCAAACCTAGAAAGGGCTCTATTCATACCTATTCGTGTCTGTGAAATGAGGACCGCATCATCGGCGTATAGAAGGATTGAGATATGCCTGGGCCCCAGTTTAGGGGGATGCAAGGAATCGTCCCTCATATGTTCCACCACATCATTCACAAACAGGTTGAATAAGGCAGGGGCCAACACACACCCCTGCCTAACCCCTTTACCCACCGAAATGTTCGACGTCAATGGCAAGGAGGATGACACCCGCACCTGAATGGGATTTTTGAAGTGCAATTTGATAATCAAATATAGGAGGCGCAAATCCATAGAAGAATTTCTTAACTTGTTCCACAGCCTCTCCCTGTTAATTGAATCAAATGCTGCCCGTAAATCCACGAAGCATAGGTAAAGCCTCGATCTTTTGGATTGCCAATGTGATTCCATGACTCCTCCCCAGGTGACTGCATATAGCAGATGGCTGCACTGAGGGTATCTACCCACACCTGTGTGTTTTAATGTCTCCTCCCCAGGTAACTGCTTATAGCAGAGGACTGCACTGAGGGCGGGGTCACAGAAGTGCTTGGTTTAAATGCTGAAACTGCAGAGAGGATATCTACACACACCTGTGTGTTCCCACGTATCCTCCCCCGTGTAACTTCATATAGCAGAAGTCTGCACTGAGGGTACCTACTCACAGCTGTGTCTTTCCCTGTCACCTCCCCCAGGTAAATGCATATAGCAGAGGGGTGAAATGAGGGAGGGGGCCCAGGAGAACTTGGATTCAGAAGCAGAAGCTGTAGGGAGTGTATCTATCCACACTTCTGTGTTTCCATGTTTCCTACCACAGATAACTTCATAGAGCACAGAGTTGCACTAAGGGCGGGGTCCTAGGTGAGCTTGGCTTCAAAGCCAGAAGCTGCACTGTGGGTATCTCCATACACCTATATTTTTCCATGTCTCCTCCCCAGGTAACTGCATATAGCAGAGGGCAGGGTCCCATTAGCGCTTGACTTCAGAAGCTGTCGCTGCAGGTAGGGTATCTACCCACAGCTGTGTCTTTCCATGTCTCCTCCCCCTGGCAACTGCATATGGCAGAGAGCTGCAATGAGGGCTGGGTCCCAGGAGTGCTTGACTTCAGAGGCTGTCGCTGCAGGGAGGGTATCTACCCACACATGTATGTGTCCATGTCTCCTATCCAGTTAAATGCATATAACAGAGGACTGAACTGAGGGTGGGGTTCCAGGAGCGTTTAGTTTAAGAGGAGAAGCAGCAGGGAGGATATCTACACACACGTGTGTGTTTCGATGTATCCATGTGTTTTCATGTATCCTCCCCCAGGGAACTTCATATATGAGAGGTCTGCACTGAGGGTATCTACACACAGCTGTGTGTTTCCACATCTCCTCTCCAGGTAACTGCATCTAGCAGAGGGTGGGGTTCCAGGAGCGCTTAGTTTAAGAGCAGAAGCTTCAGAGAGAATATCTATTCACACTTGTGTGTTTCCATGTATACTTCCCTAGGTAACTTCATATAGCAGAGGTCTACCCACAGCTGTGTATTTCCAAGACACCTCCCCCAGGGCTGCACTGAGGGTGGAGTCCCAGGAAGCATGGATTTAGAGGCAGAAAATGCAGGGAAGGTATCTACACACACCTCTGTGTTTCCATGTCTCCCCGCCTCAGGTAACTGCGTATAGTAGAGGGCTGCACTGAGGGTATCTACCCACACCTGTCTGCTTGCATGACTCCTCCCCCAGGTAACTGCATATTTTAGAGGGCTTCCCTGATGCTATCTACACATTCCTGTGTGTTTCCATGTCTCCTCCCTCAGCTAACTACATAGAGCAGAGGGCTGCACTTGAGGGTATCTATGCACACCTGTGTTTCCATCTCTCCTCCCACAGGTAACTACATATAGCAGCGGGCTGCACTTAAGGTATTTACCCACACCTGTGTGTTTCCATG
>QEPC01001908.1:12419-22865 GCA_003113815.1 Sphenodon punctatus | reverse complement strand
CTTAGAAAACCTATTCTCATGCGTTCTATTCTACTGCTTTCGTAGAGTAAGACAGAAAAAGGACGTACCTTTTGAAGACTTTGTTGGTACTGCCCGTGGAAGGCTCGCGTCCATTCCTCTGCTTGGGACTCCTAGCTTGGAGTCCGAGCACCCTTTTTTGCCTACTTAGGGATGGAAGTTGAAATTAGTGGTCTAGTGGTAAAGTCCTTTCCTTGAGAAACCTCTGGTCATGGGTTTTAATCCCATGTCCTCGCTACTGCCATCAAGAAGGAGAAAAAAACACCATGCCTTTAGAAAATTTTGTTCCTGTTGGCCGTGCATGGCTCCTGTTCATTCCTGGGCATGAAAAAGACCGTACCTTTTGGGAACATTGTTGGTACTGCCCGTGGAAGGCTCGCATCCATTCCTCTGCTTGGGGCTCCTAGCCTGGAGTCCAAGCACCCTTCTTTACCTACTTCAGCATAGAAATTGAAACTACTAAACAGTAGGTGTCAGTTGTCTAGTGGTAAGGCCCTTTCCTTCAAAAAACTATGGTCATGGGCTCTGGTTCCTTGTCCTACTTCTGCCATCAAGAAGGAAATAAAAATGTTGTACCTTTAGAAAATTTTGTTCCTGCTGGCCGTGCAAGACTACTGTTTATTCCTGTTCATGGGGCCCCTATTCTGGAGTCCGAGTACTCTTCTTTACCTCCTTAGGGACAAAATTCAAATTGATAAAAAGCAGAGTTCAGTGATCTAATGGTGAGACATTTTCCTTAGAAAACCTATTCTCATGGGATCTATTCTACTGCTTTCGTAGAGTAAGACAGAAAAAGGAAGTACCTTTTGAAGACTTTGTTGGTACTGCCCGTGGAAGGCTCGCGTCCATTCCTCTGCTTGGGGCTCTTGGCTGGAGTCCGAGCACCCTTCTTTGCCTACTTAGGGATAGAAGTTGCAGTTGCTAGTCCTCAGTGGTCTAATGACCAGATCTTTTCCTTCAGAAACCTATGGTCATGGGTTCTAGTCCCATGTCCTACTGCTGCCATCAAGAAGGAGGGAAAGATGCCATATCTTTAGAAAATTTGGTTCCTGTTGGCCGTGCAAGGCTCCTGTTCATTCCTCTCCATGGGGCCCCTATCCTGGAGTCCGAGGCTGCTTTTAAACGAGGGGCGCTGTAGCGCCTCCTCAACGCCGCATTAAAGCAAAGCCGCCGGAAGTGACGTTCTCCCCATTGCCGGCGGCGGCTGGTGACATGGTACTTTGGAGCGGCGCATTTTTAAGACTTCAATTATCAGGCTTAAGGACGCGCCTCTCCAAAGCCCTTTGTCTCCAACTGCCACCGCCGCGGGCAACAAAGGGAATGGCACTTCCGGCGGCTTTGCTTTAATGCGACGTTAAGGAGGCGCTTCAGCGCCCCTCGTTTAAAAGCAGCCCGAGTACTCTTCTTTACCTCCTTAGGGACAAAATTCAAATTGACAAAAAGCAAAGCTCAGTGATCTACTGCTGAGACATTGTCATTAGAAAACCTATTCTCATGGTTTCTACTCTACTGCTTAACAGAGTAAGACAGAAAAAGTATGTACCTTTTGAAGACTTTGTTGGTACTGCCCGTGGAAGGATCACATCCATCCCTCTGCATGGGGCCCCTAGCCTGGAGTCCAAGCACCCTTCTTTACCTACTTCCGGAGAGAAATTGAAGTTACTGGTCATCAGGGCTCAGTGGTCTAGTGGTAAGACCCTTTCCATCAGAAACATATGGTCTTGGATTCTCCTCCCATTTCCTACTGCTGTCATCAAGAAGAAGAGAAAAATGCCATACCTTTAGAAAAGTTTGTTTCTGCTGGCCATGCAAGGCTCTTCTTCATTCCTGTGCATGGGGCCCCTATCCTGGAGTCCGAGTACTCTTCTTTACCTCCTTAGGGACAAAATTCAAATTGATAAAAAGCTGAGTTCAGTGATCTACTGCTGAGACATTTTCCTTAGAAAACCTATTCTTATGCGTTCTATTCTACTGCTTTCGTAGAGTAAGATAGAAAAAGGACGTACCTTTTGAAGACTTTGTTGGTACTGCCCGTGGAAGGCTCGCGTCCATTCCTCTGCTTGGGGCTCCTAGCCTGGTTTCCGAGCACCTTCTTTGCCTACTTAGGGATAGAAATTGGAATTACTAATCCTCCGTGGTCTAGTGGTCAGGGCCTTTCCGTCAGAAACATATGGTCTCGGGTTTTCCTCCCATGTCCTACTGCTGTTCAAGAAGAAGAGAAAAATCCCATATCTTTAGAAAAATTTGTTCCTGCTGGCCGTGCAAGGCTCCTGTTCATTCCTGTGCATGGGGCCCCTATCCTGGAATCCGAGTACTCTTCTTTGCCTAATTAGGGAAAGAAATTGAAGGTACTAATCAGCAGGGCTCAGTGGTCTNGACCTATGATCATGCGTTATACTGCTGTCATCAAGAAGGAGAGAAAATTCCCATACCTTTAGAAAATTTTGTTCTTGCTGGCCGTGCAAGCCTCCTGTTCATTCCTCTGCATGGGGCCCCTATCCTGGAGTCCCAGGACTCTTCTTTACCGCCTAAGGGACAAAATTCAAATTGATAAACAGCAGAGCTCAGTGATCTACTGCTGAGAAATTTTCCTTAGAAAACCTATTCTCATGGGTTCTATTCTACTGCTTTTGGAGAGTAAGACAGAAAAAGGACGTACCTTTTGAAGACTTTGATGGTACTGCCCATGGAAGGCTCGCGTCCATTCCTCTGCATGGAGCCCCTATCCTGGTGTTCGAGCACCCTTCTTTGCCTACTTAGGGACAGACCTTGACATCACTGATCAGCATGGCTCTGTGGTCTAATGTTACGACCCTTTCCTTTAGAAACCTACGGTAATGGGTTCTAGTTCTATGTCCTACTGCTGTCGTCAAGAAGGAAAGAAAAATCCCATACCTTTCAAAAATTTTGTTCCTGCTGGCCGTGCAAAGCTGCTGTTCATTCCTGTGCTTGGGGCCCCTATCCTGGAGTCCGAGTACTCTTCTTTTCCGCCTTAGGGACAAAATTCTAATTGATAAACAGCAGAGCTCAGTTATCAACTGCTGAGAAATTTTCCTTAGAAAACCTATTCTCATGGGTTCTATTATAGTGCTTTCATACAGTAAGACAGAAAAAGGACGTACCTTTTGAAGACTTTGTTGGTACTGCCTGTGGAAGACTCGAGGGCATTCGTCTCCATGGGGCCCCTATCCTGGAGTCCAAGCACCCTTCTTTGCCTACTTAGGGATAGAAATTGAAGCCACTAATCAGCAGCGGTAAGTGATCTAGTGGAAGGCCTTTTCTGTCAGAAATCTGTGGTCATGGGTTCTAGTCCCATATCCTACTGCTGTCATCAGGAAGAAGAGAAAGATACAGTACCTTTGGAAAATTTTGTTCCTGCTGGCCCTGCAAGGCTCCTGTTCATTACTGTGCATGGGGCCCCTATCCAGGTATTTGAGTAATCTTCTTTGCCTTATTAGGGATAGAAATTGTAATTGTTACTCAGCAGGGCTCAGTTGTCTCACGGTAAGGCCCTTTCCATCAGAAATCTATGGTCATGGGTTCTAATTCCATGTCATACTGCTGTCATCAAGGAGGAGGGAATATTTCCAAATACTTTAGAAAAGTTTGTTCCTGCTGGCCATGCAAGGCTCCTGTTCATTCCTGTGCATGGGGCGCCTATCCTGGAGTCTGAATACTCTTCTTTACCTCCTTAGGGACAAAATTCAAATTGATAAACAGTGATCTAATGGTGAGACATTTTCCTTAGAAGATCTATTCTCATGGGTTCTATTCTACTGCTTTCAGAGAGTAAGACAGAAAAAGGCCGTACCTTTTGAAGACTTTGTTGGTACTGCCCGTGGAAGGCTCACATCCATTCCTCTGCTTGGGGCCACGAGCCTTGAGTCCGAGCACCCTTCTTTGCCTACTTAGGGATAGAAATTGAAATGATTCATCAGGTGGGATCAGTGGTCTAGTGGTAGGGCCATTTCCTTTGGAAACCTCTGGTCATGGGTGCCAGTCCCATGTCCTACTGCTGCCATCAGGAAAGAAAGAAAAATGCTGTACCTTTAGAAAATTTTGTTCCTACTGGCCGTGCAAGACTCCTGTTTATTCCTGTTCATGGTTTCCCTATTCTGGAGTCTGAGTACTCTTCTTTACCTCCTTAGGGACAAAATTCAAATTGATAAAAAGCAGAGCTCAGTTATCTATTGGTGAGACATTTTCCTTAGAAAACCTATTCTACTGCTTTGGTAGAGAAAGACAGAAAAAGGAAGTACCTTTTGAAGACTTTGTTGGTACTGCCCGTGGACGGTTCGCATCCATTTCTCTGCTTGGGGCTTGTGGCTGGAGTCCGAGCACCCTTCTTTGCCTACTTAGGGATAGAAGTTGCAATTACTAGTCCTCAGTGGTCTAACGGTAAGATCTTTTCCTTCAGAAACTTATGGTCATGGGTTCTAGTCCCATGTGCTACTGCTGCCATCAAGAAGGAGAGAAAGATGCCATATATTTAGAAAATTTTGTTCCTGTTGGCCGTGCAAGGCTCCTGTTCATTCCTCTCCATGGGGCCCCTATCCTGGAATCCGAGTCTGCTTTTAAACGAGGGGCACTGTAGCGCCTCCTCAACGCCGCATTAAAGCAAAGACGCCGGAAGTTACGTTCTCCCCATTGCCACCGCCGACTGGCAACATGGGACTTTGGAGCGGCGCTTTCTTAAGACTTCAATTATCAGGGTTAAGAACGCGCCGCTCCAAAGCCCCGTGTCTCCAACCGCCACCGCCGCCGGCAACGAGGAGAATGGCACTTTCGGCAGCTTTGCTTTAATGCGGCGCTAAGGAGGCGCTTCAGCGCCCCTCGTTTAAAAGCAGCCCGAGTACTCTTCTTTACCTCCTTAGGGATAAAATTCAAATTGACAAAAAGCAAAGCTCAGTGATCTACTGCTGAGACATTGTCATTAGAAAACCTATTCTCATGGTTTCTATTCTACTCCTTAACAGAGTAAGACAGAAAAAGGACGTACCTTTTAAAGACTTTGTTGGTACTGCCCGTGGAAGGATCACATCCATTCCTCTGCATGGGGCCCCTATCCTGGAGTCCAAGCACCCTTCTTTCCCTACATCCAGATAGAAATTGAAGTTACTGGTCATCAGGGCTCAGTGGTCTAGTGGTAAGGCCCTTTCCGTCAGAAACATATGGTCTTGGATTCTTCTCCCATTTACTACTGCTGTCATGAAGAAGAAGAGAAAAATGCCATACCTTTAGAAAAGTTTGTTCCTCCTGGCCATGCAAGGCTCTTCATTCCTGTGCATGGAGCCCCTATCCTGGAGTCCAAGTACTCGTCTTTACCTCCTTAGTGACAAAATTCAAATTGATAAAAAGCAGCGCTCAGTGATCTACTGCTGAGACATTTTCCTTAGAAAACCGATTCTCATGCGTTCTATTCTACTGCTTTCGTAGAGTAAGACAGAAAAAGGGCGTACCTTTTGAAGACTTTGTTGGTACTGACCGTGGAAGGTTCGCGTCCATTCCTCTGCTTGGGGCTCCTAGCCTGCTGTCCGAGCACCTTCTTTGTCTACTTAGGGATAGAAATTGGAATTACTAATCCTCAGTGGTCTAATGGTCAGGGCCTTTCCATCAGAAACATATGGTCTCAGGTATTCCTCCCATGTACTACTGCTGTTCAAGAAGAAGAGAAGAATCCCATACCTTTAGAAAAGTTTGTTCCTGCTGGCCGTGCAAGGCTCCTGTTCATTGCTGTGCATGGGGCCCCTATCCTGGAATCCGAGTACTCTTCTTTGCCTAATTAGGGAAAGAAATTGAAGGTACTAATCAGCAGGGCTCAGTGGTCTAGTGGTAAGGCCATTTCCATCAGAAACCTATGGTCATGCGTTATACTGCTGTCATCAAGAAGGAGAGAAAATTCCCATACCTTTAGAAAATTTTGTTCTTGCTGGCCGTGCAAGCCTCCTGTTCATTCCTCTGCATGGCCCCCCCTATCCTGGAGTCCCAGGACTCTTCTTTACCGCCTAAGGGACAAAATTCAAATTGATAAACAGCAGAGCTCAGTGATCTACTACTGAGAAATTTTCCTTAGAAAACCTATTCTCATGGGTTCTATTCTACTGCTTTCGGAGAGTAAGACAGAAAAAGGACGTACCTTTTGAAGACTTTGATGGTACTGCCCGTGGAAGGCTCACGTCCATTCCTCTGCATGGGCCTCCTATCCTGGAGTTCGAGCACCCTTCTTTGCCTACTTAGGGACAGACCTTGACATCACTGAACAGCATGGCTCCGTGGTCTAGTGTTAAGACCCTTTCCTTTAGAAACCTACAGTAATGGGTTCTAGTTCTATGTCCTACTGCTGTCGTCAAGAAGGAGAGAAAAATCCCATACCTTTAGAAAAAAAAAATTCTGCTGGCCGTGCAAGGCTGCTGTTCAGTCCTGTGCTTGGGGCCCCTATCCTGGAGTCGGAGTACTCTTCTCTTCCGCCTTAGGGACAAAATTCTAATTGATAAACAGCAGAGCTCAGTGATCGACTGCTGAGAAATTTTCCTTAGAAAACCTATTCTCATTGGTTCTATTCTAGTGCTTTCATAGAGTAACACAGAAAAAGGACATGCCTTTTGAAGACTTTGTTGGTACTGCCTGTGGAAGACTCGTGGTCATTCGTCTCCATGGGGCCCCTATCCTGGAGTCAAAGCACCCTTCTTTGCCTACTTAGGGAAAGAAATTGAAGCTACTAATCAGCAGCGGTAAGTCATCTAGCAGAAGGCATTTTTTGTCAGAAATCTGTGGTCATGGGTTCTCGTCCCATATCCTACTGCTGTCATCAGGAAGGAGAGAAAGATGCAGTACCTTTGGAAAATTTTGTTCCTGCTGGCCCTGCAAGGCTCCTGTTCATTACTGTGCATGGGGCCCCTATCCAGGAATTCGAGTAATCTTCTTTGCCTTATTAGGGATAGAAATTGTAATTGTTATTCAGAAGGGCTCAGTAGTCTCATGGTAAGGCCCTTTCCATCCGGAGCCTATGGTCACAGATTCTAATTCCATGTCATACTGCTGTCATCAAGGAGGAAGGAATATTTCCAAATCCTTTAGAAAATTTTGTTCCTGCTGGCCATGCAAGGCTCCTGTTCATTTCTGTGCATGGGGCCCCTGTCCTGGAGTCCGAGTACTCTTCTTTACCTCCATAGGGACAAGATTCAAATTGATAAACAGTAGAGCTCAGTGATCTAATGGTGAGACATTTTCCTTAGAAAACCTATTCTCATGGGTTCTATTCTACTGCTTTTGTAGAGTAAGACAGAAAAAGGCCGTACCTTTTTAAGACTTTGTTGGTACTGCCCGTGGAAGGCTCGCATCCATTCCTCTGCTTGGGGCCCCTAGCCTTGACTCCGAGCACCCTTCTTTGCCTACTTAGGGATAGAAATTGAAATGATTCATCAGGTGGGATCAGTGGTCTAGTGGTAGGGCCATTTCCTTTGGAAAACTCTGGTCATGGGTGCCAGTCCCATGTCCTACTGCTGTCATTAAGAAGAAAAGAAAAATCCCATATCTTTGGAAAAGTTTGTTCCTGCTGGCCGTGCAAGGCTCCTGTTCATTCCTGTGCATGGTGCCCCTCACCTGGAGTCCGAGTACTCTTCTTTACATCTTTAGGGACAAAATTCAAATTGCTAAACAGCAGAGCTCAGTGATCTAATGGTGAGACATTTTCCTTAGAAAAAACTATTCTCATGGGTTCTATTCTACTGCTTTCATAGAGTAAGACAGAAAAAACACGTACCTTTTGAAGACTTTGTTGGTGCTGGCCGTGGAAGCCTCGCGTCCGTTCCTGTGCATGGGGCCCTGACTCTGGAGTACAAGCACCCCTCTTTACCTACTTAGGGACATAATTCTAGCTATCAAGCAGCAACGCTCAGTTGTCTAGTAGTGAGGTTTTTTTTCAGGGAAACCATCATCTCGGATCCTTATTCCATGTTCTACTGCTGTCATCGAGTAGGAAAGAAAAATGCTGTACTTTGAGAAAATGTTGGTCGTGCTAGCCGTGGAATGCTCTTTGGCTTGTCGGATGGAGGAGGAAGTTAAGTCCTTGGGGTTCTCCAGGGAATCCTTGGGCCATTTGGGCCCAGAGGGAGCTCTGCTTCTCATTAATAGTTGATTGTTGGATCAGGAGCTTCAAAATGAAATGTCACTGTTAGCGAATCAGACTGTTGCTCCTGATTACCCCCTAGCTAATAACCATGATTTGGAGACAAGTTATCTATATCTTTGGCAGGATTTTAATCTACGTAGGGCTTTCACTTGTGTTCATTGTAATGTGAACATAATCTATGTCCTCTATAACAGTGCTGAAGGATGTGATTGTGATGATAATTGGCCATCCTGGATGTGTAAACCATCTCTCCTGATTGCTGGGTGCTATCCCCAAAGTGCCAGTTATGTCCCTTCCATGCCCACCTGAGGGCATGGAAGGCCTCGAAGCCACTACTGATCGGTCTTGTAATGCTAGAAGCATGCAGTAATTGGCCAGTGAATGTGTCTGTCAGTATTTCGAGTTGCTCCACATCCTCCCTCCCACAGCCTCTCTCCCCTTGCCATGGCACTGCATGTGCTGCTATTTATCTGAATAATGGTCTTCAAGGAGCCAAATTCAATTGCTTATAAAAGTGGATCCCTTTATCAAATTGTCTCCATGGGTATTAACGTTATCACAGTTTATTCATCTTACAGTGTCCCGGCAATATCTATGCCAGCTCTGCCAGGCATAGCCCTCTTGCAGGCCAATTACTTTTCTCCAGGCTGGTCACAGCATTCACGCGACAGCACAGAGTGGTAGGGTTTTCCAAACCAAGCCCAGGAATCTAGGCTTTTCCCAGCAAGGCTTCAGTACCAGACAGCTCCCCGCCTCCAGTAGATGCTGCCTGTTTAGCACCCAGGTAGAGAGTGAAGATGTCCCTGGCTCCTCTCCTGTTAGCAGGATGGGGCAGCTCTCTAAGCTTCCTGTCCTTAAAGGTCCAGTATCCTGCCCCACTCCTCTTTACTGTACAGCCTGTCACTAACTCAGGCTGTCCTATTATGACAGGACTGACATCACCACAACCCATGCCAGTGTCACCCACCTGGCACCAAGCCTTTAAAGGAGCTAAAGGTATACTTTCTTAGTGTGTACACCCTTGGTCCCTCCTACTCAAGGAGAGCAGCACAGGGGATTAGAACCTACACACTTTGGTTTCCTGAGCAAGGAAAAATGGTTTTGTCCCTTGACCCCCTGGGTGTTAGTGGCTTGGCATGATACTGCATCACTAAGCGGATGCTGAGTGTGCTTGGCTACTAGGATCCCCATGTACATGAATTGACGTGACCCTTCCATGGCCAGCATCAACAAAAACATTTGGAAGATAAGGCTTTTTTCTCTCCTACTCACCAACAATGGAAATATAGGGAAGGAGAACCCACAACTATGGGTAGCCTAACTAAAGAGCCTCACCAGTAGACCATGGATACCAGCTGTTTGGCAACAGCATTTTCTGTCCCTAATTAGGTGAAGATGTGTGCTCAGACTCCACGATCAGGGCCCCCTGCACAGGAATGGTCATGAGCATTCCACGGCCAGCATGACCAACATTTTCTCAAGGTACAGCATTTTTCTTTCCTACTCGATGACAGAAGTAGAGACAGGATGCTGGGCTGGATGGAGCATTGATCTCTCCCAGTCTGGCACTGACTTTGACACTGTCGGGGACAGGATGCTGGGCTGGATGGAGCATTGGTCACTGACCCAATCTGGCACTGACTTTGACACTGTCGGAAACAGGATGCTGGGCAGGATGTAGCAATGATCTGACTCAGTCTGGCACTGACTTTGACTCTGTTGGAGACAGGATGCTGGGCTGGATGGAGCATTGGTCAGTGACCCTGTCTGGCATTGACTGTGACACTTTCAGAGGCAGGATGCTGGGCTGGATGGAGCATTGGTCACTGACCCAGTCTGGCATTGACTTTGACACTTTTGGAGACAGGATGTTGGGCTGGATGACTTTGACAGTGTCGGAAACAGGATGCTGGGCTGCATGGAGCATTGATCTGACTCAGTTTGGCATTGACTGTGACACTGTCGGAGATAGATGCTGGACGGCATGGAGCATTGATCTCACCCAGTCTGTCACTGACGTTTGCTTGGCTGGATGGAGCATTAGTCCCTGACCCAGTCTGGCATGGACTGTGACTGTGTAGGAAACAGAATGCTGGGCTGGCTGAAGCATTGATCTCACTCAGACTGGCACTGACTTTGACACTGTCGGAGACAGGATGCTTGGCTGGATGGAGCATTGGTCACTGACCCAGTCTGGCACTGACTTTGACACTGTCGGAGACGGAATGCTTGGGCAGATGGAGCATTGGTCACTGACCCAGTCTGGCATGGAGTGTGACACTCTTGGAGACAGGATG
>QEPC01001907.1:35031-51180 GCA_003113815.1 Sphenodon punctatus | reverse complement strand
GTTTTGTGTTGTGGTTGATAGATGTTGTACAATGATCATTGATCACGTAATAAATGATATTGATTGATTGATTGATGTAGCTAGCAAAATCACCATTTGTTGCCTAGATGAGTTACTTCCTGGCCCGCACCAACCCAGCTATTCCTAAGACAAATCTTTTGAGGGATTTTTCTCATCGTGTAGATCAGGTCTCTCTCTTGACAGAAGCCTGACACATCCTTCTTCCCACAGGCAGAGGCTGTTGTGGGCCCACGGTGTGGTGCCCTGACATAGGAGTCTTTCCTGCAAGTTAGTGCACCCAGGCACCTGCAATCACATACCCCATACACTGTCTGCCTCTGAAAGTGTTCTACAAAGTCCCTCGGAATGTCAAGAGAGCTAGACATTCATAATCTTCATCAATGATAGATGTAACCCAATACACAGTTTATATTGTGCAGGGTTTTTGTTTTTTGTTTTGTTTTGTTCTTTTGGTGTCTGCCTTCTAAAGTTTAACTAGTTATGTGATCTACTTTCCCAAGCCTACCCAGCACAAATAATCAGTAAGAATATGTAATAAATACAGCCTTCAAGATACATAAATTAACTTCTAAATTATTTCTTTTAAATTGCTGTAAGTACTCAGGAAGTCATTCAGGAAAAACAATTGTATTACTTTTCGTATCCATTAGTAGGATGGTCTGTATCATGATGACATGTTATTTATTAGCATGTCCATCAGCATATTTGATACCTGTGTGTGCCATAGTTTTTAAAGTACCTTGAAGAGTCAACATATGACTATGGTTAGGGTAAGTTTCCTTAAGATTTTAGGAGTGGCTGGATATAGTTGTGACTGATTTCTCCAACAATTTATTATGGACATCCAAGTCTGCCCTGAAATAATTATTGGCCCTACCTCATGTAGCACCAGATGTACCATTAGGATATGTGGTGTGTTAAATATAGGCTTGTATATTTTTTGCTGTCTCCAGATTTATGACACTGAACATCATTGTACACAGAGGGTGAGAGGGACAAAAAATGGGGAGTTTTCCATGTCAGGGAACAGGCAACAAAATGCCGTTCCAAATAATTTGCTGAGACACACCAGCTCATTCAATTCCATTGTGTTTTGTGATGTCGCTGATGTAATTTATAATCTAAATATTTTACCAATTTTCAGTATCTATTTTACACAAAGCTGGTTTTTTTCCTGTCATGAATCCATTAAAGAACAAAAAGGCAGTCAACTTATTTTATGTTCTTCATACTAATGTCTTCTGATGACCTTGATGTGGACAAAGGTAGATAGAAGAAACACAGTGGGGTATGCCTCTTGACTGAAATCCACTTAGAAAACATATGGGCTTCAGCTTGTAATGAGCATGAAGAAATCAGACTGTATCAAATTACATACATAAATTTCTTTAGAAAAGAACTAACATTCATTACCAAAGGAAGCTAATGAAGTTTAAAAAAACAAAGGGATTTTTTTTAACCCTTCTGTTTATTTGTACCATCACTCTTTACAAGGAAATAGCATACTTGCACCAGAGCAGGGCTTATGGCTGACTTACAGTGCTTGAGTACTTATCATGCTATTCTAAGAATAGTTTTAATAATCTAAGCCAGATGTTCAAAACTGCATTGATTTAGGTCCCGGTCTTGCAACTACAGCGTATACAATAAAGCCAGTGGCTATTTTTGCAGATATATAGTTGTCTCCTGTGCATGTACCTTTATAGACTAAAGGCCCTCTTATCATCTTATTGGTAGGAGTAGAGTTTTTGAATGTTTTTATCCCAGTGTGGAGGTTATGGAGATACTGAGTTACAGAAAAGGGCTTTCTCCTTTCTCCTCCAAACTCTCCTTCAAATCCCCTAAAGCAATTAGTCACAATTTGTCCCAGTGTCTGACCCATCCCCCGGAACACCCAAAGCCTGTCCCTGAAGCATTTCACTGCCATCAAATGCCATCACATCCCTAAATTAAATAAATGCTCCCACTGTGCCCTTTCCCTCCCCTCCACATTGGGTATTTTCAGACGTTACGAGATCATGGTGAACCACGGTGAATACCCACCTGTGGTCACCGTGTCTCAAACGTCTGTTTGGCGGCCACCAGATGTTCGCCACGGTGAATACCCACATGGGGTCAATTTGAACCATGCTTCCCGGGCTAGCCGGGGGAATGTCCAGGGATCCCGGGCCGTGGCGCATTCAGCCGGACGCGGCGGCCGCATTGGCCCCGCCGCCCGCCCGTCTCCTCGGAGGGCGGGAGGCGGGGTGCGTGGAGGGGGCGAGGCCGTGCGGCCGCACGTTGTGCCACACGGCCCCGCCCCCTCCCACATTCCCCGCTGGGATCCCCCCGGCACGTCTGATATGGCGTGACGGGGTGACCCCGGTGGGGAATGAAAGGGTTGTTTTCAGTACGGGGCCAAGCGGCCTCGTAACATCTGAAAATACCCATTGTCTGTAAATTACACTGCCAAGATATCAGGGACCCCACTTCCCAGAAGTGGCCACTTAAAAATCCCAGGGTTGAGGCTCTGAGCAGAAAGTTGGTGCTGGTAGCTTTTGTGAAAGATGTGAGGGGTTGAAATTAAGGAGGGAAACTAAATCCTGCACTTCAGATTTGGGAAGGATGTATATCCTCCATCCTCTCTTCATTTTTTATGCCCATGTTTTATTGCCCACACACGTATATTACTTTCAAAGAAAGGAACAAATTTAAAGAGATAATAAGGCCCAAAAGTTCAATACATTCCACAAGAAACCACCAGTCTTGGTCTCTTAATTCTTTTCCAATTCTACATTGCTTTTATTGGTTATCCGGGCAAAGTATTAGAACAATACCCTATAAGCTGATTTCCAAAGTAGGCTTACTTTTACTTCCTGGTTAAAGGCAAAGTCACGGGTTCCATCTCCCCTGATAGGCAGCCTCCAATCCCCACCTCATACAGAGGTACCTCATATTCCTTGGATGTTTTGTGTGTGTGTGTGTGTGTGCGTGTGTGTTATCCCATTCTATTCTTAAATTGGACCTCTGCATTTCAACAATCAAATATTCCACACAAGTTACACAAACACAAGAGGAAGGAACTCCAAAGAAGGTGGGGAAAAACCCACAGTAAGCCGAGCAAATCTGCTTTGTAGGGAAAAATACCTTCCTAGTCTCAATAATAGTAACCAGCCACAACCTAGACTACCAGCTCAAGAGGGCAGATTAGTTACCTCTCACTCTGCCATCACCATCCTTCCAAAGCCTTTTAAAAAGCTTGGGTGGGGAGGAGTCCTTTGGCACCTTCATCTTCTCTAATCCCTGGATCAAGCAATATCCAAAAAGTCTGAAGAAGGTGCCTTGTGCCTTAACCCAACCCAGTCTCCCAGATAAGCCTTCCCCTGGGCCAAATGTTTTATCTGTGCCCCTTCTTGGTAGGGATGTGCGAACAGAACCGAGTTCAGAAATTCGGTTCAGTTTGAAAATTGAGTTCGATTCGAAAGCTCAGTTTGGTCAACCAAACTATTCGAGTTTAGTCAAATTCCGAACTTCCAAACCGAGTTTGTACATTCAAAACCGGGGTTTTTTTGGCCTTCTGAACTGGTTCGAATTTGACCGAACAGTTCGGTCAAATTCGAGTTCGGTTCGAAAGTTCAGTTTGGTCGACCAAACTACTTGAGTTCGTTCCGAACTTCCAAACCACACTAGCACATCCCTACTTCTTGGAAAGGCACACAGAAATAAGGAATCTTCCCGTGCAGGGGGAGGAGAATTTCTGTAATTTCAGAATTTGTGTAATGAAGGACATTTTTTAAACTTCAGAAACCAAGCCCATTTTCACAAAGAAAGGCTTTCTTTTTTCTTTTCTTTTCTTTTTAAATGACCATCAAGACTGTTTTTATAGAAACTGCAATGCAAACCTGAAAAATATCCAGGAATGCTGAAGTGGGAACTGGTGTTTCATTTTATATGCAGATAGTGTCAATAAAACTACACACAGAATTTCTTTAGGGAACTCATTTATCTTGAAAACAAAATGAGTTCCAAAAACACAAAAAGGGGAATTCTGTGGCATAAAGCCCTTTATTTTTCTTCAGATCATTCACATTAATGGGAATGTTATGCTGAATCACTGAGAAACATTGCAATTACAGGAATATTTGCTCTTTATTGGGCTCATTAAAAATGCAAGTATAAGGATGAAAATTACATTGAGTTTTTAGTAATTGCATTTTGTTGACATCTGATTAGTCATGCTGGTCTTAAATGCTGAAAAGGCCATTAATAAGTAGGGAATTAATGAATGAGGTAATCCAAGCCATTTCTGTATAAATAAATCTTTAAAGTAATTACCCTCCATAATGCCGTTTTAAGACAATAAGCATGGTGTATTTGCATTCAAATAGTGTTTCCTATATTTTTAGTCATGTAAATACATTAAGTTTTTGAATTAAGGAAGCATACTTAATGCATTATACAGCAGTGTCTACTAGATTGTATGCTTTAAGGCAAAATACTGACAGGCCATTACTATATTAGCTAAAGTAAACAGCCCTTATACTTGGGTAACTATTCAGTCACTAAGAGGCATTGCTTATTTTGCATCACACTTGTAGGAAACATGGTCAAAAGAAGACAAACTTTATTTTTCTGAGTGTTATAGCTAGTTTTTACTTTTCTTTAAAAGCCTGTAATATATTCACGCTGACGAATTCCATTACATTTCATAATGTGTGAAGTAATCAAGTTATGTTTAGTTGTATGAAAAAAATTCACATTTGCCTAGAATTCCAGCTTCTCAAGAGTATATATTTTTAGTATCCTCATCCTTTTGAACATGTCAAATCATTCACACTATGGTTCTTTTCAAATGGACTGGGAGAAGCAGTGGTGCAGGGGAGGGGGGAAGGGTGTGCGACACATGTGCGGCCTGTCACATGGACGGCCACCCAGCTCCACCCACCTCCACCTATCTCCCTGTATGGAGGCATTGCCATTTTGTCCAATGCCTCCATGTGTGTGGGTTGGGTGGAGATGGGTGGAGTGTGGGAGTGTGCGTGCACCCCCATCCACCTTTGCCGGTTGTCACACGAGCACCCCTCCTACTCACCTAGTTGCACACATGTGAAAAGGGCCTTTTATAGCAACGGAGTAGAGTATTTGGGGAGTACAAACAGGTGCTGGAAAAGCGGCACATGCTGGCATTTTGGGGAAGGAATAACTTTACAATTAGAGTCCTCTAATCTAACAATTTGTTGTGGGTTGAGGTGCAGTGTGTCAGCTACGCCTGCACAGACATCCTTTTCTCTTAATGTCTAATTTTTTGAAGCCCAGGCATGGAGAATGTGTGGAGAAGAGTTGGGCAGATCAGGTGATCTTCTAGTCTTGGGAATTTAAGGCAGAAATAGTCAACTTAATGGTGGATAACCATGGAAACTGGGAGGAACCAACAGGGTGCAAATGAGCCTGAGGGGGTTCTTGAAGTAAAGTATTGGAAAGACTTGGTTTATTATTTGATTTAAAATTGTTCCCATTGCTACGCTAAGTCCTGGGTGGAGTATGGGTGTTTTCAAACGTTACGAGATCACGGTGAACCACACTGAACCACGCTCAACCCCCCCGCGGGGCCAAAGGGCCCGGAACGTCTGAACGGCGTGCGCCAGATGTTCATCACGCTCAATACCCACATGGGGTCAGTTTGAACCACGCTTCCCGGGCTAGCCGGGGGAAGGGCTCGGGAAGCGTGGTCAAACCAACCCCCACAGGGAACCAAGCAAAAGTAACGTCTGGACGCCAATCCCCCAGCGGAACCAAAAAAATGGAGCCCCGGCCGGGGACGAGGCACGCAGCGTCGCTGCCAGGCAACCAGCACCAACACAAACACCGGAGGGAGATTTAAAGCGAGAGCAGCAGCAAGCAAGCGTGGCGGGATGGAGCGAGGAGGGAAGCGGAAGAGAGCGGAGGCACGAACAGCGACAGCGGCGGGACAGGAGGCGGAGGACGTGCAGCCAGGCCCAGCGATGCAGGCGGAGGGGGCACAGGTGCAGGAAGGGGGCACACGGGAGCACCCGACCAGGGAGGCGCCCCGGGAACACCAACCACAGCTGCAGCCGGGTCGCGCCGCCCCGGGGACAGCGGCCGGAACAGGCCCACAGGAGGCACCCAGGAAACGGGTAAGGGCACCCACTGGGAGGGGAACAGGGGGCACAGGGGAACCCCCTGTGGAGGGGGCCGGGGGGACCCCGGGCGGAAGGCAGGGGGGCAGGGGGACCCCGGGCGGAGGGCAGGGGGGCAGGGGGCCCCCGAGAGGGCCCACACCCTCACCCAGCAACCAACCACCCCCCTTCCCCCCCCCAGACACGAAAGTCGGCCCGGGCGGACGAGCCCCAGGAGGAGCCCGGCCCCCGGCCCCCGGAGGCGCACCCCCAGGAGGAGGTGGAGGAGGAGCACAGGCAGGTGCAGCATGAGCTGCACCGGGAGGAGGAACAGCAGGGGCCCAGCCGGAGGAAGGCCTATCACAGAGGGGGACAGTGGGGCCTCCAGGAGACCCGGGACTTCATACGGATCTGGGGGACCCTCGAGTACCAGGTGGAGCTCGCAATAAACCAGCGCAACGAGCATGTCTACCGGGACATCGTGCGCGACATGGAGGCGGCGGGGCACGAGCGCACTGTCAACCAGTGTCGCTCGAAGGCCAAGGAGCTCAAGAGGGGGTACAAGGCCCTCAAGGACAATAACAGCCGCTCCGGCCACGGGGCCCGCACCGCCCCCTACTACGATGCCCTGGACCGCATCCTTCACATGAAGGGCTCCATCGTTGCCCCACGCCTGGTGGGCAGCGCTGTGGTCCAGGGCAGGGAGCGGGCCGAGGTACCCCCTCCCCTCGCCGCCCGCCCGGTAGACACGAGCTCAGGGGACCCCCACCCCCAGGAGGACCACCCGGGACCCGCAGAAGCCCCAAGGCCCCCCCCCAGCAGCAGCCCGGAGACATCCCAACGCCGGGCCGGCCAGGCGGAGTCGGAGGTCGGCACCTTCACCACCCTCAGCCAGTGGTCCCAGGGGGAGCACTCCCAGGGTGAGGCGCCGGGCTCCGAAGGCTCGGAGACGGACATAGAGGGTAAGCGGGCCCCCAGGGCAGGGGGGGGCACGACCAGGGGGCCGGTGGCAGGGGCGGGGGTGGGGGCCCTGCTGCAGGGGCCACAACCAGCCCCCTTCACCCGCTCCCCCCTCTCCCGCCCGCAGGACATGGGGAGCCCCAGGACCGGGCCAGCGAGACGGTGCAGGCCCCCGCGGAGGGCACAGGAGAGCAGGTGCCGGACCCAGGTAAGGCGGGAGGGCTGGGATGGCGGGAGGGCCCCCCGGGCGCCAGCCCAGGGGGGCCTCCGGCCTCAGTGGGGGAGGGGGGGCAGGGGGCCCCGGGACCCGACCCCGCTAGGGGACAGGGCCCTGCACTGACCCACCCGCCCATTTCCACAGGGCAGCCCCCGCGCGCGGCGCCTCCGCCGGCCGCGGCCCCAGCCCAGCGGATGCGGGAGTACCGGGCGCGGGTCCGCAGGCGCAGGGAGGAGCAAGCGGAGGACATCGTCCGCAGGGCGGAGGAACAGGGGGAGCGCATGATCGCCTCCGTGGACCGCATGGAGGCGGCCATAGAGCGGTCCATGGAGAAGGCCCTGGAGACAGACCGCCGGCTGGAGGCGGAGGTGCGCCTGGAGCGGAGGCGGGAGCGCCGGGAGCACCAGCGGCAGCAGGGGCTGCTCAGGGGCCTCCGGCAGGACATACAGGGCATGGTGCGGGAGCACAGTGCAAAGATGGACAGGTCCCACGACATTGGGACCTCCCTGCTCCTGCATGCGGGCACCATGTGTGCCTACGTGATGGCCGGCGCACCTCCGGGCGCCCTGCCCGCCCAGGTCCCCATGCCGGGCCCCTCGGCGCCCCCGGGCCCAGCCCTGCCGCCCCTGGCGCCCCCCCGGCCCCAGGGCCCTCGCATGCGCCTCCCAGTGCCCCCGGGCCTCCGGAGGGTCCAGCCCCCCCGGGGCGCGACCGGGGCACCGGGCACAGCTGCCCATCCGCCGCCCGGCCCCCTGCCGGGGCCGGGACCGGCCCAGGACACGGCAGGGGACACGGACAGTGGGGGGGAGGGGAGCTCCCAGAGCTCGGTGGGCCCAAGCGGCCGCACGAGGGGTCGGCCCAGGAAACGCGGGGGGATGGTGGGAAGGGGGGGGAGGGGGAGGGCCACATGAGGGCGGGTGGTGGACGGGGTCACGGGCACGGGGGTGGGGAGGGGGCACAGGGTGATTGTGTGAACTGTGTGGGCAATAAAGTGTTGTAAAGAGACAGTTGTCCCCGGCCCGTTTGTGGGGGGGACAGGGCTGTGGGACCGCGTGTACAGGGGCATTGGCACGGAAGGGGGGGTGGGGCCCCCAGGGGCGGGAAGGCCCTCACAGCGGGCCCCCCCGGGCGATGTGGGTTGCAAGGGCGTTCCGGATCCTTTTGGCATACCGGTACTCCCGGGGGTTCCCTGCGTTCACGTACAGGGGAACAGGACCGGGGGGCCGGTGGGGCTCGGGGTACTCCAGGGCCGCCCCCTCGGTCTCGCACACATTGTGCAGAACGCAGCAGGCACCGATCACCAGGGCGGAGGTGGGGACGGTGAAGTCCAGGCGGCCAGCTATACTCCTCCAGCGCTGCTTCAGGGCCCCGAAGGCACGCTCCACCACGGTCCGGCTCGCACACAGGCGGGTATTGTATACCTGCTCCGCAGGGGTGCTCGGGACAGGGTAGACCTTCATCAGCCAGCGGGTCAGGGGGTAGGCGGGGTCCCCCAGGATGCAGGGGGGCATGGGAACACCCTCGATCCACCTCATGCCCATGTCCGCGAAGTCCCCCCGGTACATGCGGGCATAGAAGGGGGAGATGGTCATGATCCTGGCGTCGTGACTCCGGCCGGAGTTGCCCGTGTAGATGTCTATGAAGCGGGCCCGGTGGTCCACCACCCCCTGCAGGTGCAGGGAGTAGTATCCGTGCCGGTTCACATACTCCAGGGCCTCCCCCGCGGCCGGGCGCAGGATCTCGATGTGTGTGCCGTCCACGGCTCCGATGCAGTTCGGGAAGCCCCCGGCCGCGAAGCCAGCCATCACAGCGCCCTGGTCCAGGAGCTGGATGGTCCTGTCGAGGAGCACGCCCTCCACAGCCTCGCACACATCCCGCACGATGCAGGCGACCGTGCTGAGCCCCACCCCGAAGTGCTGGGACACGGAGCGGCAGGAGTCGGGCGTTGCGAGGGCCCAGACCCCTATGGCCACCCGCTGGACCATGGGGATGGGCTCCCGCATGGAGGTGTGCTGCCGCTCCAGCCAGGGCGTGAGGAGCTCCGCTAGGCGCAGCAGGGTGGCCTTGCCCATCCGGAAGTGGGACCCCCACTCGGCCTCCCCCCAGTGGGCCTGGGCCCGCTCCCACCAGGCCTGGGGCCGCTCCGTGACCCATAGGCTCCGCGCTATGGGCATAGCCAGCAGCGCTGCCCGGCGGAGGGTCTGCGTTGCCCAGCGGAACCGCCTCGCGGCCCCTCGGAGCGCAGCGGGCCGGGTGAGGCTCCGGCAGGCGGCCAGCCACGCCCCCCAGGCCCGGCGCCGAGCCCTGAGCCGGGCACGGACTCTCCTGCGGGCCTGCTGGCCCCGGAGGCGCACGCCAGCCCGCAGGGCCAGGACATAGCGCAGGCGGACGGCCAGGTGCACCCTCTCGGTCAGGAGGCACAGCTGCTCAGTGTGGTCACGGTGCCACTCAGCCGCGAGCGCGAGGAACATCCAGTTCCCACCTGCCCTATCGCGCTCCATGGTGCTGGGGCCCCGGTGGGGGCTGGGAGCGCTTATGGCGGCCCGGTGCTGGTGGCTCCGCCCGGGGGTCGGCCTCGCGGGCCTGCGCGCGCCCTGTGCCGGTGCGTTCCGGCTGCTCCCGCCCCCAGCACCCCGGGCCCCCTCCCCTCGCTGTTTGTAGCGGGATGGCCTTGAAGGTGCGATTAGGCAGACAGAGAGCTCGCTGTTGTTCTCTGCAGCTGTGCCGGGCCCGCACCCTACGCCTCGCTCTGTTGTGCTACAATGTTGCGGTGCGGGCCCGTGTTCCCTGTCCCGGGGGCCGGGCCGAGCCTCTCCCGGCCCTGGGCAGTCTGTGTGCCCTCCGGGCTCCGTGTCCCATTCCCTGTTGTGCTGGACCATGGCTGGCTGCCCATCCATGGGGCTCCCGCTGGCCGGCCCCCAAGGGGCCCCCCATATCTGGGCCTTCCGCGAGACCATGTCTCTGTGCGACCTGTGGCACACCCCTGCCGTGCAGCTGCTCCTGGCCGGGCCGGGGAGCCGTGCAGGTGCCTACGAGAGCCTGAGCTCCGGGCTCCGTTACTTTGGCCATGTGGTGAGCGCCCGTGATTGCCGGCTGCATGCGGAGGCCCTGGGGCTGGCTCGTTTCCCCGAGGGGCGCATCCCGGAGGTGCTGTGCGCCCATGTGCCCTGGAGCGCCTCGGAGACCGTGTCAGCGCTGGTGGTGTGTGGTCTGGGCGCCTACTCGGAGTGCCTGGCCGAGGGTGGCCCTGCCTTGGCCGTGACCTACTTCTCCTGTGTTCACGGGGCCCGTGGGTACCAGCGCACCCGTGGGGCGGCGTTCCAGCGGCTTCTGGAGCTGGGGCATCTTCCGTGGCCCCCTTCTGCTGCCTGCTGTGTGCCGGAGCCCTCCGCGGTGGAGATGTCATCCCTGTTGGCGGTGTGGGCGCGTGTGGATGTGCAGCTGGCCCTCACCATGCCCGATCCCTTCGAGGCCTACTACCTGATCGCCCACTACATGTCCTTGCAGGGGTACCGCCGGGGCATGCTGCACTGGCCCCACCTGGTCCACCGGGCGGGCCACCCGGGCCCTGGGGCCAGCGGGGCCCCCGGCAGCGGCCCGTGAGCCCCGCGTCGCTGGCCTGCCCCCCCCGGCGTGGTGCCCCCGTGTGGGCTCCCGCCCCGGCCCGGGGGGGGGCCCGGTCCCCGCTGGCCGCTCCCGACCTGCGGACCCCACCTCGGTGAGCTCCCGCCCGCCTCGCTGCTTGCTGCTGCCCCTGGCCGTGGTCCTGGGCCCCCTCCATCCCCGTGACTCCGTGGGTGCTGCCTGAGCGTCGCTGGTGCTGCGGAGGAGCACCGCTGGACCCGGCTGCCCTGCCTGTGCCAGCCTTTGACTGTGGGGCCCCCTTCCTCCTCCTCCTGGCGCCCCTCCGCCGGCCTCGCTGTGCTTTGGGGGCCCCCAACGTGCCTTGCTCCGGGGGTCCGCCCCCCCCCCCCGAGACTGCCTCTGTTCCTGTGGGGGCACCTCCTTGGACTGGACTGGACTGGGGTGGTGTGGGGGTGGGGGTTGCTGCTGTCTGTGCCTTGCCCCGTGGTGGTGCCCCCCCCTCCCTGCCGGTGTTCCGGGTGGGGTGTTCCGGGCGCCCCTTCCCCCCTTCCCGGCCTTTCCCTGGTGTGTGTGTGTGTGTGTGTGTGTGTGTGTGTGTGCCCGGGCGTGTGGCCGTGCATTGTGCCCCGCTGCGGGACCGCTGTGTGAGCCGGCTGTCAGCCTGTTCTCGCTCTTCCCCCCTCCCTTCCCGTTTCCCTTGTGTGGGCGTTCCCTTGTGTGCCTTGTGGCTTCGTTTGCCCTCAGTCGGCCATGTCTGTGTCCCGCCCCTGCCCGGTGCCTTGTGGGGGTTTAGCGCCCGCCGGGGGTTCGGCTGCACGTCTGTTGTGCTGCCACGGGCCGCGATGGTGCGGCCCGGTTCCGGCCCGTGGTCCCGTTCCCGGCACGTCTGTTTGGGTCGTTTTCCAACCCCCGGGCGTGGTTGCGCTGTTCGCCCCCCCTGGTGGTTCGCTGTGGTGAACCGGCCGCCCGTAACGTCTGAAAGTACCCTATGGCAGCAAATGTGGAAGTGTAAGGTGTAACTGAGATATAAAGGGTTATTGTTCAACCTATCTATGGCATTGTTTCACATACCTTAAATTTCCGAATTTTTCAATCTTCTGGGTTTACAAGTCCACAAGTAAGTTCCTGATGCATTCTTCACACACACACTGCCCTGAGGCAGTTCCTGGATGCATTCTTCACACAAACACTGCCCTGAGGCAACCTAAAGTAGTCTCAGCTGTAGACGTGACAGGCTGCCATGGAAACCAAATAACCGCAGCTGCCTGGAGCAAAGCAGTTTATCAGGAGAACTTTTTACACATAAAAGTTCTGGGAGAAGGTCTATGTAGAAGTTCAAAGAGCCAGATGTTTAAGATCTGGGTGAGTGATTTAGACACACAGAAAGTTCAGGATGTTAAAGCAAACATGCAGGAGAAATGTGTGTGTAAAAACACCCAGTGAGGTTAGACAAACATTGCCTGAGTTTGGAAGAAGTCTCAGGTCAGGGGTTGATGTTTTAATTTTTTTTTTTAAAGCTCACTGATTAATAGGGACAGGAATAATGATTTTGGATTAATCTATAATGGCCCAGAATGGACTCATAAGATTTAATCCAAAGTGACCCATGATTAGTAGCCCCAGCCAGTTATGGATCTGGAGATTCGGTTCTATATTTTCCTCCATCCCAATCCCCTATTGCCCTGGAGTGGTACTTACTGGCCTCAGAGGGTTTGATAGTAGAACTTCTGCTGCTGTGGGGGGGCTTCAATAGGCTCGCTGGCTGCAGCATCTCCCTGCACATGTGCAAAATGACCATCATCCTTAATCAAAAAGATAGCAATGTCATTTTGGCAACTGCCTCTTTGGTTGAGGGTGGTGGCTATTTATGCATGCACAAAACAGCCCGGTGCGCATTTTGCAAATGCATGTTCCAGATCAGAGAAGACACCAAGGCAAGGGAGCCTGATGGAGCCCCCACAGTAGCGGCGATGCTTCAGTCAACTGAATCAAGTCTGGTGGCCATTTTGCGCATGCACAGGTTTTTTTTANATTACACTGCCAAGATATCAGGGACCCCACTTCCCAGAAGTGGCCACTTAAAAATCCCAGGGTTGAGGCTCTGAGCAGAAAGTTGGTGCTGGTAGCTTTTGTGAAAGATGTGAGGGGTTGAAATTAAGGAGGGAAACTAAATCCTGCACTTCAGATTTGGGAAGGATGTATATCCTCCATCCTCTCTTCATTTTTTATGCCCATGTTTTATTGCCCACACACGTATATTACTTTCAAAGAAAGGAACAAATTTAAAGAGATAATAAGGCCCAAAAGTTCAATACATTCCACAAGAAACCACCAGTCTTGGTCTCTTAATTCTTTTCCAATTCTACATTGCTTTTATTGGTTATCCGGGCAAAGTATTAGAACAATACCCTATAAGCTGATTTCCAAAGTAGGCTTACTTTTACTTCCTGGTTAAAGGCAAAGTCACGGGTTCCATCTCCCCTGATAGGCAGCCTCCAATCCCCACCTCATACAGAGGTACCTCATATTCCTTGGATGTTTTGTGTGTGTGTGTGTGTGTGCGTGTGTGTTATCCCATTCTATTCTTAAATTGGACCTCTGCATTTCAACAATCAAATATTCCACACAAGTTACACAAACACAAGAGGAAGGAACTCCAAAGAAGGTGGGGAAAAACCCACAGTAAGCCGAGCAAATCTGCTTTGTAGGGAAAAATACCTTCCTAGTCTCAATAATAGTAACCAGCCACAACCTAGACTACCAGCTCAAGAGGGCAGATTAGTTACCTCTCACTCTGCCATCACCATCCTTCCAAAGCCTTTTAAAAAGCTTGGGTGGGGAGGAGTCCTTTGGCACCTTCATCTTCTCTAATCCCTGGATCAAGCAATATCCAAAAAGTCTGAAGAAGGTGCCTTGTGCCTTAACCCAACCCAGTCTCCCAGATAAGCCTTCCCCTGGGCCAAATGTTTTATCTGTGCCCCTTCTTGGTAGGGATGTGCGAACAGAACCGAGTTCAGAAATTCGGTTCAGTTTGAAAATTGAGTTCGATTCGAAAGCTCAGTTTGGTCAACCAAACTATTCGAGTTTAGTCAAATTCCGAACTTCCAAACCGAGTTTGTACATTCAAAACCGGGGTTTTTTTGGCCTTCTGAACTGGTTCGAATTTGACCGAACAGTTCGGTCAAATTCGAGTTCGGTTCGAAAGTTCAGTTTGGTCGACCAAACTACTTGAGTTCGTTCCGAACTTCCAAACCACACTAGCACATCCCTACTTCTTGGAAAGGCACACAGAAATAAGGAATCTTCCCGTGCAGGGGGAGGAGAATTTCTGTAATTTCAGAATTTGTGTAATGAAGGACATTTTTTAAACTTCAGAAACCAAGCCCATTTTCACAAAGAAAGGCTTTCTTTTTTCTTTTCTTTTCTTTTTAAATGACCATCAAGACTGTTTTTATAGAAACTGCAATGCAAACCTGAAAAATATCCAGGAATGCTGAAGTGGGAACTGGTGTTTCATTTTATATGCAGATAGTGTCAATAAAACTACACACAGAATTTCTTTAGGGAACTCATTTATCTTGAAAACAAAATGAGTTCCAAAAACACAAAAAGGGGAATTCTGTGGCATAAAGCCCTTTATTTTTCTTCAGATCATTCACATTAATGGGAATGTTATGCTGAATCACTGAGAAACATTGCAATTACAGGAATATTTGCTCTTTATTGGGCTCATTAAAAATGCAAGTATAAGGATGAAAATTACATTGAGTTTTTAGTAATTGCATTTTGTTGACATCTGATTAGTCATGCTGGTCTTAAATGCTGAAAAGGCCATTAATAAGTAGGGAATTAATGAATGAGGTAATCCAAGCCATTTCTGTATAAATAAATCTTTAAAGTAATTACCCTCCATAATGCCGTTTTAAGACAATAAGCATGGTGTATTTGCATTCAAATAGTGTTTCCTATATTTTTAGTCATGTAAATACATTAAGTTTTTGAATTAAGGAAGCATACTTAATGCATTATACAGCAGTGTCTACTAGATTGTATGCTTTAAGGCAAAATACTGACAGGCCATTACTATATTAGCTAAAGTAAACAGCCCTTATACTTGGGTAACTATTCAGTCACTAAGAGGCATTGCTTATTTTGCATCACACTTGTAGGAAACATGGTCAAAAGAAGACAAACTTTATTTTTCTGAGTGTTATAGCTAGTTTTTACTTTTCTTTAAAAGCCTGTAATATATTCACGCTGACGAATTCCATTACATTTCATAATGTGTGAAGTAATCAAGTTATGTTTAGTTGTATGAAAAAAATTCACATTTGCCTAGAATTCCAGCTTCTCAAGAGTATATATTTTTAGTATCCTCATCCTTTTGAACATGTCAAATCATTCACACTATGGTTCTTTTCAAATGGACTGGGAGAAGCAGTGGTGCAGGGGAGGGGGGAAGGGTGTGCGACACATGTGCGGCCTGTCACATGGACGGCCACCCAGCTCCACCCACCTCCACCTATCTCCCTGTATGGAGGCATTGCCATTTTGTCCAATGCCTCCATGTGTGTGGGTTGGGTGGAGATGGGTGGAGTGTGGGAGTGTGCGTGCACCCCCATCCACCTTTGCCGGTTGTCACACGAGCACCCCTCCTACTCACCTAGTTGCACACATGTGAAAAGGGCCTTTTATAGCAACGGAGTAGAGTATTTGGGGAGTACAAACAGGTGCTGGAAAAGCGGCACATGCTGGCATTTTGGGGAAGGAATAACTTTACAATTAGAGTCCTCTAATCTAACAATTTTTTGTGGGTTGAGGTGCAGTGTGTCAGCTACGCCTGCACAGACATCCTTTTCTCTTAATGTCTAATTTTTTGAAGCCCAGGCATGGAGAATGTGTGGAGAAGAGTTGGGCAGATCAGGTGATCTTCTAGTCTTGGGAATTTAAGGCAGAAATAGTCAACTTAATGGTGGATAACCATGGAAACTGGGAGGAACCAACAGGGTGCAAATGAGCCTGAGGGGGTTCTTGAAGTAAAGTATTGGAAAGACTTGGTTTATTATTTGATTTAAAATTGTTCCCATTGCTACGCTAAGTCCTGGGTGGAGTATGGGTGTTTTCAAACGTTACGAGATCACGGTGAACCACACTGAACCACGCTCAACCCCCCCGCGGGGCCAAAGGGCCCGGAACGTCTGAACGGCGTGCGCCAGATGTTCATCACGCTCAATACCCACATGGGGTCAG
>QEPC01001907.1:15677-34931 GCA_003113815.1 Sphenodon punctatus | reverse complement strand
AGCTGCAGCCTCCGGGCCAGGAACAAGGGAAGCCCCACGTAGAGCGCGTTACAGTAGTCGAGTCGCGAGGTGACGAAGGCATGGATGAGGGAGGCCAGGTCCGGGCCAGAGACATACGGACGCAGCCTACGTACCAGATAAAGCTGGCGGAAGGCAGCCTTCGCGGCTGCCTCCACCTGCTGCTCTATCCATTTTTAATGGATTTAAATATGGAGCCGTCAATATGAATTTGTATATAAATCCAGAAATTACCCAAAACCAAAAAAGAAAAAAAATGAAATGGAATTCCCACTTGTATCCCACACCTACTAATTATGGGGGGGGGAATTTGTTTTAGCTGAGGGATTTTAGGATTGTTTTAATTGTATTTTGGTGTTATTTATTTTAAGCTGTATTTTAAAATGTTGTTAGCCACCCCAAGATGCAGGAGGGGGCAACATACAAATATTAAAACTAATTAACTAATTAATTAATTAATTATTGGAGGAGCTTAACTATAATAGGTGCAGTCAATGCTGTTGCTGGCGGGGGTGGTGAATGCCCCCTTTAGGGAGGGCACAGTGCCGGGATGCCTCAAGGAGGCAGTGGTGTGGCCTCTGCTCAAGACTCGCAACTCTGCCTGGGTATTAGAGTGGCAGCTAAGGCAAGAAGAATGTTCTGCCAGTTACATCTGGTGCAACGACTTTGGCCATACGTTTTGAACTCTGACCTAGCCATCATCACCCATGCTTTCATCACCTCAAGACTGGACTCCTGCAATGCACGTACATGGGGCTACTCTTGCTGATGGTTCAGAGGCTGCAGCTTGTGCAGAATGAGGCAGCCCGTGTCCTTACAGGGATGGATCATCATGGGCACATTACACTGGTGCTCCATTCTTTGCCCTGGCTTCCTATCGCCTTCTGGGCCTGATTTAAGGTGTTGGTTTTGACCTATAAAGCTGTACATGGCCTGGGCCCTAACTACCTGCAGGACCGCCTCACTCCCCGGGCCCTGGATTGGTCCCTGTTGTTGACTGGGAGCACCCTTCTCAAGGTCCCCTGAGTTTCTCAGGTGGCAACTATGGCCTTTTTTACAGCGATGCCACCACCGGTCTGGTGAGTACATCCAACCAACACCCAGCAGTGCTGAGCTGGGAACGTTTACACGGACAGTGCTCCGGGGGGGGGGATGGAAGGGGATAGACTGGCATACACCCATCAGCCAAACACCCACCCCGGAAACACCAAAGAAACACCCATGACATTTACAAGGACAGTCGAGACACCGAACGGCGGGGAAGCCCCACCCAGCACAGTGACATGAGAACATGGCTGACTGAGGGCAAATGAATCCATGTCACGTTGCTCCGCCTCTGAACCTCCAGACACTGTGTGGGCAGGGTAGGACAGAGCAGGGATGACAGGAGACGCAAAGTAGCAGCCCTCAGGCAGCCCTGTGACAGAGGCCAGACAGTCTGGTGCCACAGACCCCTCCACAAACCAGGACCTGCCCACACACAACTGTGAACACAACCACACAGGGAAGGGCTGCATGACCAAGGAGGCAGGGGGACCCCAGTGGGGAGGTAGGGGGAAGGCCAGGATGGGGCACAGGGGACCCCAATACAAACATCCAAAACCCCAGCAGAGCCCCCGCACACACAACCCCAAGGCCCCAATAAAACAAGCCATGACCAGGACACAGGCAGTCATGGTGGCAGGGATGGAAGCCCACAGCACAGTGAGGCTGGCAGGCAATGGCGGGTGTGGAACCCCATAACATACCAACCGCCAGCAAACTCGCTGCAACTCTCCAAACACCAACAACAGATGTGTGCGGGCAAAATAAGGGACCACCACAAAGGCAGGAAGGGGGAAAGGCATCAGGACAACAGCCAAGGGGAAGGACCCCCCGGCCCAAGGAACCACAGGAAAAGGGGGGCATAGAGACGGGGCCAGAGTGGGACAGAAGAAAGCCAAGACAGGTGGCTTTCCAAGAGTGACCACAATCTCCAGGACAAGGAGACCAGGGTAAACACCAAATGATATGACAGAGATGCAGCACAACCACCTGGAGGGGGTGGGTGGGTTCAAGATAACCAGTCCCTGCCAGGAAACTGTGGCCCAACCACCAAGAGGCGCCCACACAGGTGACCAGGACAAATGGAAAACCAGGACACACAACTGGAGAAGGGGGGAAAACACCTTTTAATAACAAGGGGTAATAGAGTGGGATATGGAAAGGGTAAAAGGGAGCTGAGGAGATGGCACAGGGAGCGGGTTGGTGGGGTGGTTCCCCGCCCTCAATAGGGACGCTGACTCTGTATCCAGCTCCAATGATCCATCTGGGCGTGGTTGAGCCTGTGCACCCTACTCAGGAGGTGCAGCAGCAGCTGCACAACCTCCACCCTGGTCTGCTCTGAAATCATCATCTGCATTAAGGGAGAGAAGGAGAGGTCCATCAGGACAGTACAAGGGCCCCCAAAACATGGAAACCCAAACAGACACCTGGGTAGAGGTCCCTGCACACATGCAACACACTCACTGATCTTCTCATAGAGCCGTGCCCTGGCACGGAGCTCCGAGGCGGCACGCTGGAGCTGGCCAGCCATCTCTGCCAGGCGAAGAATGGCTAGGAAGACAACCAGAGTAGCTAGAAGGGAAAAGAGGGAGGGAGGGAGATGGGTAGAGGGTGCACTGAAACGGTGCGGGTCAGCAGGGGTCAGTAAGCACACAGCATGCACAACCTACACATGGACCCCAGTACATCCATGCCAGCACCCCAACTTCTTGGATCAAGACAGAACATGGGCAGACAACAGATGGACCCAAAACAGCCTGCACTCATGGTCAGCAGCCCATCTCCTGCTGCCCATCCATCACCAACAGTGCAGATGATGGGAACCAACAGGGGGCGACAGGAGTGATGATAGGTGGGCAAGCCCCGGCGGGGAGCCCAACAAACGTGTATTCCCTGCCTGACACCATGGTTTGTGTGTGCCTAGGCCTCCAGGGCAACAATAGCTGCTAGGGAGGGGTTGGGGATAAAACCTGCACCCTCTGACATACTGGTGCATATCGGACAGTACTGCCATGGGACAGCACCAGCAGACATGTGGCACACACAAACCACGATAGGCCATCCAAGCCACCTAGGTGGATGACAACACCACCACAGGGACTATCAGGGGGCTTCCCAGAGGTCGGGTGCTCTCACAGGGTCGCAGGGCACCAGGTGGCCACCAGAAGATCATGGACAGTGCTGTCAACAGACGAATTGGGCCCCCACCACCTCACAGGCCAAACCCCCTATCCATTAGGGATCCCCCAGAGGAATGCATCACACATCATAGGTTGTTACCTGACTGCCCCAGCAATCCCGAACATGAAAACCCCCCCCAGACCCTGATCACACTAACAAACACACATGGAAAAGGCTACAGCCATGGAGGCAGGAGTGTACAGAAGCAGCAATGGGGTCCGGCAGACGGGGAATCCAACCAAAGGGTCGCACGGTACTGTGGGCCAGAGTAGCAATGCCCATGGGGAGGCAGGGCACAGCACAGTCACAGCTAAGACATTGTGACGGAGCAGTCAGTTGGGACGCCCATCTCAGGGAAAGGCCGGAAGGTGCCCCTGAAACATCTGGCCTGGAACAAAACTCTCCCAGGCAAATAAGCCCCTGTGGAATCCCTGGGAATGCATATGTGCATCAACCATGAACCGGGGCAAGAGGTGGTTCCCTGTGGCAGCTGCAGCCCTGATATCCAGTAGGTTCATCACCGATCGCAAGGAGGCCAGTTGAAATGTAGTAGGGGTCCCGGTCAGTAGTGGTCCAACAACATCGGTGGGTAGCAGGTCCAGCTCCCCAAGAAGGGACTGGCAGTCTGATCACAGACGTGACATACCATGGGCATGCAGTAGAATGCTGGTGTAGTCAGTAGCAACATGGGTATCCCTGGCCTAGTGGGCCAGTCCATACTCCAGACGTGCAGCCACCAGGCGAACAGCTACGATCTCCTGTGCGGTCCATGGCATTACAACAGCGGCTGGGTGCCCCCACAGTGCATGTTGCAGGGGGGTGAAGCCAAACTCCCCATCACGCCTCCGGCAAGCCGGACCCTCGAATTTATGGCCCATCACCCACATGTACCATGACAGGAGATTGAATCCATCCACCACTGACAGGGGGTTGCTCAGCAGCAGCTGGACATCACAGCTCTGCCAGAGACAGTTCCCAACAGCATGTTGGCACATGGCGACCACTCCTCCCTTGCACTACCACCAGCCTTGGGACCTGTTCTACAACCTGCCATGACCATTGCAAGGACTGTTCGCAGGTTTGCACAGGGGTCCTACAGAGAGCGGCTGTGAATGAGCGATGCTCGAGGAACTGTGCAGCGCTAACCAGGGTGAGGCTGAACACAGTTGATAGTGGGCCAGCTGCTAGTCCCTGTGAATCCCTGACCCACTCATCAGGTGGGAGCATTCCAGCGCTAGTGATGATAGATCACCAAGACCGCTGCCTCTACCAAGGAGCTAATAAGGCCCTCCATGCAGCATATCTTAATAGAACAAAGGTGCACAATGTCGTGGTCTTCGCTCGCTGTGACAGATTCAGGGCTGGTGCGGATGCAACCTGCCCAGTGATTGCATGGGGACATGGAATGGACATTGGGGGAGAGGTAGGTCTCCCAGGCCACATTGCAGCCTCACTGTGACCCTAGCCCCCAGGCGTTCAGGCAGTCCATGCTGGGGGGGGATGTGCTGGTGGCCCAGTGGGGGGGGGAAATTCCTGTCGTGTGCGTGGAACACACCTACGGTACTGCACCAATCGATGACCACACAGCAAGGTCCGCCAGAGTACATATGTGGGCCGGTTCCAGTGCCTGGGCATGGTGTTTAGAGACAGGTAGTTGGGGTGTGGTGGATGAGGGGTGATCATGACGGAGAGCAGGGGTAGAACATTGGTGGTGTTGTCCAGTAGAGGATGTACATGCAAAGCATGGGGGAGGAGGGTGTGCCATGCAGTTTGCCCATTTCAGTGGTCCCCATTACCCTAGGATAGCTGTTGACCGACAGGGAACGTGTGAAGCATGGTGTGGGTGTGCAGGGCACACGGGCCGTGGGGGTTGGAGGCACAGGCGCATTCGGGTTGTAGGTTGTAGGTTGTAGGGATGTGCAAACGTGGTTCGGAAGTTCAGAGTTCAGCCTGAACTCAGTCCGTTTGGATGACCGAACTCGAACCCGAACCTGAACGCGAACCGGCCAAACTGAAACCAATACCGAACTCTGAAATGACCGAACAGTTCAGCCAGTTTAGATTGAGTTCGGCTGAGTTCGGCTGGGAGAAAAACAGTAAAACGAAAACACCAGTAAAACACGACCCCTGTCTGACACGGGGGTGGGGGAGGGAGCTGAGGAACAGAATTCCAGGCACCAGGGGTGAAGAGGCTTGGAGTAACAGCCAGCCTGCCTAATCAACATCCCTTTTCTCCTCAGACCACTGGCTTCTCAGGTTGCGATTGGCCACAACCTAGGCTGCACAGAGCCAATGGGGCTTGCCGTGAGGCGGGCACAGAAAGTAACAAAACTCATTGCCTTCCCCCCTTCCAACACCTTCTGAGCTAATCACTGTTCCTGACAGAAGGCGTTTTCAGAAGGCTCCCTCTCCTTGCAGTTTTTGTTCTCAATCCATTTCTATCCTCCTCCTATTTCACCCATCCAACCCATTTACCTCCATATTATCATTTATTTAGATTATATTAGATAGATTTAGGTGTTATTTTTATTTTTTACCCCTCCCTGTGATCTTCCTCCCCCCTCCATTGAATCCTTTCCCTCTCCCTCTATATATTCCATCCCTGAATCCCTTCCCCAGTTTTTGGATTTATTTAGAGTAGGATTATTAGATTGATTTGGTTTCATTTCAGTTTTGTACCCCTCCCTGTGTTCGTTGTGTTCCCCCCACCCCCATCCCTGTGTAAGATAGATAGATAGATAGATAGATAGATAGATAGAGATGTAGGAGTTAGCTTAGTTATAGAGATAGAGAGAGACAGTGTTAGTGTGTAGTTATTCAGTTTTGATATTTTAGAATGTGTTTGTAGGGCTAGGCCTTTAGATATAATATTTACTTACATAGATTTTAGAATAGTTAATACTATACTTAGAATTAGTGTAGATAATATTAGAAATATTTGAATGAAAAAAATATATTAAGATATTTGTGTGCATTTTTGTTGGAAGACATGGAGAAGGGAAGTAGGAGAGGCTGGTCTGCTGCCCATAAGGTGGGCAATGGGGCACGTGGCAGAGGTGGTGGTAGGGGCCATACCAGAGGAATGGCAGCAAGCAGCAGCAGCAGCCAGAGCCCATCACCATGCCCCAAGCTTCGTAGGCATGATTTTGGAAGACAGGGTTCAGAGGCTCCCAGCATTGGCAGTAGTCTGGGGATGGTTTGGCGGTGCCTCCTACCAGCGTCCTCCTGTAACACGTAGGGCACTGGAAGGCCTGCAGGACATGAGGCTGTGGCTGTCTCTGCTGCTGCAGAAACACTGGCAGGTCCTTTGATTTTTTCTCCAGGGACAACATTGTCCCCTATTGTCGAGGTGATCCCCAGCAGTCCAGGGCTGGTGGATCCGACTCTGGCTGCTAGAGGCAGTGTCACGTTGTGTGTCTCTTTTTTACAAAAGGAAGGAGAGCTATGTTTTCTAGCAGATTTGGTCTAACTGGATTGGGCCACTCTTTTCCAAGTTGTATAAAATGAGTTTATACTTTGCTTTATACTTTGCTTTGATGCCAAGCCAGCAAAGCAAGTATTGTAAAATGACAATATATTTATAAATAAATGGAACATGAGACTCAGAATATAATAAAAATAGGAATAGTTTACTTAATTTTAAATAGAAAATATCAGTAGCTTACACAGAATGGTATTGATAGCCAATCAAAGTTACATGATCTAAAAAACATTTCTATTTTAAGAAAATAGCTTCTAAAAGCTTAACATATGCTCAATTCATTGGCTCAAATATATCAAGAATAATACATTACATTCTTCCCAGTTCTTCCCTTTTTCTGCCATGATAGTGAGAGAGAAACCTCAACATAGTGTAGGATTTCAATCTGAAAAAACAAAGCTACTATCTCCTTTCATAAAGCAAAGTTTGCCAGAAGCTGACACTCCTGAGCAGTGATGCTGATGACATCAGTTAGCATGGAAATACACATGATTCTAATTGGCTCTCTTAATTCTGAGACTGAACAGAGAGTCAGATTTCCTTCAAAGTTTGAACAAAACCTCATATTTCCATCAAAATTAATTGTCAGATTACAGAGAGAACTGACCACAGCTTCAAGGTTTTTTCCAATTAGTGGAAGCACATGTGCTAGCTAGGAAAAACTAAAACTTTCACTTTGGAGATGGCTGTACCTGGTACCATTTGTCATTTAGACATATAGACTGATAAGGCCCTTGGTCTGGCCTCCAACGTTAGCCATTTTTTCCCTGTTTCCTTGGATACTGTGAAAAGTTCACTAAGAAGTTTAAAAAAAGTTCATTGGAACACAGCTGAGGAGGCCTCAGCCTGAACCAAGGTACGTATAGAAATTGATTTTTAAAATCAATTCAGTAAAACACAAGTTCAATACATTGAAGCAGAAAGTTAATATATTGAAACTCAAAATCAATACATTAGGAACACAGATGGCCAAAAAATATTAGCTTATAATAGGAAATACATGACAGCAGGGCCCAATTCCCCCGGGCAGTGGCAGCAGGGAGAGGAGTAGCAGCAGCAGTAACAGCTCTAGTGGGAACAGAGAGGAGATTGGAAGTAGCATGGCGGGCAGTCAAGCCTGAGGGTCCCAGTACTCCCCTTCATGGGACATCACAGTGATTGAGGACAGTGAGGCAGAAGAAGTCACTAGTCCCGCAGAGGAGATGTCTGGATCTAAGGCGATGGCTGTCCCTCCTCCCAGAGCTGTGTCATCGCTACCAAATTCTGCCCCTCCCAGCAGCACTGGCAGCAGCAGTGCATCACCTGGGGCAGGCCAGAAGGCAGAAGGGAGGGAGATCCTCTGTCTGGGCACATTTGAACTGGTGCAGGTGGATGATCCCAGGGAGGTACCGTGTACTGTGTGCAATAAGTTGGTGAAGAGTGGGAAGGTGCTCGCCAACCTTGGGACAACTGCCATGGAGAGACACCTGAAATCATCCCACAGTGCTCTGTTGCTAAATGGGAAGGCATGGGGGCGAAGAACAGCAGCAGGAGACTCGCCAGCAGAGTCAGTCCACCATGGAGGAGCTGGGGTGGGGGTAGCTGCCAAGACCATCGGCAACTGGCGGGCGGCGTGGCTTTCAAGAGAAAGCCAGGTAACTGTTGGGCAAAAAGATTGTGCTAGATGGGCAGCCTTTCTCCATTGTAGAGTACATGGGCTTCAAGCGGCTGATTGGATTCCTGAACCCCCAGTTTAAGCTGCCATCCCGCACCACCCTGAGTTGGAATGTGGTGCCAGACCTGTACAGGGCTTTGAAGGAGCGAGTGATGGAGCAGCTGTCAGGGGCTGGGGGTGCCAGACCTGTGGTTCAGTTGAAATACACAGTATGCCTACCTGGTGATGATGGAGCAGGACCCAGAGACAGCTTTGGGGAGTGGCAGGAGGGGTCCCGAAGCAGGGTATAGATGGACCCTGCTTCAGGCACAAGTAATGGACAACCCCCACACCGCTAGGAGCATCGAGGCAGGCCTGACCACCATGGTGAGGGATTGGGTCACGCCAGGCTGTGTGATGATGGACAATGTGGCCAATATACTGAAGACAGTCTGTGACGGGGGCTTCACCAGCATCCCTTGTGCTGCACACACCCTTCACCTGGTGGTCAGGGATGCTCTGGGCTTGAGGGAGAAGGGGATTCTGGAAGGCAGTCTTAGCTCCCTGATCGAGTGGGGGAGGATGCTAGCGGGGTTCTTACAGGAGCGTGAAGGGCAGTGAGCTCCTCTGGGAGAAGCAAGACTCCCCAGTGCACCAGCTTGTCCAGGATGTCTCCACATAGTGGAATTCCACCTTCCTGATGCTTAAGCAGCTTCTCAAGCATAAAGCTGCCCTGCATCAGATTCAACTGGTGACAGACAGTGCGACACCTCAAGATTACGATGGGGTGGAATGGGAGATCATGGCTCACATGATCTTTGTGTTGAGACTGTTCCTGGGTGTGATGGAGACTGTGAGTAGCTCCACCATCACCCTCAGCCAGGTGACCCCTCTGGTCCAGAGTCTCAAGAGGAGGCTGGACAAGATTCTCAGGGGGTGGGATTGTGGCCCTTAGGGCAGGAACCTGGCTGATGAGGTGCTTGACCTGGCGCGGAAGTTGAAGTCAGGGCTGGGGGTGCATTTTGATGAGCTCCTGCGGCGGAAGGAATATGTTCTGGCAACAATTCTGGACCCCAGGATCAAGGGCAGCTTGGCATGCCAGACAGTGCTCTATGGCCACTGGAAGGGTGTGCTAGTAGAGAGTGTCCAGAAGGCTGAGCAGGCTATGCAGCAGGACGCCTCTGGGGATGGTGGGAGTTTGAGAACCCACCCCTTTCAGCCAACTGGGTCTATCCCTGTCCCTAGCCCTAGCGGTAGCAGCACTAGCAGCAGAAGCACCCCTATTTCCAGCAGAAGCAGCTTGGCCTATGTGCAGGCCACTCTGGGGAGCATAGTGCCATGCACAATAGGACAAGCAGTGTGGCTGAGGGCAGTGGTGGAGGTGATGCCCCAGAAAAGCTACCAGAGGGAGTACGATTGTGCCTCAGCAGCCGTGGAGACCTATCTGGAGGAGGAGCCATGCAGCGATCCCAGCAGCGATCCCTTGGCCTACTGGGGTGGCAAGGCCAACATGTGTCCAGCCCTGTTGAAAGTTGCCAAGGGTATACTGTCCTGCCCACCAATCAGTGTCCCCAGCGAGTGGGTGTTCTCCATTGGCAGGGGAAATTTGCTCCCCGCACTGACTGAGACTGGGGTCCAAGTTGGTGGAGCAGTTGTTGTTCACCAAGGTGAATCTTCTGCTGCTGGGATTCCCTGAGCTGCCCCTGGATAAGGATTTATGGTGCAGTGGCACAAGCCATCCCATGCCAGCGACAGTCTTGTGATGGTGCTACTCCTCCTCAATCTGGGCTAGGGCTACTGCTGCTGAGGTGCTGTCCCTCCCAATGCCCGGTTTCCCCGCCCCCCCTCTCTCTCTCTCTCTCTCTCTCTCTCTCAGTCTTCAGCAACCTGAGCCTATTTGAGTGTCTTGCCAAGGTCCCAGCCTGCCCTCCCTACTGCCTCTCATGCCACCCTGCCTGTCTGCCCACCCAGATTGCTGCCGAGAGAGAGAGAGAAATAAGAGAGAGAGAGAGAGAGAGAGAGAGTGTCTCCCCACTGCTAGAAGGAGAGACAGACACAATCCCACCCATGCTGTCACATGCACTATATGGCTAGAGAGAGAGAGAGAGAAGGAGAATGAGAGAGGCTCCCCACTAGAACGAGAGAGATGGGGTGAAGGGGGATATATCTATCCAGCTCAAACTGCTACCTGCAAGAACCAGGAAGAAATCCCATCTGTGCTCATGCCCGAAGCCCACATCCAGCAGCAAACCAACCAGAATGAGATGGAATATAACACAACATATTATATGTGCCTGTCTGTGTGCGTTCCTCCTACCTATCGCACAATTGAATGAAGTATGCCCAATGAAGCACTAATTCTAGGGACATCATTCAACTCCTATAGGCTGTCATTCCAGTTTACCTGAAGCAGTCAATGTCATGCCAGGCCCATGAACCATCACCGAGATTCTGGGACCATCATTCCAGTCATGGGGGGCTGCATTCCATTCCACTGCACCCAGAAGTCTGGTGCCCACATGCCAGCCTGGCCCACCCACCAGCCTACTCTTCCGCATCCACCCGCAGATGCCTGCTGAAGCTGCTGGGAAAAAAAGCCCCTCTGACCACCAGCACCTGCCACCTGCTGCATGCTGCTACAGCCTGTCTCTCTTTCTCTCTGGCACACCCACACAAACACAAGCCCTGCCCCTCCTGGGGGGCTGTCTGCAAGTTGAGACCCTGCTGCTGGTACATCTTTGGGTTAATACCTTATAAATGTGGTGCCAGGTGCTGCTGTTAGGGATCGAAAAACTGTATGAGATCCTGCACCTGCCAGAACTTCAGCATAGAGGGATAAAAGATTGGATACTTCAAACAAAGCTCTTAACAACATATATAACTTTAATCAAAACTTTTCAAACAACAACAACAACAACAAACATTATAAAACCAAAACAAAAAATTATAAACTAGAATGGAAACTTATTACTTAAGAGGTCTGCTCTTAGTCTCTGTCCCCCAGAACTTGGGGGGATGGAAAAAGGGGCACACAGGGCCGAGGGGCGGGCACCCCATGCTCAGGCATTTGGAAGCCCTGGACCAAAACAAAGTTCATGACCCCTGCCACGGCTGCATGCCGCCTGGAGACTGACTGGTGGTAGAGTTCCAGGTCATCCATCTCGGCGGAGAAATACTGGCAGTACACCTCCACCTTCTTTTTCTCCACCTCGAACTCCTTGAACTTTTCAACCAGCCAGTTCTCCTTATTTAAGGCTTGCAGCTGTACCCCTTCCAGGAAGTCCTGTGTGGGCTTCTCCACTTCGGCCCGAAAGGCCCTTGCCGTTGGAGTCTCCTCCTGGGGGGACTTCCCAGTGGAGCTGGAGGAGGGGGAAGGGCTTTGATGGCATCTCTTCTGGCGTGCCTTCCCCCCCTTCTTCTGGTGGTGATGCTCCACGCCAGATTCCTGCTGCCTAGTTACCTTCTCCCCGTGTTTTTCAATATGGGCAATAAGCCCTGATGTGGTCCCCTGGCTGGGCCTTTTAAATGTTTTGCCACATACATAAATAACATAAAAAGATAGGAACATAAGAAGTGCCATGCTGTGTCAGACCAATGGTCTGTCAAGCCCTGCCTACCCATTCTGTCTCCACAAATGGGTGGGAAGTCAATCTCTCTCTGCAGGGGATTTCTGTTCCTAACAGATCATAGGGAAATCCATTCCCTGTTGTTCCAGCCCCCGTGCCTTACCGTGCAGACAGTGAATCCATTCTGCTTCTTAAACCACTGCCAGACATCAGACTTCATGTGCTCACTGTCTGGCAGTGGTGACCTCCACCTCGATGGGGTTCTGTTGGTCCGGCGGGCATCAGCAACGGCAGCAACATCCTCACCCTCTCTGAAACAGGAACACATAAACAACACCTAAGTAAATAATATCATGCATTTATGATGATACTTCTAGTCCTCACTCCATGGGGTGCTATGCTAGAGATGGCAAATTGAGAGACCCTTGCTGGTATGTGCAAATACTGCCCTTCTTGGGGTGCTAGCACTGGAGACCTTTACTGGCATGTGAAAATCCTGACCTTATTTGGGTGCTAGGGATGGCAACTTGAAAGACCCTGGTTGTCACGTGCAAATCCTGCCCTTCTTGGGGTGCTAGGGATGGCAATGGGAGACTTGAGGTGCTAGGGATGACTGGCATGTGTTTGGATGGGTGCTTCATTCGGCTCGTGCCTGACTGCTGGAAGAGCCCCCCACAGAACCCTCTCTCTCTGTGGCAGACATCCGCTGCCACCTGCTGATGCCCACTGTGTGTGTCTGACTGCCCACCACCCACCCGCATGCCAGTGAGCTAGCCAGTGAGCTAGCTCTAAAGGATAGTATTCTTCTTGTCCTCAAAGTAAAAAAAAAGTTTACAAACCTGGCAGCACCTCCTCTTCCCGGTTCCTGCTCCTCTAATGAGGAGCTCAGCTGACCTCCACCACCCAACTTCCAGGGACAGCAGCAACCTCTTCCTCCACCTCCTCCACCGGCTCCGCCACCTTGGCTTTCTTCCACTCCCCTCTGTTGAGCTTCACCCTCTTCATTATTTTTTTTGGTCCACCACACGCAAAAAACCCCCAAAGAAACACACCCACCAGCTCACCAACCAGCCAATACAACACAGTCAAACCAACACACAGTCCAATGCTACACATGAAACAAAACCAAACAGTCACACCACACACGCTGTCTCTCCACACAAGATCCGAACGCACTCGAATTTCTGGTTTCCAGTTTCCGACGCGATCACGTGATACCTAGACTGAAACCAAAACTGATTTCCGAACTGCCAAACTGAACGTCACCGAACCGAATGACCGAATCTGAACCCAGCCACCAAACCAAATGACCGAACCTGAAGTCGGCTCCCGAACCGAACGACCAAATGACCGAACAACCAAACCATAATCTCTTTGCACATCCTTAGTAGGGGGCACTGTCACAGCTGTGCAGGCCGTGGGGAAAGCCAGCCTCTCATGTACTGCGTAGTAGAGTAGCTGTGTGGTGATCCATCACTGGTTCCGGTGGTGAGTTCCCACTGTGTGTGTGTGTGTTGGTGGTGGTACCATGCTGCCTGTTGATGAGCCTCCTGAGGAGAGGGTCGTCCTGTTAACAGTCCTGGCCTCCTGCTTCATGATCCTGGACCAGGTGTTCCAGCAATGGGCCGAGCTACTACTGCCAGGGCACCACTTCTACAACCATAGTGAACGGTGTAGGAGAGTGGCCAACATGCGCTGAGCAGCATTGTTGCAGTGGGCAATGAGAGTAAGCTGCTCACCAACATGCCCTGTTCGGAACAGCAGTGTCACAGGACATGCAGCTTGTCCTTTCCCAGTGGCCTCTCAACCTATACGGTTGTCATGTCATTGTCCTGGTGCAGAGGATGAATTGGATGCAGTGACGCACCAGTGAATGGTGGGAGAACATGCTGGTTACCTGGATGGACAAGGGATGGATGGGCCACTTCTGCATGAACCGCTCCCTGTTGACCAGGCTCGATGAGCTGCTTAAGTCATATCTCTGTAGGCGAGCTACCAACTTGCGGTATCTGTTGCCACTAGGGATGCTATTGGCCATGGCAGTGTGAAGGCTGGCTACCCCCGATTCCTGTCAGAGTATTGGGGAGCAGTTCGGAGAGGGGACCGCGACCATTAACGGGGCCCTCCACAATGTGCATGACCTGATAGTGGAGCTGTTGCTCGAGTGGGTCATCCAGCTCCAGGATCCAGAGGTCATGATCCATGGCTTTGAAGACATGGACTTCCCCCATTGCATAGGGGTGATAGACAGCACCCACATTCCTATCATCCGGCCCCCACATGCCAAAACAGACTATCTGAACTGGAAGCAGGCTTTCTCACTAAATCTCCAGGCCGTTGTGGATCACAGGTGTCTGTTTACTGATGTGCACACTGGCCAGTCAGGGAGGAGCTGTGATGTGTGAATTCTGCAGGCGTCCCCATTCTATGCATGCATGTTCGATGGGGGGAGTGCCCCCAACCTGTACCGGGTGATTGAGGGGGTATCCATGTCTCCAGTGGGGGTTGGGGACCCCACCTACCCACTGAGTCTGTGGCTCATGAGGGCATATCCCGTGGTCAGCACACCGGAGCGCAGGCTCTTCAATCAACACCTATCGTCTGCTCGGAGCATGGTGGAGTGGACATATAGCCATCTCAAGATGTGTTGGTGCCTACTCATGAACAGGAGCCAGTACGATCTTGAGCATACCCCCATCCTTGTCCTGATGGCCTGCATCCTGCACAATATTTGCGAGACCAGCAGAGCTGCCCTTGACAATTCACCACCGGTGCAGCAAGTGGGTCCTGTTCCAACATGTCCAGGGTGGGGCATTCCGGTGCATATCTGAGGAGAACTGGGATGGTCTGTGAAGGCAAAGAGTTGTTCAGATGGCTGGCAACTAACCCTTGCTTTTGACTGCCCCCTCTTCAACTGACTGAGTAAACAGTCCCAATAAATACAGATATGTATGTTCCAAAATCCCCATGTGTGTTTTGGTTGGGTACTAGGGGTTCCCCAATCCGGTGTGACCCATGTCCCATGGGGTCACCTACTAGCTTGTAGCCATGGCGTGTGTCATGGTCCAGGCTGCGGGGTGTCTCCAGATGGCAGTTATCAAGGGCAGAGCTATAGTGCTATCCATGTGCAGGCCTGTACACTGGTATGGGTGGTCTGTTGTCTCCCCCTCCCCCCAGCTCCTGACAGGCCAGAGCTATATAGTTCTCCTCACCTCTATTGCGCATGACATGCCCCCATATGCAGGTTTCAAGACCCCTCCCCACGCATGGGGACCCCTTGACAAAACAATCAAAATAGAGGTATGGTACAACAACGGTTTATTGGGGTGAATGTACAAGGGGGGTTACTTCTTGCAGGGCCTTCCCTGTGCCCGCTTCAGCTCACCACTGGGGCTCGATCCCCTCTGGGACCTTGCTCCCGCTGTCCTTTGAGAATGGTGGCCTGATGGCCCGGGCTCTCCGTCATCCACTGGCCACTCCACTCCGTGCTGAGGTATTGGACCCTGCAATGTTGGAACATATGGTAAGGGTTACAATAATACTGATAATGTTATCCCTGTAGCACAGCCCTTAAGGTGGCCATCTGGTGTTGCCATGGATCCCCATGCTGCACCCCTCCGTCCATCCCTTTGCAGGAAATGATGCGTTCCCCTCCCCCCTCCTTAGCAGACAGATATGTGGTCTGACTTACTGGAGCTGGTGGAGTGGCCAGCATGGCCAGTTGGTCACCTGGGGGTTCCAGGATGTTGAGGGGAGACCGTGGTTCCTGGAGGAGGGGTCTAAGAGACATCTGTGGAGGAACCAGGAGGGGTGCGAGCTGGAAGGGCAGCCCCACATGCTGCTGTTCTGGGGCTATGTGTGGGAGAGGGACCCTGTGCACATGGCCAGGGAAGGGGTGCTGCTGGGGAAACCAGGGTTGGCTGAAGTGCTGTGGAAGGAGCACCTGCACCTGTGGGAGGGTGCCCTGGTTGTAATCGGCTGCCACCCCTCCATCCAGGCCTGTAGGGCTCATGTCATGCTGGGGTTCTCTCCATACAAGCCCCACGACCTCCCCTATGAGGTCAAGGGCCCATGCAGAGGTCCCCTCCAGCATGACATGGCCCCTCACCCTCTCGGCCCTTTCGAGCTGCATCTCACGGTGGAGGGTGGCAGTCTGGCCCCTGTCCCACAGGTGTTCGTTGCGGGACTGGTTGAGCATGGCTGTCAATATGTCCCAGTCCCTATCCCCCTCCCCTCTTTGCACCTCCCTGGTGAGGGTGAGCTCCTAAAAGTGCACTTCGGATAACCTGGTTTCCTCCAGCAGTTCCCTCCTCAGGTCCTCTCTCCTCCTCCGGTTCCTGGCCCACATCTCCCGGTTCCTCTCATGCTGTCAGCAGCAGCAACCCTCGCAGGACCAGGGCACTCACCTGTGGATGACATTTGACCCCATTGGAATGTGTTGCTTGCCATGTCCGTACCCTGTACCCTTAGCAGTGCATCCGTTACACCACAGGGGGTGCCTACCCCCTTTCCCTGTCTGTCCCTATGGTGATTGTCACCAATTGGATGGGGTCCCCATATTCCCATCCCCTGTGTCAGAGCACTTTGCTTGCCCCATATGGAAGCACCATCACCCGGGACCGTGTTGTCCCAACAACTCCATGGTCCTTCCTCCCTCCCCACATCTTGGTCCTTATCCCCCTGGGCCCTCCCCCCCCCACACACCAGGTCTTTCTCCCTACCCGCTGCCACATCCTTGGGCCCTGGTTGTGTTCCTACCTGGATCATCTTCCTCTGAATCCTGGGAGGTGTCACGGGTCCCTGTCCACTCTGCATACAGCCCCTGTCCCCACAGCTTGTCACCCTGTGGGTTTTGTGGATGCACACGGAGGGTGATGTTTGTGTGAGTGGTTTCCCGGACTGCCTCCTCCCTCTGGGCAATGGGATTGTGCCCTCGTGCATCCTGGCTGGCCTCACTAGGGACAGTGGTGTCCCCCTGTCCCGGGGGTTTGGGCAGGGTGTGTGTGTTGTAAGTGCCCTCCATCTTCCCCTGGAAAAGGCGGTGCCATGTATGTGGGAGGAAACAATGTCCCCAACCATGCAGAGGAACCAGTCCAGCTCATCATGGAACACCATTGTATGCATGGCATGGCCGAACTTGAGATTGTTGTCCTTGATATACTTGTATCCAGACCACAAGTCCTTTGCCTGCTGTATGCACTGTGTTACATCCCTATTGTACCCCTGCTTCTGCATCTCCTGGGCAATGGCTTCATAGACCTGTCTGGTCTTGTAGTTGTGCACCAGGTTGTGCTGGACCTTTTGAGCCCCCCCCCCCGGTGTATGAATTCCCTGATCTCCTGCCTCGATCAGGGCCCCCCTTTTGGGTACCATGTGTCTGGCTTGGTGGCTTGGGGGCTTGGGGTCCGCCCATTAGGTGTGGTGACAGTGGATCTGGTCATCTCCTGTTGGGGGTATTGCATGAGGGTTAGCATCTGCCCCGCAGCCCCCCTTATGCTCCCATTGGCGGATCCTTCCCCTCTCCCCCCAGGGGGCATGGCAGGGTCACCTGGCTGTTACGGAGGCCCTCCTTGGCTGTCTCGATGGTGGTGCATTGCTCCTGTGTCTGGGTGCTCTCCTGGGGGGTGAGGGGTGGTAACGGTTAGTTGGCAGCTGCCTGACCTGTGTTCCCTCGGGATGGTTCCTGGTATGGGCATGTGGGCCCTCCATCCCAGGTTGTTGGGGTACCCTTACTCTTACATCGCTGTTGGTAGAGCTCCCTTCCCCGTGCCCTGTGACTGCGGTGGTCTGGGGGGATGCGGGCGGAGTGGGTGCAGTGGTCTGAGCTTGGCCCTGTGATGGGACAGGTGTGCTGTCTTTAGTCATCCTTCCCTCCTCCCCCCCACATCCTGTTAAGCTGGGCCCCCTCCCCTGGGCATCCCAGTGTTCCTTGACTTACCCTGCCCCATCTCATGTGATTCATGGTGCTGACTAACTTCTTCTTGTTGGATGCTTTCTGTCCTGACATTCTGGGAGCCTGTGCACTGCTGTCATGTTTTGGTTCACCTCTTAGGGCTCTCGGCCTGGCACGCAGCATCTTCTCTAGTGGACATGTCTGCTTGGGGGCACCTGCATGGTCTCTCTAGCCATCTATCTGTAGTATTGGTGGACCCATCCCCATGAGTGTGGGTGTTTTGGTATTTACACGAATGGGTGGGTGTTGAACACGCATCTCCACCCATCGTCACCTAGGGGGCATGCCTGCTCCTTCCTGGCTGCTCCATGGGTGTTGGTGGGTGGGTCTTGAATGTGCACCCACCCACTCATGGACGTTTACACGGCCACACTCACACCCATCCGATGGGTATTTATGGGTGTTCGTGGGTGGGTGACGTCCGTGTAAAAGAGGCCTTAGAGGAGGGCATTTTCTATGGCCGCACCAAGTCTGTGGAACTCCCTCCCAACAGAGGTCCATTTGGCCCCAGATCTTCCCTTCTTTTGATGACGGTGTAAGACCTGACTGTTCCACCTTAACCTAATAGCAACATTATGAATAATTAAAAATTAACAAAATACACATATACACATAAAATCTAAGTTCAACTTAGAACTAAGACAGTTTCTAGCTAGATCAAATAAAGTTTTATCTTTTGCAAAAGTGGAACCCTGTTGAACAAAATAAGTTGTTCAAGGGAGAGCAAAATCTATTAACTTGACGCTTGCTTTTTTTGCAGTAGAACTTCCCTTCAACACAAGTTCTGAGTTCAATTAGAGTTCACTTAATGAACCGTTACCTACATTGCACATATTGACATCCTTCCATGGGTCGGGGTAACAGAAAGTGACCTACAATAAACCGTCACCTAGTTTCATACACTACATCTTCTTAAGAATTCTTACTCTCTTTAGTGACTGCTCATAGGCCTTTTTACATGTACAGCGCAGCAGCACCGATGGGTGGAGATTGGTGCGGATACCCAGCGAACACCCAGCGGCACTGAGCAGGGAGACATTTACATGGACAGCTCCGTGGGGGGTTGTGGGATGGAAAGGAGAGGGGATGGCAAACACCCAGCGGCCAAACACCCATCCCAGGGAGCACACAGAAAACACCCGTGCAAGTACACAGATAGCTGGGACCGGTGGGGTAGCCCCGCCCAGCACAACGATGGCACAACATGGCTGACTGAGGGCAAATGAAGCTGCGCAACGCAGCCCCACACCCGAGCCACCAGGACCCATGCAGGCAGGGTGCGGGGGAGAAGGGATGACAGCTGCTACAAAGGAGCCGGTTCCACACAGCCCTGGCAAAGAGCACATACAGCCCGGATCCAGCCCCCCCCCCCCCCCCC
>QEPC01001906.1:923450-955308 GCA_003113815.1 Sphenodon punctatus | reverse complement strand
CTGGGTGAAGAAAGGGAGCTGCTAGCCAGCTAGGAGGGAAGTTCTTATAAAGGCTGAACACAAAGCTCTGAAAACTAAAGAGGACCACCAGAGAGAGGCAAGGCCCTACTAGGAACTTGTCTCAGGAGGCTGGGAACTTGGAGTTTTTGGTCAGCCTTAAAACTCATCTCACCTACATGCAATTAGGCATGGCAACAAAGGGGAGAGTAGAGTTAACCTCATCTAGCTATTTCAAATTTGAAGTTACCTTGTCTTCACTAGAGCTGTAGTTCTCTAACCTGCACTTACTCAGGTGACCTGTTAGTAGGGGCTGGGGAAAACCACACTCTGCATGTGCAGAGTTCCCTACTCATACCCTACTGGAGTTGGTTATGGGCAACAGCAAAGAAAAGAAGCTGAGAGATCACTCTGGGAACCTGTGACAACAGGGTTTACCACCTGGCGGTTGGTTGGTCCAGGAGGCCACTTCGTCAAAGGAGAACAGACTGGGAAGGGGGCAGTGGATTGTGTATTTTCTGAACTTGAAGAGAATATTGTGATCAGGGAGGTGTCATTAGCAACACGTTTAAGAACACAAGAAGTGCCATACTGGGTCAGACCAGTGGTCCTCCAGCTCAGCATCCCATCTTCAACAGTGGCCGGCTTTGGTTCCTTCAGAGAAGTGTCCAACAGGTCATAATGGAGTGATTCATTTCCCAGCCTGACAGTCAGAAGTCTCCTCCCCTCAACCAATTTGACTCTTGGTGGAGAAAGCTGGTTTGCTGTTTTTTATGGGGCTTGTTCCTAAGGAGACTCTTTGTGGAGACACAGGAATATCATGTTGCAGTATCATGCTGCCATAAGTTTTTGGCTTGAACTTTTTTCTATGGTCATTTTACAATCCTTGCTTGTCAGCCCATTGGATTTATTACTGAGAGAGCCCAACAAATGTGCAGCAAGTGAGGGCGCAATCCAGCTCCCATTGCAGTCAATGGTTAAAATCCCATTGACTTGTACGGAGCTGGATTGCGCTTTAAGCACTTGACACAGATTATATTTATTTGCATTTTTTCAGAACCCTTATGCAGAGTCAGATTCTTTACAGATGGATGCCCCACTTACATGCTTGTGTAATTTCCATCAATCCAGTAGTCCATGGAAACCAAGATATTCATGTGTTTATGATGCCATAAATAGCACATGTTCCCCACCAGAAGAAGGTTCAGTCTAAAGATCTTCTGGGTGACCTCACTGAAATAAGTCTCTTGCTCACACAGTAGTACTTGTGAGATTGGTAGGCAAAATTGAACATAGCTGGCTCTTTTAGCATTTCCAATTGGCCAGACTTTGGGCCCCAGCCCAGATGCTCTTGCTGGATTCCATTAACATGAGTGTTGCCTCTGTAAGTAAAATAGTGACAATCCACCTGAGTCATGGTGGTGTAGTGGCAAATCTTGGGCAGCACTGTAAACGGTTACAGGTTCTAACCTGGAGTAGTGTTTAACTTGTGCAGGAGATGCATTTCAGAATGTGTCCCTTCCATAACTCTGTGCCATGCTTGAAGCTAGTCAGTAACTTGAATAATCAGCCTGGAATAAGGAAATCTGAGTTGGACACATAGGGAGCTTCTTGCTTGAAGGTCTTCACTTGATTGCTGGGAGCAATGGAAACAGAAGGTCTTTATATGACAGATGGCTGGTTGCAGCTACATCGCTGAATCTCTGTCAAAGATTTGGGACTTACAGCCTTTGCTGGTGCAGTATTTCAGGCTAAAAGACCAGTTCTCACCTCTCTATAGTTAGATTTCACATTCCTGTACATGTAGGCTTCTCACTCTGGTGTCAGTCTTCAAAGGCCTTTACCAGTGCAAGCCTGATTAAAGGGAAGGGGCTTGTGCCAATGTAGCATTCTCCAGAAGAGAGCTTTTGTTTGCAAAGGGAAATGGAATGATTTGTAGTGATTGGTATGTAACCAAGGTCCTTTTTACGCGAGATGGACCCACGCATACACATGCAGATCCGCTGTGCGTGTATATGTGGGTGCCACCTGTGTGACTGCTGTGGTGGGTGTGCAGGCATGCAGGCAAGCTCCCATGACCCACCCACCTCCACTCATCACCCACACATGGAGTAACCAGTGAAAAGGCAGGTTGCTCCGTGCATGGAGATGGGTGGAGATGGGTATGCACTCGTCTGCACCCTCCCCCCATTGCCCCCACAGCAGCGCTCCACCCACCAGACACCAATCCCGCCCCTGCCCCCCCCGCATCTTCTTTAAAAAGGGCCCAAGAATTAGTGGGAGAAGTCTTTAACTCTACGAATTTCAGTGAGAGAAGGGATCTAAGCACAAATTGTATATGGTCGTAGAGACAAAGTAGTGTAGAGATATCTTTTATTGGACCAACTTAGGTTGGTGGAGGTTTGCAAGCTTTCGGACCTCACAGGTTCCTTCATCAGGCAAGTCAGAAATCCAAGCTGTACAATCCAAGTTGGTCCAATAAAAGATATCTCTACATTACTTTGTCTCTACGACCTATTTTTGGGACCAACACGGCAAACACACTCAAATTGTATATATTATATATATAACCATGGTGTAAAGGTAGGACAGTATATTTTATATAAAATGCTAATAGCTTGACCTTGCCTATACAAGTCAAGCCATTCAAGTGAGGCCCTCAGTCAGGGCTGGTTCTGGGTCCTGTGCTGCCTCAATGGTCCTGTGTCTTCCTTCATTGCACCCCAGTCTCAGCAGCTGGATTGCAGCTGCTCCCAGAATCTCAGCAGCAAAAATTACAGAGCGCTGGCCCTGCCAGCCAATCACAAAGTAGCAGAGGTTTGTGTATGTGTGCACGTACTTGTGTCTTGTGACTCTCATGTTGGGAACTTTGGTCACCGCAGTATAGACAACAAACCAAGACTCAAATTTCAAGTATGGATCAAAACGCAGCACAGAATTTGGTCGACCTGTGACGTTATCCTACAGCCTGGATGAACTATGGGATACACGCCTACACCAGAGGCAGGGAACCTGTGGCCCATGAGCGAAATCCAGTGCACAGCTGTTTTTTATGTGGTCCCTTTTCAATTCTTGGATCTGGCCCATGGGTCTAGTCCCCACCCTCACGCGCTGTAAGAGTGAACTCAGGGGAAGGGAGTGAAGATGAGGGTAGTCACTGGAGGATAGGGGATGAGCTGTCATACAAACATGGTGCACTGGTGGAGGAGACACTCTACTGCCAAAGGCATCCACCTCGCCCACTGCTTTGATCATGTGCAGCCCATCCTCCTTCCATTGGCTCCCTGTCACATTTTGCATTCTACACACGGTCACTGTCTTAACGCCAGGTACATTTCTGGCACTATATAAATGCTTGCTGCTGCTGCTGCTGCTGCTAATAATAATAATAATAATAATAATAATAATAATAATAAATAATTAATTTAAGACCCTTTATGGCAGAATCCTTACTATATTTCTGCACTTATTTCGTGCTACATTCCCTCTGTCCGCCCCCCGCCTCAGGAACTTTGTTCTTTCTTTGCCCTTTCCCCCTTTCCTGAGTCTGCTGTTCCCTAAACCATCTTTGCCCCTTCTCCTGTGCTGCCTACTATACCTCAAGCTCTCTCCCTGAGCACATTAATTCTCTTCTACCAAGCTTTCCATACCTCCTCATCCCCATCATACCTCCTCTTCAGTCAGGGTCCCCTTTGCCCTGTAACTAAACTAAGCACATGCACCTGTGACTTCTCAACTTTGTGAATGTACAGTCTATCCTAGGCTGCAGTCTCCTTGGACAGGGATCTGTCTCTAATGATTGTACAGTGCCAGGTACATTTTGGGCACTATATAAATACTTAATAACCTGAAGGATCATGATGGAGAATAATATTTTATTTATTTTACAAATGTTTTACCCCACCCCTCCTTCCAAAGATGATGATGATGATGATGATGATAATAATAATAATAATAATAATAATAATAATAATAATAATAATAATAATAATATATAATTAATAAATATTTAATAAAAGGGTTAGAATTTGGTTCAGAAAGTTTAGGAACCACTGGCAGGGCTGGCCTTACCACAGGGTTACCTGGGGCAACTGCCCCAGGCCTGGCCTTTTATTTATTTCAGGGAGACCCTGCAGTCGCCCTCATTTTCACCAGGGCTGGACTCCCTCCCAGTGGAAGCGGAGCCCCACACACGACCACCTCTAAGCTCCCGCAAAGACTGCCCTTGAGAGGGTGAGGGTATGGGGAAGGGACCACCAGAAGCCCCACATTTTGTCTTCACCCTGGACCCCACAAATTTTGAGGCCAGCCCAGTGGTTTCCACCAAAGTATAGCTGTGTAAAGGCAGCACTTATTAGCACTGTTTGTTTATAGCTTGAAACAAAGTGCATCCACATGGCATCTTTATTCCTTCCCTGGTCACTTTTAACATTAAGGGTGGGCCGGGGGATTTCCACGTTTCCGTAAGCTCATCAAGGTTTGTCTCTTATTTCCCCTGCCACCCTATTAAAAAAACAAAAAACCCTGTTTCCTTACATCATGGAAAGCATCAGATCTTGGCAGAGTTCTTCATCTTTAGACAAGAAGCATGCTACCCACTGCAGCTTTCTGTCAATACAAGGAGTACTAAGTTTTCCATTTCTTAGTGTGCCAGAGAAGAATAGATATTTATAGGAACATAGACTAAAATCCTACAAAAGGAACTTTCAGGGAAATAGCTCCATAAATTTCAGACGGATACAAAAACTAACAGACATATGAAGGATTTGTATTTAGAAAAGAAGCTCCCAGATGCATGCTCTCAGCAGAAAATGAAAAGGTCTCCTTAACATTCAGTTGAACTATTAGAGCCCTTTTCTGCTGAGGCAAGCGATAACACAGGTATGGCTACTGTTGCAGACCCAGATCGCAGCAGTTGCAACTGAGCAAGGTTTTAACTCGGCTCAAAATATCACGTTCCTTTTTTTTTTATGAGGGGAGAATTGGTGAGGGTATCAGGTTGGGGGATGGGAGCCAGCACCTCCTGACAAAGCACATTCTGATTGTTTAAGCAGACCCCACAAGTCATGCATTTCAATTATTTGTTCAAAGCAGCCCGCAATTAAGAGTTGCAAACAAGGCTTTTGAATGCAAAGTCAGACAATTAAAATGTTTCATGAGTGCATTAGAAAGAGAACTTCTGAATTAGCACTTTCAATACACATGGCCTCCTCTTCCTAATCTCCTTTCCCTTTCACTCTTTTGAAAGGGAGAAGCGATATATATCTCTTTTTTTCTCCGCTAGTTTTTTTTTTTTTTAAAAAGCCTTGACTGATCCCAGGGAAGATTGAATCATCCTAATCTTCCACTTGTACACTTGAATGTCTCCTGCTCCTTACAGAGATCATCCTTGTTACTGGATAATGGCCCAGGTGCAAAAAAAAGTTTGCCCACTTCTGGCTTGTTCTCGAAGGGGGGTCGTAAATCACTTTAAGCATCTCTCCTCCCTCCCCTCTATTTTCTTCTTCCTTTCCCCTTTGAAGAGGCAAGCCCATTTTAGCCTGTGATTTGTGGCACTCCCAGCACTTTAGAGTGCAACCCCTGTGCTCCATAAGCTAACAGACAAGATTTGGAAAGCAGTGATGCATTGGCTTGTTAATAGGGGTTCTGTGGCTGTTGGTATTATAGCTGTTGGTGGGGATCAGATCACAGCTGCTCCCAAGGGAAAGCCCTAACTTCTTTCTCTTTAACCATGAAAAACGGACTTAACTTCCCCACTTCTTTGGGGAGAACAGCACTACTCGGTTTCTTTTTTTTCTTCTTCTCACTAATGCTCTTTGAATGCTGTGGCATTTAGAAGTTACGCTGGGCGGGCTTGTTTGCCTTTATATATTTTACTTTGTATTGCTATATGCTAGAGCGAGACAGAAATCCATCACATGAGTAATTCTGAGAGGTCCTTTTGCCCTGAGAGTTTATAAGAAAAATTCTGGTCATTTTGAAAAAAATATTTGTTTAAAATGCAGGAAATCTTTCTTATTATGATGTATTAATGCTATTTGCTTTGTAAAGACATGAATAACTAACTGATTTTTTAAAAAACCAAACCAAACCATGAAACAAAGCCCAGGAATGTCATGTTAGTGTTGGCTGTACTGGTACATTAATGTGTCATTTTGTACAAAGAAATATCACAAGCACTTATGTTACTTTCAAATCTTCCTTACTGATGAATTTTTTTAAAAATTGGTTGATTTCTCTCCTCCGCCCCAGTTTTTACACATCAAAAAACTTGTTCTTTTTTTAAAAAGAAGAAAATCTTTCTTGACTTGTAGAATGCTCTTTATTTAATAGATATTAAATCAGAGAGATTGGAGTTGTTAGTTCCAAATATAGGAGGTGAACACAAAGTAGTTGGGATGATCTCTTTTATTGGATCAACTTCTTTTGTTTGAGAGTATGCAAGCTTTCAGGCCACACAGGACCCTTTCCCAGGCAAAGTCAGAACTATAGACTAATGCAGGTGTTGATAAGGAAAGTAAATACAGATTTGAGTATCTGCAAAATGGCATATTGATCTGTGGGGAAAAAAGAGTTTGTCTGTCACCTCAAGGAATTTTTCGACAATAAGGGAAAAGCTTCCCCTTCTCCTTCCCCCATCAAGAATCTCTCTGAAGTATATTGTCTCCATTATTTAACCAGAAGACAGACATGCTATCTTGAGAGCATCTGATTTTGTTGTAAGTTGAGGGATTCATGCATAGATTTTAAAAGGGCTTATTAGGGAGAAACTTTAAATACAAATTTAGGACCCCTGTACCTTCATGGAGTCCCACTGACTGTGACAGGTATTGTGTGGTGACAAGTGCATATGCAATGCCTCAACATGTGTAAGTGATTGCAGGATCAGGACCTTATGAACCAGGCAAAATCTACATGTGCTCTGAACCTACCTTACCAATGACTAACCAATCCCTTCTAGTTAACAAGACTACCCTGTGTTGGTGGTGATGGCCTTTAGTTGGGAAAACTCCTGTTTCAGTATTTAAAGTAATTTCTAGTTAGAGATTTAGGGAAATAGCTGCCCTTATGAGGAGTTTGCAGGGCTGGTCCATGGTGGCAGGAGTGCATTGAGGGTGTCTGAGTGAGTGCGGTGGCCTCCCTGGGAGCCGCCCTTTAGAATCGCTCCCCACTCGTTCCACATGTCTGGGTGCTCTGCAGCCATGCCAATCAGTGGCTGTGGCCTACTCAAGGCAAGCACATTACCCAGTCAGTACCCACCCATTATTCACTGGTTAACCATTGGTTGCCAGTGAGGTTTTCACACAAGCATGGTGGGTACTGACTGGGTGGGGAGGCAGTTGTCTGAAAACACCAAGTGAGACCATCCTATTGGGTGGCTTATCTTACATTCTCTGAAGCCATGTTTCTCATTTTCTCAAACTTCTTAGACAGTATCCCTTCCCTCCTATCCCACTTTCTCATGCCCAGGGCCAGCCTTTTTGTGGGACGGCTCAGGGCAACCGCCCCGGGCCCTGTTCCTGGCCCTCCACCCCGCACTTGGGGACCCCAGCTCCCAGCCTGACAGTGACAGGGAACTGGGGACCCTGAGCACGGGGCCCCCCTGAGTCTTGGCCAGGGAGTGAGGGAGAGGTAGGGCCTCTGCCTCTCACTCTCTGGGCCAAATCTGAGACAGGCAGCAGAGGGGGCCAGTGGGAGTGAGGGAGAGGCAGAGGGCCCACCTCTTCCTCACTCCATCCCCCCCCCCGCTGCCTGTCAATCTTGGCATGGGGGAATGTGGGAGAGACAGGGCCTCTGCCTCTCTCTCACTCCCCCTGGCCAAGACTGACAGGCAGCAGAGGGGGCCACGGAGTGAGGGAGAGGCAGAGGCCAACCTCTCCCATGTAACTTCCGGGGGTGGCAGGTGGCGTGGCGGTATGGTGGGTCGATGCAGGGAGCCGGTGAGCAGGCCCAGCGTGGGGCCCAGGACAGCGACACCACAGCAATGGATGGGGTAAGTGCCCCTGAAATGGCTGGGCTTGGGAATGGGTGGAGGGGAGTGGCCCTCCGCCCGTCCCTGAGCCCAGGCTTGGGTAGCACCCCCTGACTGAGCTGGGTAGCACCCCTAGGCCCACCGGCTGCCGACGGCAAAGCCACTGGTGGGAGAAAAGAGCACCGTGTTTCTTCCCTGCCCTGGGCCTCGCAACTCCTAAGGCTGGCCCTGCTCATGCCTGTGGTACTTGAGGATCCCTCCCCTGCCTCCCCACCACATTCATGTACCTTGATGCCTCTTGCCATCCCACCCTTACCCCTCATATCTCCCTTATATGCTCACTTTCCCCCTTTCTACTAACTATTTTGACAGTTTCCCCAAGCTCACTTAGAGTGGAGCTGGGATTTGGCATATGTGCTCATTCTCACCCCCAGCCCCCTGAATCCTGCCTTATAGTACTACTGACACGAACAAAGGGTATTTTCAGACGTTACGAGATCACAGTGAACCACGGTCAATACCCACATGGGGCCAAAGCACCCTGAACGTCTGGGTGTTTTCAGACTTGACGAGATCACAGTGAACCATGCTGAATACTCACATGTGGTCACTGTGCCCTGCACATCTGTTCGGTGGCCACCAGATGTTCACCACACTGAATACCCACATGGGGTCAATTTCAACCACGCTTCCCGGGCTACCGACGCGAAAATCGGCTGAAGCATGGTGAAAGTTATTCCAGGCGGGCATAAAAAAAAGTAACGTCTGGCTGGCTAGCACAGCCCGGAATCCCCGGCGGGATTCTGGGCTGTGGTGAACTTGGCCAGACACTGTGGCGGCATTGGCCTTGCCTCCCGCCCATCTCCCCAGAGGGTGGGCCGCGAGGCAGCATGGAGGGATCCCCGGCACATCTGTTTGCTGTGCCTGGGTGATCCCAGCGGGTAATCTCTGGGTTGTTTTGGGTACACGGGGCGAAGCTGCCTCGTCACGTCTGAAAACACCCATAGTTTGGCAGCCACCAGATGTTCACCACGGTCAATTCCCACATGGGGTCAATTTCAACCACGCTTCCGGGGCTCCCCACCGGACAATCACCGCAAGCGTGGTCAAAGAGATTCCCAGTGAGAACCAACAAAAAGTAACATCTGGCCAGCAAGCACGGCCCAGAATCCCCGGCGGGATTCTGGGCCGTGGTAAATTCGGGTGGGCGCTGTGGCTGCATTGGCCATGGTGCCCGCCCATCTCCCCAGAGGGCGGGTGCCGGGGGAGCGTGGGGGGTGGGGCCATGCGGCTGCACGTTGCACTGCGCAGCCCCGCCCCCTCCCCGATTCCCCTCCGGGATCAGCTGGCACGTCTGTTGGACGTCTGTTGGATGATTCCGGCGTGGAATCATTTGGGTGATTCCTGGACGGGGCCAATGCCGCCCCGTCTCGTCTGAAATCACCCAAAGTAACAAATCCTGAAGTAACTGAAAGTACGAAGCATGAAACTGCAAATAAAACAGGGCATGAATACCACTTTGTATCTGCATTGTTAAAACAGATTGGAATATACCACATTTTCTGAATTCAGTATTCACTTAGGCTATTTGTTTCAGCTCTATATAGCATAGCACTTGAGTAGACAACAGCATTCTGTTCCTCAACTGCTCTGCTAGGAATGCGCAGCTCAGCTACGCCCACCTGTCACTCCAAACACCCTTGAAAATGGATATCCTCGGAGCAGGAGTTCCATTGTGAAGCACATGCCTTGTAAAAATCAATTAGATTTCTATCACAAGCTTGGACCACTGGCAAATGACAAACAATAAATTACCAGATTCTGTGATTTTTATGTTGCTTTGCAATTTTCAGGCCTACTCGCTTACTCACTCATTCGTTTTATGAGTGTTAACACTGCTGCTGCCTTTCCCCTAAAGACTTCACAGAGGGAAAGGATGTGTGACAGAGGGGCAGCCAGGAGACAGCATGAAGGCCCCATTTTGGGGGAGGTAGATAGGGCAAACCCTGTATGAGGTGGAGAGGCAGTCTGCAGCAGCTTTGTATGGGGCAACCTCTGGCTGGGTTTGGGTCCACTTGGGCTGTAATAATTTTAGACAGAGGAGGTTGGGGTGGTTTTGGTGTGATGAGGATGGAGAATGCCACCCTGGCCACCCAGAAACTGTTTCACTGGAGCCTTCAATACCACTACACCTTGTGGACTGTGCTAAGATACTGTGGGTGCTTTTAGAGAGATGGCATTCATGGCTCTGCTCCACCTCAGATCCAGGAGGCCCATCTGTCTAAAGGCAGGCCACCAGTCCACCTGCAGTGCACTGGAGCATCCTAGAGCATCACCAGTGGAGCAGACTGTCCAAATGTAGGGCACCAGCCAAAGGTGGAGCTGCAGTCTGTCTACTCAGTGGATGGCTGCTGCTGCTCCGCTATTGGCTGGTAGTTGCAGATCCAGGGGTGGCCAGCCACAGGCCTGTCTAAAGACACCCTGTGTCAAACATACACTTATTTCAAAATAAACTGACAAGCGACAGGAGACAGAAAAGTGGAAGAGATTAAACGGGGCCCCAAATCTGTGGCACTGACTCATTCCCCAGGTTCTGGAAAAGCCACTGCAGTCAGCTGGGGGGCGCCCTTTTGGAGGTTCCCATGTTTGGCGGGGGGCCATATTGGAGAGGGTGTTTTCGGTTGCCACGCCTCAGATGTGAAACTCTTTCCTGGCGGAGGTTCCTTTGGTCCAAGACCTTCCCTCCTTCAGGCGTCATTCTAAAACCTGATTGTTCCACCAGGCATTTGGTGAGGGAGATGGGGAAGGGTGGTGTTGGGTGGGTAGGGGGGGTGGGGGGTATGCAAACCCGTAGGGAAGAATTGCTGTTTTTATTGAATTTTATGTGTTTATATTATATATTTTATATTGTTGTCTTTGTATTGTATGCCGCCCTGAGCTGCCTAGGCAGGAGGGGGGTGGGATATAATTTTTTTAAATAAATAAATAAATAAATAAATAAATAAATAATAATAATAATAATAATAATAATAATAATAATTAAAAATCCTGTAGGAAATGTTTACAGTACCTATTAGAACTGGTCTTGCGTTAGTACTGATCTTTCCCACGGTAGATTGGTGGGACTGGTTCAGGCGTCCCTATTTGCTACACCTGAAACAAGAAATCTTGGTGAGTGCTGTTTCCGTCAGAAGCAGGGCATTTGCTAAGATTCACACAATGCGGAAACTTACTGGTTTCCTCACTATTTTTTCTATTTTCTGTTATTTTTCACAAGTTGAACAGAGCTGCTACGGGCTGGTCCCAAGTCCTATGCATACCCCATGTGCACCCCCGGGGGCTGTGGAAATGAAAATGTGCCAAATAAGCATCAGGGAAATGCTGGAAATTGCCATAAAATGCTGTAAAACTGCCATAAAACTGTTGTAAAATTCCCAGAAAGTGATGAAAATGACCAAAAAATGGTGGAAACATGGAATCACCAGAAACTAATGAATTACCAACAGACACTTGCAGGCACTCCCAAAAGGTTGTGTTTCCCTTCAGAATGGGAACGCTTACTCTCGTCTCAGAGCCTATGTATTTGCCCATCTTGCCAGGCCCTAGCATTTCAAACAATCCCAGAAAGAGTGATGGGAGGCACAAACTTTATATCCATAATTCTCTTGTCTCCATGGATATGACTAGATATTTTAGACACCTGGGTTGGTTTTCTTTCTTTCTTTCTTTCTTTCTTTCTTTCTTTCTTTCTTTCTTTCGTCTTTTTTCAAAATAAAAGCCTTTTTTGTGTATAAATAGGTGTTGCTTTTAGTACTCACCCTCCTCTTCACCCTCCCCAAGACCAAGCTGGACAAAGTGATAGCTGTAATCTGGAAAAACAAAAGAAATGAAGCTTAAAGTAACTATTTCCTAATATATGCAGGACTCTGTGTTTTCACTATGTTTTTCACATTGGTATGAAAATACCAATTTATATGTCCATGGCATCCAGCTATAAATGGACTCCGAGGGTTTGATATTTAATTGTGCATTTATTGCTCTTATGAGTTTGTCTCACAACCATTAGGTTCTTCAAATGTACAGTGCCAAATTCTGAATTGATTTACACCTAATCTAACCCCATTGAATCCAGCATGACTGCAATGTGTGCAAACCAGTACTGAATTTGGCCCAGGTTTTGTATTTGGTCAATCTCATTGTTTTGTTTTTTAGACATGTAGAAAACCAGATTAACAAATATTAAACTGTGGTACATTAAAATGTCTGTAGAGAAAAAAAGGATGGGATTTCTGTATATGACTTTGTATTTCATTACTGTGGGTAAAAACAAATGTGACGTGGAGCCGCGTTGGCTTCTGTGGCTCAGGACTCACCTGCATGTGTGGTCCTGTGCCACCAGATGTTCGTCCAGGACTGCCTGGGGGTGGGTAGGCAGCTAGCTCGGGCTGTGTCCTTGGAAAATCTCTGAGGATGCAGCCGGGAGTGGACCAAGGGTCGCCCACATGGGCCAATGCAGGCTGGCACATTTGTCCGGCCCCATCATCCCCACCTTGGGGCAGGAGCCTCCATGGCCAAGTGCAATAGTTGGTTGCCATGGCTATCCATCATGGCGGGGTTCTGGGAGCAGGGTGGGGGTAGGGGCAGGGCTGCCCTCTCACACATTTGTTCAGCTCCCTGCCCTACCCGGTATGTGTCGACAGTGGGACAGCTCTCCAAACGTGAGCACATTTGTTTGGGACTGCTGTTTGCTGGGCAGGGGAGCTGCTGCACTGCCCACATGTCTTTCTTTTTACCCAGCATTGTTTTTATTTGTCTTAAGCCTTGTGGATAGGGTGGGATATAAATCTGAAACGTACAAGCATAAATACTAGCCTGATCAAATCTCTATTCATTTTAAAGTACTTTGATTTTATTTGCTCAAAATCAAATTGTATGCTGTGTTTAAGGAGTATTATGCAGAGCTACAAACATTCATGTGTTACTTGAAAGTAGGGCTGAAATGAATATTCACTGTGAATATTGGGTCTGACGAAACAGATACAAACAACTATTTGTGCCTGTTTCGTTTTGATATTTTTCTTTCTTTCTTCTGGCTGGTTTTTCCAGTTACATTCAGCCCTTAAAAATATCAAATCCAAAATGTCAGAAAAATGGGGAAGGTGGAATATCAAAGTAAGCAGATAGACAAATATAATTTTGGATGTATATATTTATCCGGATATTCATGTAACTGCCTGAAAATTTGAATAATATCATCTGTTCATTTCGGCTCTTAAAAAGAAACAAGCGGTAGTGGGAGAACTAGGCTTTGTGTGATCCGGGAGTTAAAAATGATTCACAACACAGACTTTCCCAGGAGGCAAGGATACTGCAAATACAGTAAATTGGTTTGTTTTTAAAGTTGCCTGGTATTTAAACCAGATTAAGAATAATCCAAAGATTACAAAGCACTTTTTAAAGAGTAGCTCATGAAATTTCACCATGATTTTATAAAATGGTATAAAAACTGTATAGAATATCATCACTTTACAGCAATTTTGTAGCATCACTGTGATATTACTGTTACAGTGGTTGATTTGGTTTAGATAGCATGATCATCCTATTTAATGGCAGTGGGCTGGCGCTGGACACTGGATAAACCTCGGGGTTCCTTTCACCCCTATGATCATAGTGCATCTGGCATGACAGTATATAAGCAGACTTTCACCCAGTCACCCACCATTGCATTGTGGATGTTTGTTAACACTCATTTTAAAAGCCATGTATCTGCAATCTGTTGCACTATTGCTGCATTATTTCTCCAGCTCATTTGAAAGAGGTTAAATCAGTCCACAAGTTGCATTTTTCTTGTTTACGTAATATTCTCTCTAAACAATTTGAGTCAAAGGAACCTACACAAGAGAACTGTTTTTTCTTTCAAGACTAGATATTAAATATAGAAAAAATATAGTTATTGTAGCTGCCGTTCCAAAACTAAGGGTGCTTGCCCACCTTACCTGAGGGGGAAAACGTATGTTTTGTAAACTCACAACGGGGAAACAAACATGTAGCTCTTAACATGGGCGTGGGGTTAATAGCATCATCAGCCACATCTTGTCTTGTTTTCAACCAGGGATGACAGGGCTGGATTTTGGCTACTTGTACACATTAGGAAAGGGGAGGGGACTAACGTGAATGAAACTCACGTTAGAGCAGTCACTTGGAAACTCCTGACCATGGGCGCAGAGTTTTTTGCATTATTTTTCCCTTTCCCCATTAAATTCAATAATGCGATGCAGGGCTAGATTTCAAGCTCTGCATCGTGTTATTGATTTTAACAGTAGAAAGGGAAAATAGCGCGAAACACTCCCTGCCCAAAATCGGGGGTTTTACATGACTGCTCTAATGTTAAACTCACATTAGTTCCCTCCCCTTTCATAACGTGTACAAGCAGCCTTTGATCCCTGTCATACGTGATTGAAAACAACGTGAGATGTGACCGATGATGCTTTTAACCCCGTGCCCACGTTCAGAGCTATATGTTTGTTTCTCTGCCGTGAGTTTATAAAACGTAAGTTTCCCCTACTTGGGTAATAATGTGGGCAAGTACCCTAATTTCCAGGCTTTTACAGTTGGAAGGTGAAAAATGCAATAATTTTGCACTGCGTGTGTGTGAATTTCCATAATAACCAATTAAAGGACTACAAAAAAATAAATAAATGCAACCATTAGAAACACAAACTACACAGTGGAGTATGGAAAATAAAGATTAGAAAGTTAAGTGTCTGGAACAAGATAGGTATGAGTCATTGGAATTTACAAGGCATCCAAGGAAAAATGAATAGATATCATGAAAGGTTTAGTAAAATTTCATTATTAGTAGGAATAACTTATTCTTTAAGTTACTAAATAAGACCAACCAGCCATCATTTTTGATTTAACTAAGCCAAGTGCATGCACCTGGGACCTTGCATTCTTGTGAATTTTCACTCCTTGTCTCTCTCTCTGCCCCGCCTCCCCCGTCTCTCAGATTGTAAGCCCTAGGGTGTTGGAATTTTATTAGTGGTCAAAAACCAACTAACCAAAGTTTCACTGCCCAGGACCTATTAGAGCTCTGGCTAGGCATCAGCAAAGTTTACACACAGTAAAAGAAAATAGCTCGAATTCTCAGTAGCAACAGCTTAGAAGTAATCAACACCTTGGAGATTGTTTCTATATTAAAATAATCTACTTTATTGAGAAATACATTGTGATAGGAAAGGCCTATCCCTAGATCTTACTAGCTAGCTGCCACCAGCATGGTGGCCAGTCATGTTGAAAGTCAGAGAGAGAAGAGAGTAATGGAGAAAGGTCAGGAAGAAGGAGGAAGTGCAGTAGGAGCTTCCTTGGCAGATCCCACCTGAGAGGGGAAAGGGGGGCTTAGAAGCAGAGATCAGAAAGGTTAAAGTGACACACACACTAACTCACTATCTCTACTCCCAATGCCCCTAGTGGTCATTAGGGTTTGTTGGTGCAAAAGGTTGATGTTATCTGGAGCTGTTTCTCCAACATAGGGCAGGGACCATGTCTATTCAATTACTTTTTAAAGCACCAGGTACATTGCTGACACTATATAAATGCTTGTTTAATAATAATAATAAATAATAATAATAATAATAATAATAATAATAAATTAATAACCATGCTGTGTACAGTTGATCAACTCATACAAGGAGGTGTAATCAAACACCATGTTGAATAGTTAAATTTACAATGTAGATTTTAGATTTAATCCTGTTCTTACTGAACACATTCAATGGATATTTTGCTGTTGCTTCAGTGATAGCAAGTTTACAACTAACATTTTGGGTCTGTTAATTTTTTTTCCTGAACTTGTATTTTGTTTTGATAACAGATGATAGAGAGATGCACCTTCCTGCCTACAGAGTTGAAGCTTAGCTGGGTCAATTTTAAAATGTGGATTTTAACCAAATGCAAAAGATTCTGCTAGTGGAACAAGGACCAAACAGTGACCATTATGAAAAACATGGTGGAGATATTAAAACACATATGCATGGTCATCCATTAACCACGCATCCAACTGCTCATTTGAAGGTGGTGCGTGGGGATGTCCGTGACCCACACAGCACTCACTCATGGCCACTCACAGGGCACTGCTGAAAAATTGGGAGTGCACCGTGCAGGGGAAGCTAAACAAGTACATGGGGACAGGCGCCCATGCTTTCCCTGCCGGTATGAACCAGGCAGCCCACCCATGGCAGAAGACAGCTCTGTGGCCAGCCTCCTTCCCAGTCCCACCCACAGCCCTACCAGGAGCTCTTAAAGGACATGCATGCAAAATACAACACCATGGTGACTCAAAGCAAAACAACACCCATACCCCTTGTGACATACAAGAGAAGAGCAAACACTATAGAGAACAGCAGCTCAGACAGCAGCTTCCTGCATGTTCCCCTCCACCCCACCCCCTGTATGCACCTCCGTGGTTGCCCGGGACTGCCAGTAGCTGCACGGCTCCTGGGCAAGAAGGGGTTACTGGCTGCTGAAGCTTCCTGTTTCTGTGGTGTTCGCGGCTGTGTGTCATGACAGAGGGCGAGCAGTTGGCGGGACTTGGGATGGGGGATGTTGCTGGGTGGGGGGTGTGTGTGAGGTGGAATGGCTGCCCATGAGAGGAGTTTGCAGGGTTGGCCCATGGTAGTGGGAGTGGATGGAGGCTGCCTGAATGGGCGCGGTGGCCACTCTGGGAGCCGCCCATTAGAATCCCTCCTCACTCACTCCATGTGCATGGGTGCTCTGCAACCATGCCACACAGCGGCCACAGACCACTCCTCAAGCCTTGCTCATTTAAAAACAGCCAATGTGAGAAACCCTTTGAGAATGAAGTATATTCAATATTGCTGGACACAAATTCAAATGTTTGGGTTTTTTTTAAAAAAACAACAACAACAACGGGGGGAGAGGGGGACATTAATTAAAAACCTCATTACATCTCCTCTTCCTTTCCTAAATTGTGGTTTAATTAATTACAGTGTTGATTGACTTTATTTTATTTTATTCTTTCTGGGAAAGAAAAAGGAAAATTCTCAAAGAAAATTCTGTCATTTCTTTTCAGTTATCTCTGGTATTCATGCCAACAAAAATATGTAAAATAAAAAATTCATGGGCTACCCCATTTCTCTTTCTCCTCCCCCCCTTAAAAAAAGGCAAACTAAAATCAAAGTGGGACAGTACAGTGCTGAGGAGTTAAAGATATTAACTTAACAAAATAGAAAGTGTAGTTCATTATGGAGCAATCATCTATTGATGTGTATAGTGGATGACCAAATAAATCTTCTGTCTTTGTGGTCTTCAAAATGATCATTGGTAATGAGGAGTGCAAATATAACAACATGGCTTATCTGTTGGGTGTAACTAGTTCTAATGAATGTTGTTTTTTCCCAAGAGGGAAAATAAACAAGACCTCAACAACCAAGTGGGCTGTAAATTTGTGCCTAACTTGTTGCATCTCATCAAATGGTCTTTTGTTCTTAAGACCTAAATAACAACTATTCCTAAGTTAGATGCATCAGAGGCCCCTCTTATAACTTGACTATTCAGTGGCAGAATCGCCTTGGTATGTCCAGTTGAACACTCTGGCTAGTATTAAAGATTAAAGCTTTTGCCCCTGATCACAGGAGTAATTTCCTCTTGAATTGTCTGTCATTTAGGCATGAGTAGAAAACAAGGGAGGTATTCAAGCTAGCAGCCATTTGTGATCCTAAGGGCCATTTAGGGTTAGTGGATTGGTGCTCTTCATCATTCACAGCTGCCCTCACCATGTTTTCTTCTCACCCCGAGGGGCCTAAAGTAGTTGGATCATTTACAGTACACCTGTTTTTTTCTTTATTCAATAAACTGTAATATGGGGAGATTTGTAATTTAGGCCTTTTTCAAATGGACCATGGTGTGATGGGTGTACACCCGCATTGGGACCCGTTGCTTCATGTGTGGGTGATGAGTGGAGGTGGGTGGAGCGTGGGAGCGCAGCGCACTCCCACCCACCCATCCACGGTGGGTGCCGTTCCTACGGGCAACCCCCTCCCATCCCCCTGCACCATGGGCAGCGTTTGCATTGTCTCCCCCCCCCCGCACACATGTGGAGCGGGGTGCCCATGTGAAAAGGTCCTTAGTACTGGGGAAGAGTAATTTTCAGACTCTTTCAGCTGTGATCTGAAAGCAGATTAGGTTGTAAGACATACCATGTTCATCCACATCACGCACTTGTGCATATTTCAAATAATCTGCTTATTAAACAATGACACCAACAGTTGGAGCCATCATTCTTGTTCGGGGGTTTGTTGGATCCCATCCAGGAGGTGTAGTCAGGGTGGGGCAGGTTTAACCCGGTTTAGCCTAGGGGCGGGCTGGAGTCCCCAGGGCATCCTCTGTGGAGGCAGTGGGTTAGCACGGCAGGTAATGTGCATTAGTCCACTGGTTGGACAAGGGTCAAGTGTTGAGGGGGGTCCAAGTAGGGTTGCCACTCCACACAGTTTTTACCCTGACACTCAATAGACCAAAATGGGAGTTTTGGGGTCAAACCCACAAAAGGTAGCAACCCTAGGTCTAAGGTTCAAGATATGTCAGTAGCTGAAGACTAGTCAGAGGTGGTATGCAAGTCAGTAGTCGGGGGGACAGTTCATAATGGGGGTCCAAGACAAGGTATCGATAATGAAGCTGGCAAGGGCTAAGGAGTGGCTGTGGGTGTATGTGGATGTAGGAGGCTTGACACTGGGAGCTGGGCTAAGCAAGCTGGGACAAGGTGAAGGGGTCCTCAGCATTGAGAAGTTGGGCCAATAGCTTCTCGGGACAAAGAGCTTGATGTGATCCAGGAAGTTAAATAGGGATCCCAGGGCAGTATGGGTGTGGGTCATCAAGAGCTTGATAATATGGTGTCAAGTAGGCCTGAAACAACAAATCGCAGTGAATACTGTTTCCATCGGAAACCGGTCATTTGCCTTCACTCATGTGACGCAGAAACTTACCGTCTTTTTCGTTGTTTTTGGCTTCTTCATTATTTTTGGTGAGTTGAAGAGAGCTACTACAGGGCTGATTCCAAGCCCCATGTGCACCCTCACACACTGGAGATGTAAACATGCTGGCTAAGTGCCAGGGAAGTGCTGGAAATTGCCCCAAAGTACTGTAAAACTGTTGTAAAAGTCCCGGAAAGTGATGAAAATGACAAAAATGATGAAAAATTAGGCGTGTGCAGAAGTGACCTCATTCATTTTCATTTCCCCTTTTGCTTTTGTTTTAAAAAGTTCATTTGTTTTCATTGTTTTCCTTTAAAACTCATTTGTTTTTGTTTTACATTTGTTTCCCTTTGAAATTAATGGGATTCACTCATCAGGGCTTCCATGCTTTTGAATAGTGGTTTTACTGTCCTTCTATGACATTTTCCCTTCCCCCCAAACTTGCACAGACTGCCCCAGGGGGGCAGAAATATCAGAGACAGATTGGCACATGGCAGGCTGGCAGATGACAGAGCAGACACTGGTAGGCAGCGGGCACCAGGCACTCAAGGCACTAGAATAGGAGGAGATGGTGGTGCTCCAAGTCTGACAAAGGTTGTCTTTAGAGATAACGTCAACGGGTGACTGAATGTGCATTTTGACCTTGATATGAACACTGGTTTGGTCCTGTTTTCACAATGTGGCGCTGACACACAGACCACCTTGGGGCAAATTGGTGTTTTGCTCGCCACCCAATGTCAGGATGCAAGTGCTGCCACCTCGTTCCCTGTGTTGTACCTGCTAACATGCCACGCAATATCATTAGACACAATATTGGCCACGTGTTCAGCTGGAACATGCAAATTGTCCTTGTGACGCAATGGTGTTCACATCGCGTGTTCAATGGGTAGCCAAATTGGTGTTGGGATTGTTATGGTGCTTACCACAACAACCAAACATGTGCTTGGGGGTTTTGCCACCCAATCTTTGTTATGTCTAAAGACGCCCAAGGTTTCAAGTCCACAAGCAGAATGTGGTTGCCGTGTTGGTCCCAAATGACAGAGGGACAAAGTGGTTTGACTGATACCAAAATGGTCCAATAAAAGATATCATTCGAACCACATTGTCTCTAAAGCTTCAAGTGGCACAGAAGGTCCCCAGGAGGCAGAAATCCAACAAAGACTGGCAGGCAGCAGGTGGGCACTGAGAAGCAGCGGGAACTGGCAAAAGAAACATACTGTCCAAAGTACGTTAGGCTTCAACTTGCAAGGAATGTCCTAGAGGGGATAAGATATGAGAGAGACCCAAACACAGTCATCACACTGACAGCAGCACAGCATAGGCAGGCACCCCAAAGTGTGGCAGGGCATCAACTTGCAGAGCTCACTCCAGGGGGGGCAGGAGATATGTGTGAGACACACACATTTGGGCAGTATTTGCAGCAGCAAGAAGTGGGCAGAGGAGCAGCAGGCAGTAGGGATGTGCAGGAGGCAGGGGTGTGTGCAGAAGGGACCTCATTTGTTTTTGTTTTGATTTTTAAAAGTCCATTCATTTTTGTTCTCATTCATTTCCTAATTCATTTGTTTTCATTTCTTAGTTGCTAAAATAAATGGGGTTTCATTCGTTTTAGTAACTAAACTAAACAAAAATGAATTGCACATCCCTATGAAAAACAACGGGGAAAATGTTGGACAGTTACAAAATTGATGGGCAATGACCAAAAAATCAGAGATGCCGATATTGACAATGGCAGAAGCACGGAATTACTGAAGACTGACAAAGTACCGACAAACACTCAAAGCGCTCCTGAAAGGTTGGTATTTTCCTGCTGAATGGGAACACCTGCTCTTGTCTCAGCCCTAGTGTCAAGTTTGCAAGATGCTACAGGGGTACAGTTCCTCTGCTATGCCAGAACAGCCTTATGGCAGCATGACTAGTACTCCTGCCTTTGAACCCAGAGGGCCAGGAGTTCTAGACCAATGGGCTAATGATTCCTAACTGAGCTCAGTATGGCTGTTTTGGCATGGATGCCCCTCCCCCCGCTGGGTGTGGTGGTGGGGGTGTCCATTTGTGCACACGGCACGGTGATGGTGGGGATGGGTGTCTGCCCATGGAAACACCACGGGTGGTACACACCCATCTCTGCCCATCACCCACCCATGTAGCCATCTGACAAAATGGAGGAGGCTCCACGGGTGGAGGTGGGTGTGAACCCATGGGAAAGGGAGCCCACCCACCTCCACCTGAACACACCCATACCCCTACCCAGCAGCTCCATGTGAAAACTGCCTATTTCTACCTCTTAAATATCTCTCAGAATAATATCATTCCTGTGAGCATCTGCCACTAGAAGGTTGTGATGTCTAACACTGTGATGTAAATGGATTGACATTGAGGCTGCTCCCTCTGGAGCTGCTCCAGGAGTGCACCCCCATGACTGCCTGCTTGCAGCCCCAACTGGATCTATTCTTAGATGGATCTGGTGGTTTTGCTGGCCCGCAGTCTGCCCACATGTCCCCCACACCATAGAGTTGGGCCTGATGCTCTGGCACTCACAACTCTATAGTAGTGTCTCTGGAAATGGCCAGCAGCATGGGTCTGCCAAGCACAGCCTGCTCTGCTTCCACCTCTGGAAGGGCTCTTTTAACCAACCCAGCTAGCCCAGGGGTAATGTGGGCTGGCATGGCCAGCACCAGGGCAGCCATTCATCTAAAAGCACTCAGTGTCTCTTCTGGAAGGGTAGAGCATTCACTTAGAAGGGAAATACCACATTTGCTTCCCCTTAGGCTAATTAACAGGGATGGGACTATCGTTATTGGATTAATCCGATAATGCTGATAATTGACATTATCAGATTAATCCGATAATACTGATATCGGTATCAGTATATCGTTTTAAAAATATTGCCGATTTTTTTGATCTTTAACATTGCGGTCATTTTTTAAATGGCCACAATGTTAAAGATCCGAAAAATCGGCAATGTTAAAAAAACGATATACCGATACCGATAAATCCGATATCGGATTAATCCAATACCAATAAAACCGGTAACCGGTAATTTGCAGATAGTCCCATCCCTACTAATTAACCTGGTGACACAAATGTTCACATACCTTGTTGTGCTGACAAGTGTTGCCTAAAAACGGTCTGGGACTGCTAAACCACCTGTTGGTTAGGATTGTCCAGAGACATTGTCAGAAGATAAGAAAGCTCTTTTCATCCCAACACATTCTTTGTTTACAGGCCTATGCCATGGCTGTCAGGGCAGTGAAAAAGGAGTTTTTTGCTACCCTAATAGCGTCTGCTAAGTCTCATCCAGCGGAGCTTTTCTAGGTGGTGAGGGGGTTGGTCAGTCCGGTCTCCATCCACCTGGAACTGGAGTCTTCCAGTGCCTGCTGTGACATGTTTGTTGAGTACTTCGCAAATAAAATTGCTTGGATTCACCATGGCTTTGACTCCATCTGCACTTATGACAATAAGAGAACCAGAGGTTATGGAGGCTCTGTCTTGTCTGGTTTTGTGGGATCTGTGTTAGTGGGTGACGCCCGATGCTGTGGCGGATGTTCTGGGGACTGTTAGAGCCACATTTTGTGAACTAGACACATACCCATCCTGGCTGGTCAAAGCCAGTCAGAAGACGCTAGGGCCACTGCTGGTGGGTGTTGTCAATGCCTCCCTGTGGGAGGGCAGGGTGCTGGACTGCCTCAAAGAGGTGGTGGTGTGGCCCCTGCTAAAAAAAACATCACTTGATGTTGACTCCCCTGCCAGTTATTGGCCAGTCTCTAACCTTCCCTTTTTAGGGAAGGTTATTGAGTGGGTGGCGGCTCAGCAGCTGCAGAAGCATCTGGATCGCACCAGTTTTCTTGATCCCTCACAGTCTGGCTTTCATTTGGGTTATGGCACTGAGACTGCATCAGTGGCTTTGGTCGACAACCTTTGCTGGGAACTGGACCAGGGTTATTCAACCCTGCTAAACCTATTCGATCTGTCAGCTGGATTTGATACTGTTGATCATGAGATGTTGATCAGGGTGCAGTTTCCAGCCTGATGACTGCTAAGAGCAGCGTGTCTATTGGCGCTGCTGAATCCAGGAGTCTCCCTGTGTTGCAGGGACTGGGAGTCAGCTGGGCTCACCTGCATCACCATCCCACCCCCCCAAAGCTGACTTGGGAGCCCCTGTNTTCGTTCCTTCTTGGCCAGGAGAACTCAGCGGGTGGTGATTGGGGATTGTTCATCTTCTCCCCGGGACCTCATGTGTGGAGTTCTGCAAGGCTCTATTCTGTCCCCTCTCTTGTTCAGTGTGTATATGCAGCTGCTCGGTGAGGTTATGAGATGGTATGGGGTGCGGTGTCATCAGTACGCTGATGACACCCAGCTCTATCTCTCTTTTTTATCCGACCCTGACCCGGCAGTCTCGGTGCTTACCCGATGTCTGGCGACTATGGGGGATTGGATGAGGGCGAGCTGTCTGAAACTAAATTCTGAGAAGATGAAGGTGATGTTGGTGGGGAGGGCGGTGGGTGTGACATCCGTCATCATTGATGGCGTTTGTCTTCTGCTGGTTTCTCAGGTTTGGAGCCTATGGATACTCCTCGATCCGCAGCTTTGTCTGGATTTCCAAGTTGAGGCTGTGGTGAGGAGTGCTTTCTGCCAGTTATATCTGGTGTGACGGCTACGGCCGTATGTCTCAGTCGCCCACCTGACCACTGTAATCCATGCCTTCATTACCTGAAGACTAGACTATTGTAACATGCTCTACGTGGGGCTACCTTTGGTGACAGTCCAGAGTCTGCAGCTAGTGAAGAATGTGGCAGCCCACCTCCTTACTGGCATGGGTCACCGTGAGCACATTATACCAGTGCTCCGAGCTCTGCACTTGCTGCCAATCGTCTTCCAGACCCGATTCAAAGTGTCGGTGCTTACCTATAAAGCCCTATACAGTCAGGGCCCCTCCTATCTGTGAGACCAGCTCATTCTCTATGCCCTGGATAGACCCCTGCGGTCCTCTGGGAGCGCCCTTCTTGATGTCTCCCGGGTGGTGCGGGGGGCCAAATTGGAGAGGGTGTTCTCGGTGGCAGTGTCTAGGCTGTGGAACTCCCTTCCGGTGGAAGCCCAGGTGGCCCCGGACCTTGCCTCATTTCAACAACAGTGCAAGACCTGGCTGTTCTGCCAGGCCTTTGATGAGGGAGGGGGGTGAGGATGGGTGGGGAGGATGGGTTTTTTATTTTTTATTTTTATTGTTAGGTTTCCCTTTTATGTGTATTTTATGTATATTTTAAAATGTTTTAAGTTTGTAAGTTGCCTTGAGCTGCCTAGGCAGGAGAGGCGGGGTATAAATAATGAAAATAAATAAATAAATAAATACTATAGCTGCTTGAGAGCTGATGGGTCTTCCTTCAGCCATAGTGTCTGACCTCTCATGCCGGTGCTGTATTCCCCCCACATTTCTTGTCTTGGAGCTTTGTCCTCCTCTGCCACCATCCTTGCATGCTCAAGTCATGAGTTCCCTGCTTCTCAAAATGTATTTGCCCTTTCTCCCTTCCTACTCCCTAAGCCTGGAACTCCCACCCTGAATGCATTCATTCTGCTCCTTCTCTCCCAACCCTCAGATACCTCCTGAAAACCTACCACACTCATCAGGCTTTCCCTAGTTCCTCATTGCCACATACTCATCACTGATGCCTCCTCTTCCTCCTTTCACTCAGCATCTCCCTTCCCCCCTGTAACTAAGCTCAGTTACACGTGCACCTGTGACTTCTCTACTTTGTGAATGTACCCCTGTCTGCCCCTTTGTTCCCAACTCCTTTGTCTTTCCTAGATTGTCAGCCCCTGGGGGAAGGGACCTGTCTCTAATGAATGATTGTACAACTCCAGATATGTTGCTGGCACTACAGAAATATGTATTATTAATAATAATATATATTCTGAATGGAAAAAGCAACACTAATTCCAATCTGCCCTTGCTGCAGCCATGAAAACATTCAGCTTCTTTCATATTCATTGCCTTGTACAAAAATTAATTAATTAATCAATCCAAGAGAGATTGGAAGGTGGTCCGGAGCCTTTAATGTCAATGACGGAACAAGTCTGAGAAACGGCTCTCTTTCAGTAGCTACTGATCTAGCCCATGCTGTCTGGGTAGCTAATCAGGCAGATTGGTGGTGTCCAAAACAGTTAATCACCCCAGGACAGCTTCCAGTTCAGCTTCTTCCTTGCTCTGAAAAATGCCAGTCAGGCTGTGAATTCCCACTGCAACAGGAATTAATATTTCAAATGAACATCAAGGATTTTATTATAAAGTGATGTGTAGATAGGAGCCAGCCTTGTCTGGCCCTGTGGCAGGGTGGTGTGGGTGAGTCCTTGCAGGATCATGACCATGACTAGTGCGCACCCTGCCACCAGACCAATGTACTGATCAGGTGAGCAAATGTGACTGGTGAGGATCCCAGTCCCACCAGGAAGGCAGCAGGTTGGTGGGGGGTCTACTCAGGAGCCAGCATGGATGGAACTCTCTAGAGAATAGCTAGGTACCCAATCAAACTGCAGTGCTGCAGAGAAAGTTCAGGATTTCCTAGTCTGGTTGGGGTAGCACCAAGTCCCCATCGCCAAGCAGCCCTCCCCGGCAGCGGCTCGTTGGCGGCGGATGTTGTCCCTCCCCCCCATTTGAGAAAGGAGGACAGTTAGGGCGGAGGCGCACGGCAACAAGGAATGCAGCCCGAGGCGAAGTCTCGCGAGAGGTGGGACTTTGCGGCCACCATCTTGGCCCAGGCGCGGATCCTGCCATTCCATACCTGGGCAGCAACCAGCTATCACCCTTCCACCCTCCCTGTATGCACTGTGGGTCAAACTGGTCGTTGAACATGGGTTCAAGGCCGGGAAGGAATTTGGCCACCAGGTTGATTGGCATTGGGCCTGGTAGGTTTTTTGCCTTCCTCACAGTGATAAGTTCGGTTTGGCTACAGGTGGGAAGGGTAACTTGTAAGGTTAATCTTGTCGCACTGTAGGGGTCCTGCGAGTTAATTAGGTTAGAAGTTAAGGATAGTTTGCTGCCAGGTCACCTCCTTAAGAGGTGGGGTCTCAGTGAAGGCTAGAGTTTGTCCGGCCAGCGTCACTCGGGACCCAGGATGAGCGGGGCGGACTCTTGGGCCCTAGGACAAAGGCGGTTCAGGGCTCGGGGGAGCTGCCCTCACTTCCTTCTTTGGGTCACAGTAGGCAAGGGCCTCCTGCTCTGGCTGGGGGCGGCCGGGCAGGTGTGACATTGCAGCAGCTATAGTTAGAAAGACTGCGGTACTGAGGAACATCAGACTGCTTAAGTTTACTATTATTAGTTCAGGGATTTAATACTTAAGGTTAGCAGGACCCAGAGGGGCAGAGCCCCTTCCCCACCCGACTAGTTTTAATAAAGATTGGTGCGGCCTAGTTTTTCCCCATACATTGGTGTCTGTGTCTTCCTTTTGGGGTGAGGGACAAGTTCTGTGGGGGAGGTAAGTGGTATGAGAGCTGATAGATCAGCCTAGGGGTGTGAGCACTTGGAAGGCTAGCATGGAGAATGAGGGCCTGAGAGCAGCCCGAGGGGCTGCAGGACTCCTCTGAGGTAGCCTCAGGGGTTGGTTGGCTGAAAGGTGTGGCTGCTATGGTGGAGAGGTTGGGAGAGACAATGTTGGGTAAGGAACATCACCCCACCCTGGAAAGGGGGAGCAGAACCGAGTACTTGTTCAGAAGCCCAGGGAAAACTGGGGAGGGGACTGGAAGAACACAAGAAGCCTATTGGTGGGTGAGTAGGCAGCAATGAGAGCCTTAAAGGAGTACAGGCCAGAATTAGTCTGGCTGCTCTGGTGGGACAGGGGCAGGGTGGTAGTAGAAGATGATGCCAGACTGGCAAACAAGTCTGGGTTGCCAGGGGAAATGCCTACAGACGAGGGACCCAGGTGGATCAGAGTTGTCTCCCCAGCTCAATAAAGAACAATTCGGAACAGCCATAGCGGATCCAGGTGAACAGCGAGTTTGGGGACCTGTTTCTGTGGTTAGATCTGGGCAGGGCTGCCTCCATAATGCCTCCAGTGTTCCATCTCATCAGTTTTGGTAGAGTTGTNAAATAAATAAATAAATAAATACTATAGCTGCTTGAGAGCTGATGGGTCTTCCTTCAGCCATAGTGTCTGACCTCTCATGCCGGTGCTGTATTCCCCCCACATTTCTTGTCTTGGAGCTTTGCCCTCCTCTGCCACCATCCTTGCATGCTCAAGTCATGAGTTCCCTGCTTCTCAAAATGTATTTGCCCTTTCTCCCTTCCTACTCCCTAAGCCTGGAACTCCCACCCTGAATGCATTCATTCTGCTCCTTCTCTCCCAACCCTCAGATACCTCCTGAAAACCTACCACACTCATCAGGCTTTCCCTAGTTCCTCATTGCCACATACTCATCACTGATGCCTCCTCTTCCTCCTTTCACTCAGCATCTCCCTTCCCCCCTGTAACTAAGCTCAGTTACACGTGCACCTGTGACTTCTCTACTTTGTGAATGTACCCCTGTCTGCCCCTTTGTTCCCAACTCCTTTGTCTTTCCTAGATTGTCAGCCCCTGGGGGAAGGGACCTGTCTCTAATGAATGATTGTACAACTCCAGATATGTTGCTGGCACTACAGAAATATGTATTATTAATAATAATATATATTCTGAATGGAAAAAGCAACACTAATTCCAATCTGCCCTTGCTGCAGCCATGAAAACATTCAGCTTCTTTCATATTCATTGCCTTGTACAAAAATTAATTAATTAATCAATCCAAGAGAGATTGGAAGGTGGTCCGGAGCCTTTAATGTCAATGACGGAACAAGTCTGAGAAACGGCTCTCTTTCAGTAGCTACTGATCTAGCCCATGCTGTCTGGGTAGCTAATCAGGCAGATTGGTGGTGTCCAAAACAGTTAATCACCCCAGGACAGCTTCCAGTTCAGCTTCTTCCTTGCTCTGAAAAATGCCAGTCAGGCTGTGAATTCCCACTGCAACAGGAATTAATATTTCAAATGAACATCAAGGATTTTATTATAAAGTGATGTGTAGATAGGAGCCAGCCTTGGCTGGCCCTGTGGCAGGGTGGTGTGGGTGAGTCCTTGCAGGATCATGACCATGACTAGTGCACACCCTGCCACCAGACCAATGTACTGATCAGGTGAGCAAATGTGACTGGTGAGGATCCCAGTCCCACCAGGAAGGCAGCAGGTTGGTGGGGGGTCTACTCAGGAGCCAGCATGGATGGAACTCTCTAGAGAATAGCTAGGTACCCAATAAAACTGCAGTGCTGCAGAGAAAGTTCAGGATTTCCTAGTCTGGTTGGGGCAGCACCAAGTCCCCATCGCCACGCAGCCCTCCCCGGCAGCGGCTCGTTGGTGGCGGATGTTGTCCCTCCCCCCCATTTGGGAAAGGAGGACAGTTAGGGCGGAGGCGCACGGCAACAAGGAATGCAGCCCGAGGCGAAGTCTCGCGAGAGGTGGGACTTTGCGGCCACCATCTTGGCCCAGGCGCGGATCCTGCCATTCCATACCTGGGCAGCAACCAGCTATCACCCTTCCACCCTCCCTGTATGCACTGTGGGTCAAACTGGTCGTTGAACATGGGTTCAAGGCCGGGAAGGAATTTGGCCACCAGGTTGATTGGCATTGGGCCTGGTAGGTTTTTTGCCTTCCTCACAGTGATAAGTTCGGTTTGGCTACAGGTGGGAAGGGTAACTTGTAAGGTTAATCTTGTCGCACTGTAGGGGTCCTGCGAGTTAATTAGGTTAGAAGTTAAGGATAGTTTGCTGCCAGGTCACCTCCTTAAGAGGTGGGGTCTCAGTGAAGGCTAGAGTTTGTCCGGCCAGCGTCACTCGGGACCCAGGATGAGCGGGGCGGACTCTTGGGCCCTAGGACAAAGGCGGTTCAGGGCTCGGGGGAGCTGCCCTCACTTCCTTCTTTGGGTCACAGTAGGCAAGGGCCTCCTGCTCTGGTTGGGGGCGGCCGGGCAGGTGTGACATTGCAGCAGCTATAGTTAGAAAGATTGCGGTACTGAGGAACATCAGACTGCTTAAGTTTACTATTATTAGTTCAGGGATTTAATACTTAAGGTTAACAGGACCCAGAGGGGCAGAGCCCCTTCCCCACCCGACTAGTTTTAATAAAGATTGGTGCGGCCTAGTTTTTCCCCATACATTGGTGTCTGTGTCTTCCTTTTGGGGTGAGGGACAAGTTCTGTGGGGGAGGTAAGTGGTATGAGAGCTGATAGATCAGCCTAGGGGTGTGAGCACTTGGAAGGCTAGCATGGAGAATGAGGGCCTGAGAGCAGCCCGAGGGGCTGCAGGACTCCTCTGAGGTAGCCTCAGGGGTTGGTTGGCTGAAAGGTGTGGCTGCTATGGTGGAGAGGTTGGGAGAGACAATGTTGGGTAAGGAACATCACCCCACCCTGGAAAGGGGGAGCAGAACCGAGTACTTGTTCAGAAGCCCAGGGAAAACTGGGGAGGGGACTGGAAGAACACAAGAAGCCTATTGGTGGGTGAGTAGGCAGCAATGAGAGCCTTAAAGGAGTACAGGCCAGAATTAGTCTGGCTGCTCTGGTGGGACAGGGGCAGGGTGGTAGTAGAAGATGATGCCAGACTGGCAAACAAGTCTGGGTTGCCAGGGGAAATGCCTACAGATGAGGGACCCAGGTGGATCAGAGTTGTCTCCCCAGCTCAATAAAGAACAATTCGGAACAGCCATAGCGGATCCAGGTGAACAGCGAGTTTGGGGACCTGTTTCTGTGGTTAGATCTGGGCAGGGCTGCCTCCATAATGCCTCCAGTGTTCCATCTCATCAGTTTTGGTAGAGTTGTGTTGGGAGCCAATTAGGTGGTATTTCTATTCAAATATTTATCTGTCGCCTTCAGTAGTGTCTCCATGCATTATTGGAAATGGAGTTCGTCACAGTGCAAATCCCATTCTTCCATGCTGCTACTGTACAGAGGTTGCTGGTGGTGGAAATTAAGCAGGTGACTGTCCTTTGTTTAACTCTGCTCCCCATGAACATTTGAATTTTTCAGAAGTGGGCCAAGCCATGACCATTTTGGTGGGTTCAGACCCAGCTTTTAGGGAGTAAGCGAGCAGAGCTATCTGTGCCCCTTCTCTAACCCTTGCCTCACTGCCATTACTCACTGATCAGAAAATACAGTGATTGGTGTGTCAACATAAGTGATTTGGAAGTAGGTTTACAGCTGTGAACTTAAATTTTCTAAACTGGTTCTGTAGAATGTATTTGCTAGAACGCAAATACTGTGTGCTTGGAGTTTTTAAGGAGTGTTTTGAGAGCAAAGTGCTAGTTTAATAAGTGTTGATGTGTTACCAATCTAGCTTTGAAAGGCCAGTTAGTGTTTTGACTTTTTGAAGCTGGGTGACTAGAATGATTGCCACCTTGGAAAGGGGAATATAGCACATTCAGCAGGGGGCACTCTTGACAATTAACAGGGCCAAATGCTGAACTGCAGCTGCAGTTTAGCTGCCTTTGTCCTTTTTAGTAAACCTCAAGGGGGGGAAAAATCATTAAAGTCTCACTTATCTGTTGATCTAGTCCTCAGCAGCCTGATGCCTTCTGCCACCTTTGCTGATAATGGTTGCTTTGAAGTTGAGTACAAGTGTGAATTTATTGTTTTGTAAAGACTGGATTCCAGAACAGGCCATAAATTACCTTGTTAGACAAAGGCTTCTGGGGAAATAGTAATGTGTTGAAATCCTTCACTGTGTGATTATCCTAACACATTTCTAGCATAGCAAATAATTGCCAAAATTATACACTGGCAGCAGGCTCCTGGGAGAGAGCATCAGACAGGCTGGGTGTTTTAGTTCTTGTGCAAACTGGGACTGGGAAGGGAAAAGTGCAACGGATCTGTGGCAACTCCTCAGCATTGATCTAGAATAATAGGGTGCAGCCGCACAAGACGTTATCCCATTTTGGACAGCCTTATCCCACTATGGGCAATATTACCATGCCATGCCACAGGGTCATAGAGGTGGTTGTGTTTCGCCCCCCGGCAGGGGGGCAGGCTAGGAGGTACGAGGGGTGGTGGTGCCCTGGTTGGGGGGGGGAAGAGGGGGAATGTGCCAGGCCATAACACAGCACACGTCTCCCGGCACAGGGCAGAGGGTCCGCACCGACCCCCACCCCCCAGTCGAGGACCCCCAGTCCAGCACATCTCAGGGACATGGCCCGAAGAGCAGCACTGAGAGCAAGGTGAGTGCAAGGGAACCACACCCCCCCACACAGGGATGGGAGGGCTGCGTCCCAGGCCCAGCACCATGGGCCAAGGAACACAGGGCAGGCGGTAGTCGCATAACCTGGTCCCCCATCCCCAAAGGACAGCTCCCAGACAACGAAGCACTGCACCACCAGGACGATGGCCGAGGAGAGCCCCCCAGACAGCCAGGTGAGCAGAAGGGCACCCCAGGGGGGAGAGGGAAGGGCAGGCCCCTCATGGGTGCAGAGGGGGCAGCAGGACCTGGAGTAACCCCAATGCACTACCCCCAACAGGACACAACCATCATAATGACTACCACAGCCACAGGGTGGGCCCCTGCTGCCAAGCCAGTCAGCCCCCCACACGTGGGTCCCAAAAGGAGGAGCCCTAGTCAAGGCAGGAGATCAGGGAATTTGTACACGTGTGGGGGTCCAAAAGGGTCCAGCATGACCTGGTGTGCAGCTACAAGACCAGACAGGTCTATGAAGCCATTGCTCAGGAGATGCAATGGCAGGGATGTCACCCAGTGCATGCAGCAGGCAAAGGACTTGAGGTCCGGATATAAACATATCAAGGACAACAATCTCAAGTCCGGCCAGGCCATGCACACATCCGAGTTCCAGGAGTTGCTGGACAAGTTCCTCTGCATGGACGGGGACATTGTGGCCTCCCGCACACACAGCAG